>PVJH01000051.1:403842-457801 GCA_004026705.1 Nesogale talazaci | reverse complement strand
TGCTGCGGCATGAAGTGGGGCATAAGAAAGGGAGACCGTAAATGGCGAGGAGGGGCTGAGCCCCGGTGGCGCAGTGGTTGTGTGTGGGACTGAGGCCCACAGGGTTGACGGTTCAAATCCAGCAGCAGCTCTCCAGGAGCAAGGCTGGGTTTCCTACTCCCACCAGGGCAGTGATGCCACATAACGAAAAAAAAAAATTTTTTTTTAAAGAGAGGGGAAAAAAATGGCGAGGAAGGACACAGGCTTCAAAAGGTTTGTGGGAAAAGTGGAATTAGAAGTTAATGGAAATTTTCAACAAAAATTTTTTGAAGACCCCGTGCAGTTTAATGGTTTGGATGGACTTACACTACTTATCGTTGACTCGATGTGCTCTGACACACACCAGAAGCCCACTCTCATCCAGACAATTCCAGCTCAAAGCAAGCCTACCTGTAGCAGACTGATTTTGAAACATTGTGCTGTGAATTAGGGGAGAGTTTATAGATCGGATCATCAGTTTAGCATTCAGCCAATTCAAATACGTTTTGTTCCAACGCATCCTTTGCAACACTCTCAACCTGTCATCACTTGGCCGGCTTCCTCCCCGTGTGTCCTCTTTCCATGCCTCCTCCTCTCCCATGTCTCTCCACTTTGTCCCTGGGACATGCTGCCCTTCTGCTCTTCAGGGCCTGACTATTCTAACACAGAGGCAGGTGAGCTTCCCTTCCCGTCTGAAGGGTGACTCGGGGCTGGAGCATCTGGAGGCTTCCAGCAGTCTGTCTGACCCGTCTCTGTCCAGCCAATAAGCCTGGCCTCTTTCAAGGCTCGGCGTGGAGTCCCACGTTGTCCTCCCGCTCTAGCTAGGGTCCTCTGCTGCGATCCTTTTCAGAGCAGGCAGCAGGAAGAGCCAGGCCCTATGTGGTTCTTCCGGTCTCGGGACTGTGGAGACTAATGCTTGCGTGGTCATTATTCACCCACTGGGCCATTTCCAGGTCTTCTGATTGCCATCACCTTCTTTCCTCCGGAGGGTGGGGAAACCGAGAGCCGCACCTCAGAGGCCTGCTCAGGAGCCTTTCAGACCCCAGCTGCTACTCAACAGAGCAGGCTAGGGAACAGTGTCTCCGTGAACGATGTTAACCAGCTGACCCTGGCGCCTTCCCAAATGATGCTCCTGAGCCCGTGGACCCGCCACCTCACCCCCTCATGGTGTGTGGCGATGTTAGAGAACAACTTTGCCCCTATGTGCCTCACCATGTTCACAGACATCTCTGCAACAAAGACGCAAACATCCTGTCCAACCCATATATTCACGGGGACGCTCCCGCTCTGCCCAGTCTGTGTGTCTGTCCGGGCAACTACTCCACACAGATCACCGCCACTGAAGAACTGGGTCTATCACAGCACCCGCTTCTGAAGGCCTGAGACCTTGCAGACCTCCAGGTATCACGCCCTGCCTGTCGCCATCACCTCTGCCATGTTCCTTCGGTGGTGGCGCCGGAGAGGCCAGAACGCTGAGGGACTACCTTTTTCCCAGGTCTCGAGACTTTCATGCCTTTGACGAGCTGCAGTTTCACCGTTTTTGAATTGCGTGGTTTAATGGGAAATGTTTGCATCTCCTTTCTCTGACGTGTTCTCACCTCTCACAGGTCCCGGCTTTGAGAGCTTCCACTGAGCAGACCCAACCATGTCTTTCGGAGAAATGAACAATCGCAGCTCTTGGGCTCTAATTAGCAGAAACCTTAAGTGTAAATTAGATCTACGCTAGTCCTCTCTCTAAGAGCGTTGGTGGTGCCATGGTTCCACTTTGGGCTGCAAGCGGCAAGGTTGGCAGTTTGAAACCACCAGGCACTCTGGGAGAAAGACGAGGCTTTCTACTCCCTTAAAGAGCTCCAGTCTCGGAAACCCACAGAGGCAGCTCTAGTCTGTCCTACAGGGTCCCTATGGGCTGCCATCGACGTGATCGCAGTGAGTTTGGTTTGGGTGTGAGGCCCCCTCCCACCCTTTATATGCTTGGTTTGTCTTATTCCAGGCCTCGAATGAAAATGCATTCCATTTTGAACTCCTGCTCAGTGAGGCGTCAGCCTACATGAATATGAATGAAAATACGAGACTCAGTATCTGCTCAACAATTGAGCTGTCGCACAGAGGACTGTGGGACCGTTTGTATTTTAGACACAAGGTAGTGCGTTTCCACCCTAAAGAGGTGTCTAAGTGTGAGGGTCCCTGTGGTGTTTCTATAATCGCCTGTCCATTTGAGAGGATTAAGGGTGAAGGGGTGGGGTCTGGCGCGTCAATTCAGGTCAGGGCCATTGGGCCTCTGTGTGGGCATGGACTTCTCAGGATTCTGGGAACTCTGGCATCCCTCCTTGGAGGTGGGAGATACTCTTTCTTGGCTCACTCCCTGAGCAACAGAGCAGCTGACAAGCCACCTGGCACTACATTAGTGTCCTGAGCTGGAGAAGCACATGGAGACCCCTGCCAGCGCTGAGATGCTGAGAACGCCACTGGACCCACAAGACGTCCCACCTGGGACTGGCCTGTGCTCCCTCTGCATTCAATGTCATTGCATGTGCTTCGTGAGTCTGGAGAGGAATTTATAGATCCGTATGGGGCATATGGGCTAATATCAGACCAACTTACTTGGTCTGGACTGGGATGTTTTCTCAATATCCAATTGCTCTTGTATATAAACCTCTCTCTCTTTTTTTTTTTTGTGGGCATCACTGTTCTCCGGTGGTGGGAGTAGGAGGCCCAGCCCCACTGCTGGAATTGAACCTCCGTCCCAGTGGGCCGCAGTCCCGCGCACCACCACTACGCCACTGGGGCTCAGCCCATAAACCTCTTTCTTATACACATGCGAGTGTCTCTCTGAATTTGTTTCTCTAGTCAACCCAGCCTAACACAGTCCCACGTCACAGGACGGATCCAGGCACGGTCAGACATGGCGACTGTGGGAAGACAGTAGGGGAAGCCGCCCGCAGACAGCACCAGGCTGCAGCAAATGTGGGGTGAGGCTTGGAGGTGATGTCATTTGTAAAGCTGCTCTTTTTGTTTTGGTGGAACTATGTATTAGAAAAACATACACCCTTCCAATAATTCCCAGGGGTAGTCAGGGGCACTGGTTACATTCTGCCTAGTGTCTCAACATTATTGCTCTCTCCAGCCAAAGGATGCGATCACCTCCTGCCCAGACCTGCTGCCCTCGGCAGGCCGTCTCTGCCTTGAAGTCGCCTCTGTGTGCGGTCTCTGAGAAACGCAGGCTCGGGCGCACCGATGGCAGCTACCTGAGGCCCAACTTTTCTCACAGACGGGAGGGCAGGTACAAACCAGTTGATACTCAGTGCACACGGCAGTTCTAAAAGCACTCAATTCGGGGCTGCAGACAGTGAGAAAGGCTAACTTGCTAGGTGCCAGCCTCGTGGCACACACAGGGAAGCGCCAACACCTGCCTGCCTGCTGATACCAGTCCCACGACTTGTATATAGTCCCTAAATTGAAAATGGCAACGTCAGCTTTTCCTTCTTTTCAGGAAAGCCCTGATGGCCGACGGCAGTGGTTCTCAGTTCCTCATGCTGTGGTGACCCCCAACCGTAAGCATTGCTACTTCATCACTGCAAGTCTGCTCTTGTTATGAATCCTAATGGAAGGATCTGATAGGCAGGATGTATTAGGTGACCCCTGTGAAAGGGTCGTTCAAACACCCCCCCCCCCGGGGTCGCGACCCACAGGTTGAGGACGGCTGGCCTAATGGCTACATGTTGGGCTGCTCCCCACAGGGTCAACTGTTTGACAGCACCGGCTGCTTCTCCGGAGAAGCGCGAGGCTTTCTGTTCCTGTCAACAGTCCGTCTGGGAGCCCGCAGGGGCTGTCCCCCTGTCCTCTAGGGTGGCTGGGGGTCAGAATCCAGGCGGAAGTTGCTGAGTGAGTTGTGGTGCCATGTCTTGCCTTGTGGAAGAAACCATTTGTGGAAGGGCGCCGGTGGCTTGGAAAACGCAGGGCAGCGTGCTGACCACAGCGGAAGCCCTAAGTGCAGCTCTGAGCGTCCGCCTGGGGCCCGTACAAAAGCAGAGGGGCGAGCTGGTGCGGATGGAAATGGAGGAAGGTTATAAATCGCTCTGTAGCCGCTCCTATGCAGGGGGCGGGCGGGGGGGGGGTGCTTTGGAGTCGCTTGGATTAGCACAGAGGAGCCACCTCGGTGAGAAGGTTCCAAGGAGAGCACTTCTGATGCAAGTTGGGGTGGAACTAGGCCCTCCCAACGGCTGGCTCAGGGCTTTGCCAAAACAGCAGCTGCTGCAGGCGGGGGAGGGCGCCTGGAAGCAGCTGACGGTTCAGCCACGCCCTGCCGACCTGTGCCTTATAAAGGAGGCCTGGTGCCAGGTGCTCAAAACAGTCCCCTTTAGAGAAAGGCGGAGGTCAGAGAGAGCTTTCGAAAAACAAAAACCAAACCACTCTTGCTGCTTTTGAACCAGCCCGTGCTCCAAATAAGTCACAGGCTTTTGAAAAGGAAGGGAGCCCCGGCGGGCCTCCTGATAAGAGTGTACGTACAGACAGCCAGACCGCAGCAACGGGGAAGGAGGGTAGGATTTACACACACACATGAAATCTCTTTCAAAGTCAGGAACATCCTTCTTTCACAAGATAGTTTTTTCTACTGTTTAGGGACCTTCCCCCTCCCCCTGCCCCTTTTAATTCTCAAATCTCCGATGGGGAGGAGGGGAGCAGAGGAGCTGGTAAAATGTGGAAACCCCCAAAGCTATGGGATTCCTTCGTTTTCTTACAAAGAATGTGCTGACCGTGGTGCGAGGTGCCACCACCCACGATGGTCTCGATTGGGGCTCTGGGGGACCGCCCCGCCCCGCCCTGCTTGACAGGACACTAGGGTTTCTGAGATAGCTCTCAGGCGGGTCTCTCCCGAACAACGTCACAATCTGGAACACAGAGCAGGCTTGTTACAAGCTGGGACGATAAAGCAGCTCTGTTGTCCTAAGTATATCCATATGGGAAGGCGGAAATGGGAAGGTGGGAGCCTCCCCCAGGCACGAGGGTGAGGGTGAGAGCAGAAAGAGAGGCCGTTTTCCGGCAGTGGGCGGCAGCAGAACTGGGGGACTCACAGGCGAGGGCTGGCCAGACTGGAGCCAGCGCCGAGGGGTGACCCCGTGAAGGTCATTCAGCTGGAAGCTCAGAGCCTTTGTGAACTGCTGCTCGGGAGCGGTTTTATGCACCAAGGAATCAAAAGAGAAGGGACTGGAATGTTGGAAGAAACGGTCAAGAAGAGAAAGATGGGGCAAACCACTGTGTGCTCAGACTTCAAGAAAGCAGATTTCCAAGCTGGAGGGGGCGGGGGTGGGGGCAGGGGGGTGGATCAGCAGGAATCCATTTTGTGGCATGCAACTCAGAAAGTTCCCTGGACTTGGATCTGTCCATTTCATCTGTCTTCTACAATTCGGGACTCACCCGAAGTTCTAAACCTCGCCCTGGGGTCTTACTTGTACCTTAAAAGCACAGGCCACCCTTGTTTCCATTCTGACTTGGTCTGCTACAGTACTTCCTCTAATCTCATGTGATTATTCCTTTACCCAATCTAGAAACCAGCTGACGTAGAATCGACTCTGACTCACCGTGATAGAAAGCCTTTTTCAAAAACTGACCTTTTGGGAAACAGACCACCAAGCCTTTCTTCTGAGGCACTTTTGCATGAACTTGGACATCCAGCCTCTAGATTAACGGTGGAACAAGTTAACCATTTGCAACATCCAGGGCCTTGATCAAGTCCACTGTGCCTGTGAGGATGGCAGAGGCCTGGGCAGGCTTTCATTCTGTTGTACACAGGGTTGCTGGCGAGCGTGTAACAACACTGCCTGTGTATTTAGTTATCAACTTCAAAAGGAAATGAAAAATAAAAAAGAAAGGTAACTGAAGAATTCATATCTTCTTTCAGAAATTAAATCTATTCTTACCAAGACTTAAAAAAAAACAAACAACTATGGGGCTGAGCCCCGGTGGCGTAGTGGTTGTGCGCGGGACTGCGGCCCACTGGGATGGAGGTTCAATTCCAGCAGCGGCTCCACAGGAGCAAAGGCTGGACCTCCTACTCCCACCATCAGAGGGCAGTGATGTCCAAAAATAAAAACTACTGAAATACCTTTTAAAAACAAACAAACTGGTGGAATAAAACCAATCCCACATTACTCAAAGAAATATGAAAGAGAGAGAGAGAGAGAGAGAGAGAGAGAGAGAGAGAGAGAGAGACAAGTAGAGAGGAAAGGAGGGGTCTCGGCTAGAAGTACTAATGAACAGAGAATTTTCTTCTTTTTCTTGAAGGCAAAGAGGCAACATATATCAGCCAAAACAGTTAAGCTCTTGCATTACTGATTATACTTCTAGAAATGTATCTTTTAAATGAGTCAGATGAGAACAAAAGTTTTTATGGAAGGTATATTCATCATAATTTTATAATAACTATATATACTATAATGCAATTATAATAGCCCAAACAAAACAAAACCCTCCAAACAAACCATCCACTCCTGGTATCCACAAGGTGGGATACATTCTAGCTCTTCAAAATTTTGCTAAAGCTTAATTCAGTAATTATGTTTGTGGTGTGTTATGGGGTAAAGCAAATATCTTTCACATATTTGAAAAATCTATTACAATGTTAATACTGGTTACTACTGAGTAGTGGGATTGTGGGTAAACACTTTGAATGTGTGTGTTTTAAATACTCTTTAGCATCTCTCTCTCTCTCTCTCTCTCTTTTTTAAAATCTACACGACAGTAAAACCTGTGAGAGGGGGAACTACAAGGTAGAACCCTGTCAGAGGTGGAAAACAGTAACACTTTCTATGAACATGAGTAGCAGAAAAGAGGGGGAAAACTTGAGAGCTCTGGACAAACAGCGCTGACTCTCACAGGCCTTGCTGTGCTTGCATATTTTAAAAGACAGCTGAAGCTGAGATTTCACGATGTTCTCTCCCAAATGATTTCAATCCCTTCTCTGTCCTCGCTATACAGCAGGCACGCCCCTGTGAACGGGAATCCAAGCTTAGGCCTCCCACCCGCCTCCAGCTTCCACTCATCCTGCAGCTGTTCTCCGATGAGCTCCTGGAACTCGACCTAATCCTTTCAGAGCCCCGCATTACCTCTCCCGCACAGCGCCTTTCCAGAAGACAAGAAAGGGAAGAAATCCTATTGGAGGGCATGAATTTTTCATCAGAAGCTGCTTCTTGCACCATCATCAAATCCACTGTTATTGCTGCCGTCGTGCTTAGGGGAGAAGCATTTCAAGTCCGTAGAACGGCTGACGATACTCAGAAATGGCTGTTTTCGGATGGCAGGGCTCTGGGGTCATCGGAGCAGCACAGGATTTAAACACGCATTTTATGTGAGGCCCCACTCCGTTTACACCTTCTACCATGCCAGTATACAAGGGACTCCCAAAAGTGGCTAGGAAAAGAAGCCATTATCCGTTCATTCCATTTTCCACGGGCCTTTTGAAACCCCCTGCACATATACACCAGCAGTTAGTGTGGCGTCACCTCTGACTCACGGCCCATCCCAGAGCCAGAGTGCGGCTTAGCCAGGCTCCAGCACGTTCTCAATGGCTGCTTCTGTTCGAGAACTTAGATCACCCAGCCTCTCTTCTGAGCTGTCTCTGGGTAGACTTCAACCTCCTATGGCTCACACTATTTTATCCGCTAACAGAATTTGTTATTGTAGGAACCTAGGGTGATTAGGCTTGATAGATATTACAGTATACCAATACTTGTGTTATGTTTTTAATTTGTAGCACCAACAATGTAAGATAAATTTTGTCAATATTTAACCCCTTTTTTGTATATCAAAAACAAATACCATATATACTCATGTATGAGTTTTTCAGCACATTTTTAATGCAGTTTTGGTGGTACAATTAGGTGCCTTGGCTGATACTCAAGTCGGCTTATACTTGAGTATATACGGTACATACATGCAATTTTCTTCTTCAACTTTTGGCTCTGTTGGAAGCACGGGTGGCACAGTGGTTATGGGTCGGGCTGCTGTCCATAAGGTCAGCAGTTTGAAACCACCAGTCACTCCAAGGTGGTACGATGAGGCTGTCTACTTTCATAAAGAGCTACAGTCTCAAAAACAAACAAGGGCAGTTCTACCCTGGCCCACAGGGCCGTGGGTTGGCATCGACTCAACAATGAGTTAATTTCTGTTGGGGTTCTGTCAAATGATTAAATGGGACAGTGGGGGAGAGAGGAGAAGGAGAAGGATACTATTTCTAAAAGCAGACTGGGGGCTGTCCACAGGGTGATTTTTAGAAATTAAACAATGAAGAATTTGATGATTTGGAGGTCCCTGCTTGCCCTCCTTGCCCACCAGTCAGGCAGCAGGACCAAGTATTTTTATTCTTTGTATTCCCTAGAAACAAATAAAGTGTACATCATCATAAAATACTCATAATTTGTAATTTATCAAGGGTTCATGGGGGAGAGGGGAGTAGAGAGGAAGGGGGGAAATGAGGACTGGATACCAGGGGCTCGAACAGAAAGCAAGTGTTTTGAGAACAATGAGGGAAACAAATGTACAAAAGTGCTTGACACAATGGATGTATGTGTGGACGGTGATCAGAGCTGTATGAGTCCCCAAGAAAATGATTAAAAAAAAAAAAGAGTAGATCATCAACAAGCACTTAATATAAGAATAATTCTTAGAGCATGCTCGCTTGGTGCAAGTATAATACATTGATGAAACAGACAACACAATCCTAAACCAAATCGGGTTCTAAAGAATAAAATTCATTAAAGAATGTTAATTATCCTGGAAAGCTAGGTAACAACCAAGTGCTTAAAGGGCAACTAAAGGGAATGCCTCAGAATATGGCCACCCTGCCCATGTTGCCAGGGTTTGGAATTTTTTCAGTTATTGGTTACTCACGGCCACTGGGCACTTGGTCAGGGAACAGATGACTGAGAATGTATTAAAAGTGGAAGCATCCATTTTCTGAATTGTCCAAGGCAAATTAAAAACTAAGTTATATACCAAGCAACTATGGTGTGGCCCCCAGTACGCAGCCAAACAGCACTTTCACCTGACAGTTAGCTATTTCTCCTGATGATGTGACAAACAACTATGAAATATATTAGCATCAAGTGGGTTCCAATGGCACCGTCTTTGTCACAAGAGTCATTAAAAACTGACAGACAGGAGATAAAGACAGCATGCCAGGCTGTCAGACAAAGGTAAAGGTGCCAAAGCAGCAGGTTTTCAACTCAAAAGTGGCGCGGGGACTAGGAAACCCAGCATAGACAGCCAGAGGGGAAAATCTCTGAAAATGTTCATTGTACACCCTACATAACCAATTGAGAGAATGAGATGGCGCCCGACCATCAAACAGAATAGTGGCTGGAGTCTTAAAAGCTTGTTTCCAAACAAGCAAGCAACCAAGACCACATGGAAGAAGCACACCAACACCCGGGACTCAAGGGTTGTGAATCAGATACTACTCCAAGGCCAACGGAGAGAATCGTGTCAGAGTCCAGTTTGTGAGATTCTTGGTTTGCAGAAGGTGATGGACCAGAGCGGAAGCCCAAGTTACATTTGTGAGATCTACAGTGGGAAAACACCCCCAGTGATTGCCCCCCATCCACAATGGAGGGATAGAAGGAGACCGGTTACAAGAGTACACTGGTGGCTGAGCCCCGGTGGCGTCGTGGTTGGGCGCGGGACTGCGGCCCACTGGGACGGAGGTTCAATTCCAGCAGTGGGGCTGGGCCCCCTACTCCCACCACCGGAGAGCAGTGATGCCCCCCTCCCAAAAAAAAGAGTACACTGGAGAGATGACGATAGGGCAAGGGTCGGCAAACTGCGGCTCTCGAGTCATGGGCAGCTCTTCCAGTGGGAATGTGCGGCTCTGAAGTTACGTGGGAAACATTTGCAGGTTGCGATTTCAGATCACGGGGATTTCACTTGTTGGAAAAACATATGTGAGGTTCCTGAGTGGTTTTAAAGATGTTAGGAGGGAGAGGACTGGCTTTTCGGTCTTAAAGAGCTTGCCGACCCTGGCTACAGGAGATCAAAATAATAAACCTGTCACATGATCCCCTACCTCCATACACGTGAGGCCTGACCTTTGTGTGTTTCCCACATGGCGGTTTATCTCTGAGGTATTCTGCCATGTGAGTAGCCCCCGTGAATCTGTTATGTGTTTCTCGGTAGCGGAAAGCCAGAATTGATGAACCTATAGAGACAACAAGTAGAATAAGGGTGCCGGGAGGAGGAGGGGAGCCGAGTATCAAGCAGTTCAAGAAGGAAGAACATGTTTTGAAACTGATTGGGGGAGTAATTGTACAATTCCACTTGATGTTATTGAACTATGGAATGAGGATGTTTGTATTAGCTCCCAATTAAAGAGCGTTGGGAGGGCAGGGGGAGGAAGAAAGGAAAAAAAATAAAACAAAATATGATGGCATAATTGAACTTTCTTTTAGTGATGCGAACATACCAAGGGCAGGAATGTTCCTTTAGCTCTGAAATGCCCTCCAATACACCCCCAAGCTCCCACTTCCTCATGTTTCAATCAAATTTGACCTCCACATGGGCGGCTTTCCTTGATTACATGCATGTGAAGAGGGGTGATATGGAAAGTTTGCTTAGGTGTTCCCCGCCCCCCCCCCCAAGAGGAGGGAGACATTTTAAGTGTTCTACTTTGCTTTCAAACACAATTTGTGTGTGTGTGGGGGGGGGGGGGAGGGGTTATTTACATGAGTACAAGGGGATTCAGGAAGGCCCCACATCCTGAAGTTGGTTTCTTAAGGTGTTAAAAAGAGAGGTGCTTGATATTCTCGTGACACTCTCCCCCACAAAGGCATTTCCGTGTTACTAGGATTGCTTCCCGGAAAAGAGAAACAAAGGTGAGTGGCACTACACAAGCAGGACCAAGCGTGCATTTCTCTTCCAGCCCCTGCCACGACGCTCGAAACACCTAGGAGCGAAATGTGGAACGAAGCCAACACGACCTTAAAGTACCAAGCTAACCAGTGGTTTCTCTCCCGGGGTAGGGAAAGGGAAGGGTAGTTTGTATTAACTAATCAGAATTAAGACCGGATCATAAGAAATGATCTTCACGTGTGCAGAGCAAGAGAGGCTCGGCAGGGTCTTCGAGGCGGCGAGCTTTCAGATGAAGATTTCTGGGCCTATCTCCCCAGGTGCCGCTGGCTGGAGTTAAACCACTAACCTTTAGGCTGGGAGTTGAGGCTCTTAACCATTTGTGCCACCCACTGGAGCCTATAGAAAAGACTAACCCACCGCTACCAATTGATTCAGACCTATAGAAACACTATAGTGTTTCTGAGGCTGTAAATCTTTACAAGGGCAAATAGCCCCATCTTTCATTCATCCCGTGACTGGTGGGTTTGAACAGCTGGCCCTGGGGTTAGCAGGCCTCCATGTACCCTGAGGGTCCCACCTGTCTTGACTTGGCTTGTGACTTGACTTCAATAGCCGTCGAGAATCAGCGGTGTCTCTCAAAGACACCAAAACGTTGTCACAAATACACTTACACTCGAAGCTCGAGCACTCTTGAAAAAAATGAAGAGGGGCTGAGCCCCGGTGGCGTAGTGGCTGTGCGCGGGACTGCGGCCCACTGGGACGGAGGTTCAATTCCAGCAGTGGGGCTGGGCCTCCTACTCCCACCACTGGAGAGCAGTGATGCCCCCCCCCCCAAAAAAAAAAAATGAAGAGATCTAAGTCATACCTCTTTCTTTCATTTGTACAAAATGAAAATTTCTTTCATTTGTCCAGCTCCAAGCCCTAATATTCTGGAATTTGGGGAAGAACTCTGTTCCCCTTATGACAATCTTCAGGTTTTATAAATGACTTTATTTAACCTCTTTACTAGTTTTTGCATCTCCACAGACTCTGTGTAGATTTCGAGTAAACAATCTAGAGGAGTGACTTCCACGATTTGCCCTGTTAACACTGAGTACCTGTTTAAGTTCACGTCTGAGTGCACGGCCAACTGAACCAGGATGTCGAGACACACAAACATGTAGTCTCAAGCTCTGGCCAAAGCAATTAGCTTTAACCAGCCATTGCCACCCGATGGTAAGAAGCTAAAACGAGTTTCCTAAAGTTGCCCAAGGGACCTGAGTTGAACGTCTCATAGGCCGGGTGGAGGGGCTGCTGCTTCTTCCGCTTGGAGACCTCAAGGCATTACCAAGGGGGAGGGGGCGTTACATGTAGAGTGCGCTGAATAAAACTGATACAGGCAGTCCAAATTCCCTGGGAGACTTTGTTAGCGTTTGTTTTGTATGTCTTAATTATGACTCTTTTCTTTACACACCCAAGTTCAATAATGTCTTTTAAATGCTGCTATCATCAGTAACCTCTAGAGACAGAGCTTCTAACCTGGCTTCCAAGTTCCTCCTCCCTCCAAATCTTTAGAAATCACACCTTACTCTAGGCCCACCCCCCAAATATGGGGCAGTGGGGGCTGAATCCTGGCTCTTTTACAACTGGGTGTGCTACTTTAACTTAAACGTCATGCTCTCTGTCTGCAAAAATAAGCCTAAGACTATTCCCCGCTGGAGGGGGCTCTGGTTAGGGTACTCCATGTAAAGGGTTTCATTACCAGGATTATCAGAGTGCCTGACCTAATCATTTACAGGGGGTACAGCCATGGCTTCCTCAGGAATGAAGTTGTACTCTGATCCAGGCCACACGGGCTTGCCCCACCTGGTTAGTTTCCTTCTCATAGCTCACAAAAGCTTTACTGCTCGATTAAACACGGTTGCTTTGACAACACAATGGGACTTCATCTTGCTGCTGCTCACCCATTAGGGGAAACATAGCTGACGGTCAGTAGAACCCACGTGCACGGAAGTTCAGGGGAACAGTGGGTATGCTCGCACAACCTCCACAGACTCAGGAGCAACCACTTAGAATTAAGATTTGAGAGGAAACACAAGGTTCCCTTCAAAGAAAAGGATTCCGTGTATTTCCAATATTCTTTCCCATTGATACTCGAGTCCTTCAGCTTTCAGAAATCCCGAATCCACCTCTTCTCGATTTTAATACACAAGGAGTATTCTTCAAGATCAAACCGTTCTGCCCATAAAATCCAAAAGGAAGAAAGTCATCTCTGCCTCTTAAAAGCAAAACCCACCGCCATGGAGTCGATTCCGACGCGTAAGGACCATACAGGGCAGAGTACAACTGCTCTCTCGTGTTTCCGAGGCCGCAGATCTTTCTGGAATCAGACGGCCACAACGGACTCCCACAGAACCTCTGATGGGTTTCAAATGCCCGCCTTGTGGTTAGCAGCCCAACGCCTAACACGCCAAGGTTCCTTTCTGCCTTATTGAATCAGATGTTTCTTACGTGGGGAGCCTTGCAAATGATTTTGCTTTACGTGAGCCTGTGAGTCAAAATAAGGTACCTCGGCGGTAACTCGTTGGACTGCTAACCCTAAGGCCAGCAGTTTGAAACCACCAGCCATTTCCCGGAAGGAAGATGAGGCGTCCTACTCCCATAAAGAGTTGGTGTCGCAGAAACCCATAGGGGCAGTGGTATCCTGCCCTATCCGGTCCCCATGAACAGGAACGGAATCCATGGCAGTGAGCTCGGGAAGTATGAGTCAGAATCGAGGAACGGAAAAGGGTTTGGTTTGCGTTGTATGAGAAAGACTGCCCTAACTGGGAAAGAAGGAATCCCACCCACCCCAATGTCACTGTCAACCAGGGTCTTTCCCCTTTACACTCTGAATACCCTCTGAGGCTCTGGCGGTATCTACATGCCATCAGTGCCTGGTTTGATTAATACATATAGGGCCCCCTTGCACCCCCTTTCACACTTTGGGGCCAAGGGGAAGTAGGGAAGGAAGGTGGGAGAGGGGGGCTGTGGAGGGGTGGAGGGAAGAGTCAAAAAGGGGTGGGTGATGGGAAGTGTGAGAACCTTCGGGGAGTGTTCTGGGGCTGTGCCCAGAGCATATGCACGTGCATATGAAAATGGTGGCTACGGAGGAAAGGAAAGGCGGTCTGGAACCCGGGGAAGGAAGGTTGCGTCTAACGCCACGGCTCAAGTTTCTTTCTTTTGCAGTAAACGAAAAGTGATGGGATGGCGGAAATGCTTATCAAGTTTTGCTGGGCGCTAAGTCCACACGGGCTGGGTAAGCGGAGAGGTCGGTCGGCACAGCACCCTTGGCGAGGACTGAAGTGCCCGGACCGATGCGCTGGCTAAGTTGCAGACAGCCTTTTCTTCGGGGGGTGGGGAAGAAGGAGCGCGTCCTAAGATCACCCAAGGGCCACCTCGGACAGAATGTTAACTCATCGCTTTCCAAACCATGTGACACTGAGTCGTCCTGGGCCGTGGTTGGTCACCTCGGGTTAGGGGTCAAGCTCATGACCAGACAGAAAAGGACGGGTTTTCTCGGTCAAAGGGATTTTTTTTTTTTTTCAATGTCTCAAGTTGAAAGGCGTCCTCCGTTTCCTGGCAGACGACCCCTCCGTTCTCCGCACAAAGAGCTCGAAAGTCAGAAGCCCTCGGCCCCGACTCCGCCGCGTCCCCGGCCTGGGAGCTGCCGCGGGGCGTGCGGGGGGTGCGGCGCCGGGCCCTGGGGAATGGGGGGGGGACCTGGGGGGGGGGGCCCGGCCGCCTCCGCCCCCGCCCGGAGCGCTCTCGCCGCCAGCTGCCCCGGGGGCAGGTGGGGGCCGGGCAGCGCCGCGCTGGCCCGAGCGCCTGGCAGGAAGCCAGCGGCCCGCCGCGGGCCCCCGAACGCGGGCCTCCGCCCGGCCTCCCTCCCCCGCCCGCTGCGCCCGGGCCTTGGGCCCCGGAGCTCCCCGGCCCTGCCCGCGCCCCAACCCTGCAGCGCCAGACCCGGGCCGGGCCCCCCGGGGCGCCCAGGCCGAGGCCTGGCCGGGCCGGGCCGGGCCGCGCGCGGTGCCGGGTCCCGCTTACCCAGAAGATGAGGTTGAGGAAGACCAGCACGGTCTTGGACGAGGTGATACCGCACTGGCCCATGGCGCCGGCGGCCCGCCGAGGCTCGGCTCCCGAGCGGGCTGCGCTCCCCGAGCGCGGCGGCAATGGCGGCGGCGGCGGCGCCTCCCGGCTGGGAACTGCTCGGCCTGCGCGGCGATTCCCCCGCAGCCCCCGGCGCCGTCGCTCAAGCCCGGTCCTCGCTGCACCTCGCGGCTCCGCGCAGCCGCCGCAATCCCCGAGCCCCCGCCTCCTCGACCCCGCCGCGCCGCTCCCTGGCAACGGAGTCCCACCCACCGCGGCCGAGCCGGCGGTTCCAGCCAATCACTTCCGCGGTAGCTGCAGCGAGGCCACGCCTCTTAAAGAGACCGACGGTTCAGAGTCTGCTGGTCTTGGCCTCTGGCCGCCCTTGGACGCGGAGGGCCAGTGTTGGGGAGGTTCAGGCGGACCAGCCTTCCCTTCGACTACGCTAGCCTTCTAGACGACTCAGAGCACACCCCACGGAGCTATCCTTCTACCCGTTCTGTTCTCCCCTGGGAAAGTCTGAGAGTCTGCCCTGACCCAGAATGTCACCGGGCAGCCATGGGTGGGAGAAATACAGTGAACTTCAAAAATATTTTTGGAAAACGTATTGTGCCAGACTCTAAAGCTACCTCTCAGGTGTGTCGTCAGGAGGGAGGAAAACATGGCGATGGGGTCAGTAAGGCACCAACGAGAGGTTGTGGGTGGGTGGTTCCGGGCAGGGTAGAACATCCAGTCCATTGCAGGCAAGAACACTTTGAGCCTTGATGTACGCCAGTGACTTGCGGCACTTCTTGGCTGGATTGGAGCGGCTTTTTTTTTTTTAAGCGCTTACCGTGTGGCCGGGTAGTGCAGTGGTGACGCACTTGGCTGATAACTGCAAGGTCTGCTGTTCTAAACCACCGGCTGCTCCTTGGGGGAGCTTTCTGCTCCTTGTTGGGGCTTTCTCCTCCCCTAAAGAGTTAAGGCCTCAGAAACTTGCAGGAGCCGTTGGTTCTTGCCTGTCCTATAAGGGTTGCGGAGTCCGTCAACATCGATTGTCTCAGTAGCAGTGGGTTTGGTTTTTAGCCTAGTGATGGGGAAACCAAGGCTCAGGAAGGTTAACAAGCGCAGCAGCAGAGAAGGTGGAGTTCTGCAGAAGCCGCCTTCCTAAACGGAGCACGGCACTGCTGCTTCCCCTGCCCCGTCTATATGCCTGCCTCTGCAGCTCTTCAAGAGACCCCCCCCCCGAGTTTCCTCTTAAAAGTGTACTCTCCCACTTTTGTCACTTCCCCCAGCCCCCACCCCACCCCTCGCCCCTTTCCAGAGGGCCCTCAGTCAGGTTTTTCGTTTGCATCAAGCCACCCAATCTCTCATCAACATCAGCACCAGGCCACTTTCAGAACTCACTCAGTGGATGTAGACTCTAAGCACCCCAGAGGACAGGTTTCCAAGACTGTCGATCTTCACAGGACTAGAAGCCTCGTCTCTCCCCCTCGGAGCACCTGGTGGTTTCAAACGGTTGACCTTGTGGTTGGCAGCCCAGTGCCTAACCAGGCCCAGTTGCCTTTGGTCTATGTGTTCATTCATCCAAGACTCCTCTGGCACCGCCTCTGTTCTGGGTGAGGGTTGAGCAAGCCAAGTTCTTGCCTGCATGGAGTTTACATGCTGGTAGAGGAAGCAGAACACAGACATCCAGACTGAGTAGGCACAGGGCCTGCTATTGAGTAGTGATGGGGGCGGGGAAAGGATGGTGACTGAAGGCCACTGTGAGGGGAGGATTTTGGAAGGGGCATGACGCATCATTTGGAGCAGAAACAAGGGCAAAGGCCCTGAGGCAGGAAGGAAGGCTCTGTGCTCTGGAGGGAAAGAACCATCCAAGAGCCTGGCATGCCAGAGGGTGGAAGATGAGGTCGGCATGGCCAGACCCCCAAGGATCTAGTAAGCCACGAGTGGGGGAAGGCAGGGCAAGGCTGCAAAGGGGCCAAAAATATGTAAGGTCCGCTTTACATTTTTAAAGTGTCATTTGTGTGTGTGTTAAATAGATATATAAAAACACAATGAGGGCTGAGCCCCGGTGGTGTGGTGGTTGAGTGCGGGACGGTGGCCCGTTGGTTTGGCGGCTCAAATCCAGCTGCAGCACTCCGAGAGCAAGACTGGGTAGCTCCCACGACCAGTGATGCCCCCCCCCACCTTGAAAAACACACACAATGGTAACAATTTCAATAAGCTTCACAGTGTAGTTTAGTGACATGAATTGCATTCATTATGCTGTTGACCCACACCTTTTACTGTGACTCGATCTGGGGGGTCACACAGTAGAACGGCTTCATAAAGGTTTTCTTGCCTCCAGTATTTACAGAGGCTGCTCTCCAGGCCTTTCCTCCACTGTGCTGCTGGCTAGGGTGCGACCTCTAGCCTTTCGATGAGCAGCCAATCCCAAGCCGCTCATACCTCCCGGCCTCTCTCCGTCACCATGATGTCTTCCCAATGGGTAACATCCTCCTGAACAGAAGCTCGGTGTCCCTGAAGCATGGAGCTCTCCCTTCCTCCTCCTCCCTGCAAGCCCCATCCACTAGTACATTTTGTTCTCTCTCTCTCTCTCTCTCTATATATATATATATATATAGAGAGAGAGAGAGAGAGAGAGAGAGGTGTATATATATATATACACCTCTTCTGCATATTGCTTATAAGTGGGCTCCTGTAATATTTATCCTCTTGTGACTGATTTATTTCATTCAGTATAAGCTTTTCAAATTTTATCCATGCTGTAGATGATAGGTAGATAGATAGATAGATAGATAGACAGACAGACAGACAGACAGGAAACTCCAACCCCAAACTCATAGTGACTTTGTAGGCACAGACCTGCTCTCCTGAGAGTTTCTGAGCCTGTAACTTTTTACGGGAGCAGAAAGCCTCTTCTTTCTCCCAAGGAGTGGCTGGTAGTTTTGAACTGCTGATCTTGCAGTTAGCAGCCCAATCTCTTGAGCTCCTTGCTATTGCGGCTGTGGACATTGGTGTCCAGACGTTTGCTTCAGCTCCTGCTGTCAAGTCTCTGGTGCATATTCCTGGGAGTGGAGAAAGATGAGCTGTCTGCTCCGGGAAAAAGGCACAGTCGTGGAAAGGCGCCGAGTCAGTTCTCCCTGTCCCCGGGGTCTCTCTGCACTCGACGGCAGTGAGTCTTGGGAGCTTTGCCTTGTGTCCCCAAACACCTCTTTCCCATCTCTTCATCCTCTTCCCAGGCCTTCCTGCATTTCTGAGGGATCGTAGCCCTATCTGCACCTCCAGCTCCTCCCTCCTGACTGCTGGATGCTTCTCCCTGACACCGACAGTCTCCGGGGAGCCCTCAGGAACGGGACCGTTTGTACAAGCTTGGCAGGTGATTCCAACGGACTGCTGTCGAGAAGCTCCCGGATGAGCCAGCCTCATCCATCCTGGGCAGGAGAACCTCTTGTTGATCGCTGCTCCACGGGAGCCCCCCCCCCCCTTGTGGGTATCTCAGCCGACATTTTGGAAAGGGCCGTCTTGTCCGGCGCTTCTCCCATCTCACTGTGCACACGAGTCCTCTGGGGGAGTCTTGTTACCAAAGCAGCGTCTGATTGAGCAGGTCAGGCTGGTTCTGGCTCTGGGATAAGCTCCGAGGTGCCGTGGACACAGGAGCGGTCTCCGAGGAGTCCCCCAGGGTGTCAATCCCGCATCTATGACCCCCTTCTCTGGGGGCAGAACATAGCCTGCAGGGTTCCATGGCCCGGGTCTAAAATGCAGAGCTGCCACTTACTAAGTGGGGACCTTCTCTGGCCATCAGTGTCTTTGTCCTGGAGAGGGGGTGGTGGGGTGGTGGTGGTGATGCCCGTGTCACAAGACTGCCATGAGCACGCGGAGAGCTCAGGCACGAAGAAGGGTGCAGCTGATCGCAGGCTGGAATCCCCACCTTCCTGCTGGTGCAGGAGGCCTGGGTTTGATTCGGGGGCCTGCACTTCAGCCACGGCCACCATCTATCTGCCTGTTAGTGGAGGCCCGCAGGTTCCCCTGGCAGTGCTCTTCCAGACCAAGACAGACTGGCGAGAAAGACCAGGCTCTGAAACCCTGTGTGTCACAACGTCCTGTCCCTGTGGAGCGTGGGGGTGGGGATGGGCGTGGGGTGGCCTCGAGTGTTGAGTCAGCGTTGGCATTTATCATCAGATGACCCTGCGACCATGGTTGGCTCCGCTGATGTCTCGTGAGTGGCATGTCCACTCTCTCCCCTAGATCAGCCTGGGCATCGGGCCTCCCCCTCCCCCTCCCCCTCCCTGATCCCTTCCACCTACTTGGAGTGGCCGGGGAGCCTCCGTAAGCTACTTCTGGCTCTCAGATCTCTGTATCTAGGGCTCAGGTGGCCTGGTTCCATCCCCACCGGCGAAGGCGTGCTTACAAAACAACCTTGGGACACGCTCTTTCTCCCTGAAAAAGCAGTCCCACATTAGGGCCCTCTGTCTAGGACAGAGCTGTCCATGGGGGTGGCAGGGTGCTCGGGCCTTCTCTCCGCAGGAAGCCCTGCTTCTTAACCCAGCCTGGGGACTTTGATCACTCCAGTGGGGGGGTGGGGGGGTGTCAGAATGGGAGGGACAGGGGAGGGAGGGGAGTTTGGGATTTTTTTTTTTCTATTAGAAACATAATGCTTGCTGTGGTGTTTAGTGTCTTTATTAGACTTGTTCTGCTGATTGATCTGGGATGCTCATAATGAAGCTGTGTCTAATGCCTGCATGCAGCAGGCCTGAGCTGCCCCCCTCCCCCCTTCAAGGAGGCTCCCCACCACGTGGGCAGGCATATGGGAAGGGCCAGTCAGGAACCAGCGAGCCCTTCTCTGCATGTGACTGACACTGGCGAATCACATGATCCTGCCCAGAACTCTGCTCCTTGAGAGAGTGACACAAAGACATAACAACCGTCAGCCGGGGGGTGGGGGGGGGCTGGCAGCAGGGAGACCCACTCCTGTGTGAGTGCCCCACGAGGCTCCTGGCCACACCTTTCTTGTCTTGGACCTGGCCCCAGACCTCCTGCTGAGCTGTCCGGGCTCCTGAAAATTCTGGGAACTCTCTACTGTCCTTCCAGTAAACCCTTCTCGGCTCAGGGTATAGCCAGAATCAATTGCTGTTATTTCCCATCAGTTGATACCATGTTCAGGATAGAAAAACTTGGATGTTCCCATCAAGGAGAAGGGAAGACACACATTGCTGCACACACAGGGGGAAAAAACCCAACAAAGACACAAAACAAACCACAGATAATCTCACCCAGTCTTATGTGGCACGCATCTCGCTGTCATCCTGGCAATGATATGATGCTATAAATATTTGTGTACCCCAAACACTCGGGCATACACGTGGCTGTGACAGCAGTGGGTGGTGGTGGTTTTTTGGAGAACCCTAAGCTGATATTTACATTGTGGTGTGCTTGAAAATATTCTACGTCTCTTGGGGATGGCGTTGGGTTATGGGAGGCATAACTCAGAAGTACTGGAAATCATTGGGTCTATTTCCTTACAACTTTTCTCTGCACGCCCCCATAGCCGAGCACAGAGGTGCTCACTCTGCAAGGGGGACGCATTGTTACGTGAGAAACATCAACCACTCCTAGCTATGATCCACACAGGGAGACGCCGGGGATGGGGGTGGGGGGGGCGGGGGGGTGGAGCGCACGAGCTTCCATTTGCATGTGTGCAGCTCCTTCCCAAATGAAAGATAGAGTCAAGGCTTTCAAGCTGCGGAAAGTCGTTATGCAAGTCTCTTGGCAGTGAACATGCACATTGGGCTGCCCTTCCCCTGACAAGAATACAGAGAGTTCCTTGTTCAGTGATGCTCCCTGCCCTGTGCTCTGAGCTCTGAAGGCCTGTCCATTATGGGCACGGGCTGAAACACAGTAAAGCCAGGGTTAGTTTCAGTGCTAGCAAACAGGCGAAGCTTCCACACGAATGGTAGACTGAATCCTGTAGCCCAGAACATCCCCGTGTAGCCCGTGCACATCCCCACCCCCGCCCCCCGCCACCGGAGAAGTGGGCAAGATGTGGACCGGAAGGGCGATAGCGGACAAAGTCATCGTTTGGTGTATTTTCAGTGCAGTGGCTAAGGGCCCTCCCGTCAAACCATTGAAACTTGACTCTGGGCACTTTCGCTGCACTGGTTCTGTGACCTTGGACAAATTACTTCAAACCCTTGGGGCCTCCCTTTTCCTGGTCTGTAAAATGAACAAGAATTTATTAAAACCTCCGAGAAGAACGCACTTCAGAGGACAGGACTGCAGCTATCTAGTTCAGGGAGAGGGGCGCTTCTGATCAGAGCACGATGGGGGGGGGGGGCAAATGAAGGGGCAGGGAGGGAGAGGGAGTGGAGCGCCTCCTGGCCCATCAAGCCCTGAGGACGATATTCCTGCTGAGAGTGGCCAATGCACAGAGAGGACCCTAGGGCTGGCCTCACCACCAGACATGACGTAACTCACTGACCCATAGTGCTACGGGGGACAGCACTGGGGACACAGCGCAGGAATTGAGCCCAATCTGACCCCGCCACACTGGGAGCAAATGCTAAGGGCATGCAATAGCAAAGCAATGACTCCCCGGGGACTGCCAAGGGCGTGGCACCCCAGCAGACTGGACTGGAAAGCACTCCTAAAGGTCAACGAACAGACCTGGGACTGTTTATAGGCTTTCCTATGAAGGCAGGAGGAGAATGAGGAAAGCAATCACAATGATGTACATGACAACCCCCTTCCATAGGACCAGACAACAGAAAAGCGGGTGACGGGAGACATCGATCGGTGGAAGACGTAAAAAAATGATGATTTATAAATTATCAGGGGTTCATGAAGGAGGGAGGGTGAGGAAGGGAGGAAATGAGCTGATACCAAGGGCTGAAGTAGAAAGAAAATGTTTGGAAAATGATGATGGCAACATAGGTACATAGGCGCTTGACACAGTGGGTGAATGGATGGATTGTGATAAGAGTCCTCAAGTGATTTTAAAGAATTCACTAGTGTTTTCTTTGAGACTGTTGTCTGTGTGAAAAAGGGTAGTGAGGATAAGAATGCTCTCTCTGTCACTGAGTGTCCTTCAGACCTACAGGAGTAAGTAAGTAGACCAATGATTCAATCCTCCAGACAGCGGTTCTCAACCGGTGGGTGGAGACCCCTTTGGGGGGTAGAAAGACCCGTACACAGGGATCACCCGATTCATAACAGTAGCAAAACTGGGGGGGGGGGAGTCACCACACCATGCAGAACTGTGTTAAAGGGTCGCGGTACTAAGAAAGTTGAGAACCACTGACCTAGAATTTAGAATTCAGTGGGTCAGTGAGCACACAGTCACCCAGGCCAAGGAGCGTCAGTGTCCATACGTGACACACCACTGGACTTGCCTTTAAGAAAAGGGACTGAAGACATAGCATGAAAAAAGGCACCCAGGTCCAAAAGGCACAACTCGGTTGTTAGAAAGTAAACACGTCTGTGAAACCATCCCACAAACGGGGACCTAGAGATGACCGGCGCCCCTGCAATCTTCTCCCCCGGCCCTGTCCATCACTGCCTCTGCCTGCAGGAATCTTCCTCGGAGCAGGATGCTGTGAGGAGCAGTCCCGTCCACCCCGAGCGCCATGGATGAGCACATGACCGGACCTGCCCCACTCCTGCAATCACGACTCCCCCGAAACCTGCTGCAGCGAGGGTGTCACGGCACCTCGCCGAGGGCCTCCCTCTTTTAGGGGGCCCCTCTACTTCCCCCAGCGTGGTATCCTCCAGGCTTTGGCCTTTCCTGATAACCTGCCCCAAATATGTCAAAGTCTCACTGCCCTCACTTTAAGGAGCATTGTGGCTGTACTTCGGAGACAGATTGTTTCCATATCTCCAGGATAGGTTCCATGTTTTTCCCCATGATTCCAATGCATTGATTCTTCCTCCTCCTTCCTGATTCACTGGGTGGCTTTCTCATGCAGATGAGGCGACAAAGGGCACCCATGTCCTCAAAGTGACATTTTTGCTTTCTAACACTTCTAGAAGGTCTTTGGCACCAGATATGCCTAGTGTGAGGCATCATTTGAAAATGGTAGGCCTGACAACCTCGGTATGTTCTGTCTGTCACTGGAGTGAAACACCTAGCAGTAAATTTAATTAGGGAGGTGGAAGGCGTCAACACTGAAGACTATGAAGCATTGTTGAAAGAATTTGAAGCAGATCTAAGTACCATCCTTTTTGGGCCATAAGATGCACCTGACCATAAGACTCCATTTTTAGAGCAGGAAAACAAGAAAAAATATTCTGAACCAAATAGTACCCATATACTACAATATTTATTAAAATAATTCAAAATATCATGGGGGCTGAGCCCCGGTGGCGTAGTGGTTGTGCGCGGGACTGCGGCCCACTGGGATGGAGGTTCAATTCCAGCAGTGGGGCTGGGCCTCCTACTCCCACCGCCGGAGAGCAGTGATGCCCACCCCTCCAAAAAAAAAAAAAATTAAAAAATAAATAAAATAAAATAATTCAAAATATGGTAATACTTACCAGCATAAACTTAACAGGGGTGTTCAGAACCATCATCGCTTTCACTAACAAATGAGAGGAGGTTGTGCTGTGCTGATCCTGTGACCTGACTGACATGGAGGCTCCAGGAGGTGAGGCTTCCCCTGAACACACAGCAATCCGCAGCAGGCAAACAGCAGCAGACAGTCAGCGGGTGTATGGGATCATAAACAAATGTTCTGAGGGACCACGCCTTCGGACCACAAGACACACCCTCATCTTCCCCCCACCTTGGGAGAAAAAAAAGTGCAACTTACGGTCCGACAATATGGTAATTGGAAAGGAGTCTGTGTTTATGGAAGGCTCAGTAGTGGTAAGACATCAATAGTATCCAAATCGCTCTACAGAGTCAACGGAATCCCTACCAAAATGCCAAGACCCTCCCCTGCAGAAAAGGGAAAACTGGCCTTCAAATTCATATGGAATTGTAAGTGGCCTCAAAGAGTTAAAGCAATTTTGAAAATAGGACTCACTTCCCAATTTCACAAACTACTATCAAGCTACAGTCCTCAAACTAGTGTGGCACTGGTATAAGGATATGCAGATAAACAGTGGAATAGAATTTAGAATCCTGAAGTAGAATTGATGTATTTGTGGTTAGTTGATTTTCAACAAGTGTTAAGCCCATCCAATGGTGAAAGAATAGACTTTTCAGGCTGAGCCCTGGTGGCGTAGTGGTTGAGTGCGGGACTGCGGCCCACTGGCTTGGCGCTTCAAATCCAGCAGCAGCTCTCCAGGAGCAAAGCTGGGCCTCCCACTTCCACCAGAGGGCAGTGATGCCCCCCCCCCAAAAAAACAAACTTTTCAGTGCTGGAATTATTGGATCTCTACCTACCAAAGAATGAGACAGGACCCCTTACCTCAAACCTTCTACAAAAATGAGCTCAAATGGATCAATAGCCTAATTACAAGGGTGGAAGGCAAAAAGTTCTCAAAAGGAAACATTCTGGTAAAATCCCAAGACATGCTATTTGACACTGGACATCAAAAGCATAAGCAACACAGCAACAAAATATGAACTGGATTGCATTAAAATTAAAAACTTTCGGGCTGAGCGCCGGTGGCGTAGTGGTTGTGTGCAGACTGCGGCCCACTGGGACGGAGGTTCAATTCCAGCAGTGGGGCTGGGCCTCCTACTCTCACCACCGGAGAGCAGTGATGCCAAAAAAAACCCCCCAAAATTAAAAACTTTCATGCATCAAAATATTTTATCAATAAAGTAAACAACTTACAGAATAGGCCAATATATATAAATCATTTTATTGGGAGCTCATACAACTCTTATTACAACCCATACATCTATCTATTGCCCTCATCATTCTCAAAACATTTGCTTTCTACTTAAACCCTTGGCATTAGCTCCTCATATTTCCCTTCCCGCCCCGCTTCCCCCTCCCTCATGAACCCTTGATAATCTATAAATTATTATTATTTTGTCATTTCCTACACTGTCCGATGTCTCCCTTCACCCACTTCCCTCTTATCTGTGCCCCAGGGAGGAGGTCCTATGTGGATCCTTGTAATTGGTTCCCCCTTTCTACCCCACCTTCCCTCCACCCTCCCAGTATCACCTTGAAGGGATCATCTGTTCTGAATTCCCCATGTTTCCGATTCTTATCTGTACCAGTATACATCCCTGATCTAGCCGGATTTGTAAGGTAGAATTGGGATCGTGATAGTAGGGGGGAAGGACCATTAAAGAACTAGAGGGAGGCTGAGCCCCGGTGGCGTAGTGGTTGTGCGCGGCCCACTGGGATGGAGGTTCGATTCCGGCTCCACAGAGCAAAGGCTGGGCCTCCTACTCCCACCACCTGAGGGCAGTGATGCCCCCCCACCCAAAAAAAAAAACCCCAAAAAAAGAACTAGAGGGAAGTTGCATATTTCATTGTAGGCAAAATATTCTTCCCCTTGCCAACTTTTAAATAAAATTGTCTTTTTTACTGTTGTAAGGTTTGAAATTTTATCTACATTTTAGAGATTTGACCCTTGTTGGGTTTATCATAACCAACATATTGTCTGTAGGTGCTCTTTTATTCTTTTGGTGAAATACATATGTTTAAGGCAAAAATATTTTTTAAACTTTCTGAAAAAGCCAACAAACTAGCATGAAATTAAAAAAAGGGCAATCTAATTTCAAAATGAGCTAAGGGTTGACTGGACACATTTCCAAAGACAAGGTGTGGATGGCCAGAGAGCTCATGGAAAGATACCCAGGGCCAGTCACTGCCGAACTCAAAGCCAAGCCCACTCCTGGTGAGTAGGATCCAATTCATGGTGCCGGTCCTAGCTAGGGTTTTAAGACTGCAAAGCTTTTCTTTTTTCTTAAACATTTTTATTGGCACTTCACATATCATGCCATTCAATACTTCAATCATATCAAGAAGAGCTGTACAGTGCTCGCTTCGGCAGCACATATACTAAAAAAAAGAAGAGCTGTACAGTCATAACCACAATCAATACTAAAACATTTTCTTCTTTGGACTCAATGTTTTTTTTTTTTGGGGGGGGGGACATTACTGCTCTCTGGTGGTGGGAGGAGGAGGCCCAGCCCCACTGCTGGAATTGAACCTCCATCCCAGTGGGCCGCAGTCCCGTGCACAACCATTACGCCACTGGGGGCGCAGCCCTGGATTCATTGTTATTTGTGTAATTTTTTAGATTGTTGCAAAACTATACACAACAAAACATTCTCCAATTCAACAACTTCTACATGTATAATTCGGCGTCATTGATTATACTCTTTGTGTTGTACAACCCTTATTGACATCCTTTTCCAAATTATTTCATCATTAACATAAACTCGATTGCCCCTAAGCAAAATCTCTTCCTTCTTCACCCATGATAACCTTTCGGTCAATTTTGATTTCTTTTTTAGGTCATTTTCTACATCTAATAGTCACATATCATACACCTAGTTACATCACTTTTTTTTTTTTAGTTAAATCACTTTTTAAAGGAGTTGTATATACACCCTCACAACCAAGACTATAACTCTTTTTTACAGCGATAATTATGTATTACTATAGTAAAGTGATAGAGAGTAGGAGAAAGAAAGAAATAATAAGAGTAGACACATTTCATGGTAGCATGTTCACCTCAGCCCGGTCTGATGGTCCACGTGGAGAGAGAGCGAGTGGGGGATGGGATTACATGGGAAGGGGGGAGGAAGAGAGAAAGAGAGAGAGAGAGAGAGAGAGAGAGAGAGAGCTCAGACTATAAATCTTTTTTGGGGGGGGTGGGGGCATCATTGCCCTGGTGGGAGTAGGAAGCCCATCCTTGCTCCTGGAGAGCTGCTGCCGGATTTGAACCACTAACCCTGTGGGCCGCAGTCCTGCACTCAACCACTACGCCACTGGGGCTCGGCCCAATTCCAAGATCTTTTCACTCCATTTCCCCCAAACTTTTTGAGGCCCTCCCTCTCACAGATAACCACAATCTTAAAGGAGGCACTGAAACTCGTATATGAATGCTCACTACAGCCCTTTTGGGACTAGCTGAGAGAAGGAACCCACCCAATACCCATCACAGACGAGTGGATGACCCAGAGGTGGCGGGGAGAAATGGCCAGGGGGCGGCGTCTGATAGAGCCCACCCGATCACATAAAGGAGGGGAGTCCAACTTCGCTGCAACCCGAGGCTGAGGCCAGCCTTCCCCACCCCCAACCCTCCGTACCCCGACACCAGCTTGTTCTCCCAGAGCACCCTGCTTCCCCACCCTCTCCTTTTCCACTGGGCCTGATTCGTGGTGGCCAGGCCCACAGAACTCGCAGACAACACTGGCTTTTATGAGGGCTGATGAGGGAGTCTCAATATGTGACGGCAAGCCAAGCCTGAACCACACTCACTGTGGACTCTGGGTGACCCTGAAGGGCAGGGTGGAACTGCCCCTGGGAGTCCCCAGGACTGTGAAGGGCTCTTGAAGGAATCTTTCTCTCAGGGAGGGGCTGGTGGCTTCCAACCCCTGACCTTGCAGGTATCAGTCCACCCGTCACCACGTCACCACAGCAGCGACTCTTCAGCCAGTCGCCAAGCCTCTCCCTGGTCCTCAGTCTCTCAGCCCAAGTAGGTCTCTGGGCCTCCGTATCGCAGCGTCCCCCTCTGGTCTCTCTCCGTCTCTGGCCAGCAGGGGCTCGCAAGCACTCCCCTGGGGGCTGGCCCTTGATGATTTCCCTGGCCTGGCATCTGAAACAGCTCTGTCTGCTCAGAAAGGCCTGGCAAAAACCCGTCCCTGGTCCGCACGCCCCAATTTCCAGCGGCTGCCATCATCGTCATCTGGCGGGCGTTACAAAGACACACACAGAAGAACCCCAAGTCATTTCACCCCTGCACCCCCCTGTGACACATACACACAATGAAACAGGATCCCGCTGTCAAGTTCGGAAGTGCGACACAACAAGCGGAACCTCCCAAAATATCGTGTGGAGCAGCACGTGTCACGGGACCAACAGGGCCTGGTCCCACGTCCGTGTCTGGACCGTGTAACACGGGTCTGTGCCAGCAGGCACAGGTGTGTCTTCGAGGTCTCGGGGAACTGGGACTGGTGGGGGGAACGGGGTTCTGTTTGAGATGGCGACGACCTTTGGAAAGAGATTAGGTTCTACTCTGGTCTTTCTAAATGCCTTTTGGTCTTCATCGCCTGTTGTTTTTTTCCCTCTCCTTTTTCTCTCCTCTTGCTCCGTGGGGAGGTTGGTGTTACCTCTCTTCCCATGGGCGAGCCGCTGCCGTGCTAGATCAAGACAGCCCTGGGGTCCCCCGTGTGTATCATCACCCCACCTTTTCTCCTATCTCTGTCAAGCTTTCAGAACGCTACCCGCCCCGGCCAGGCCTGGCTTCCTCTCCTTTCATATTTCCTCCTTCGGGTGCAGAAAGATTAAGGTGAGAAGGATGCTCTGGTGACCTAAAACACCCAGGAAAGGGACAGCGGTGTGACCTTCAAGTTGCTAAGGAGGCCCTGGAGGTGCCATGGCTGGCTTAGGCGTTGGGTTGGAGGTTCAAACCCGGCAGGTGCTCTGCAGGGGAAAGACGTGTCTGTCCACTTGTAAAGTTTCACAGTCTCGGAAATCGTAGCTGGGCTCCACGGAGTCGGCATCGATCGGTGGGGCTGGGAGAGGTGTGTGGGTGTCTGGACTGCAGGGAAATGAAAGGGGTCTAATTCCATTTAGGTGTGGATCGCTCATTTCCTGGCCAGCGTGGCCAAAGGGGTATTTGGCTTTTCAGATCCTGGTCGCTGACTGCCTGTCAGTTTGGGGTTTCAGGCGTGCGTCTGCATGTTTGTGTTGCCCGTGGGAGGAGTGCAGAGGGCATCTCCCTGAGTAGCTTTACTCATGGGCACCTGTGAGGAGGCCACACGCCCATCCGTGTGTCTCCTGAACACACGTCAATCACCCAGCTTGGCTGAAAACATCACTTTAGAAGACCTTTAAAATCAAACCAGCAAAGCAGAAAAGATCCTGGGACATCTGGAAAGTCGCTGCGAGGTACACTGTGAACACTGTGCACCCTTGGCCTGGGATGCCCTTGAGGTGATCCAGGACTGTTCATCCAGAGAGATCCCCCTCACCCCGCTCCGGGAACCTTTCCAGAAGCCCCCACCCCTCAGGCCGGGTGACACCCTGCTCCCCCAGCCTGGCAAGCACTCCTCTGCCAAACACCACCCTCCCGCCTTCTGTTTCTCAGGCTTCTCTGTAGTCCCCACCCGGCCCTAGCGGGCCGGAGGCCCTTGGCTGGGTAGACTGCGTGGGCAGCGTGGTTCCCCGGCCTCCACACCGCAAAGGCGCTGGACCCTGGAAAAGGCAAGGGACCTGCAGACCCCCGGGGCTGTGTGTGGGCAAGCGGCTCTGGCATTCAGGCACTGCGTCCCACCCACCGCCCTGGGTGGCAGAGCCCCCTCTCCCACCCTCTCAGAGAGCAGCAGGAGCAGGGGGCCGACCTCAGCAGTCAGACCGTCCCTGACACCAACTCCTGCCTCTGCACGTGCAGGCGACCTCTCTGAGCAGAGACGACTCCACGGTCAAGCAAGGGGAACCACACACCCCGGTGAAGGCGGCAGTGCCGGGAAGGGAAGGCACAAGGGGCGAGGGGGTAGGCAGAGAACAGTGCCACGCCTGGCATCTCAGCATCGCTCACCACATCGGGTGATCTGTGTTAGTCCGGGTAGACTAGATGAACAAATACACAAACACGCATCTGTTTATAAGGGAGCTTTTATGTAAAGGATAATTGTGCATTAAGAAAACACCGCAATCCAGTCCAAGGTCATGAGTCTAATATGAACCCCTGTGTCCGACACTAATCTAGAAAGTCCTCTTCAGGCTCACGAAACACATGCAATGACACCAAATGCAGAACGGCCACAAGCCGGTGGGTAGCAAGGCTTTGAACCCAGCGGCGTTATAAGTATCTCAGCGCCGGGAGGGGTCTCCACGCGGCTCCTCGAGTTCCCAGGGCTTGGGTCTGTCAGCGCATCATGGCATGTGTCTTGTCAGTCCTGTCTCCAAGGGAGGGAGCGGAGAGAGGGACTCTCCTGCCTCCAAGAAGGAATGACCACATTTCCCAGAATTCTCAGAGGAGAAGGCCATGCCCACACAGAGGTCTCATTGGCTGTCTCCAGGCTGGCAGTCTAGACTCCACCCCTACACGCTTACAAAAAATTATTTATTTATTTCTGCGGGAGATGAATTGGACACATCCTGTCACTGGATCCCATCTGTTCTCTGTCTTCTCCTCCTCTGAACCCTATGCTCAGTTATCTGCATGATTTGGTTGGCTTCCGGGTTGTGCTGTCAGGGACATTGATCTCCAGTTGAGGTCTGCTTGTCGATTCTCTGTCCAGAGAACCCCTCTTCTAAAAATCCACTTCATGGCATTAAGTACGAGTCCTCGTGGCCCTGGAGAGCACCCCAACATTCTTAAGCCTCAAACTGGCACCAGATTAGGAGACCGCCAGGCCATAGAACTGGTTCAAAGGGGCGTGGTTCCTGGCCCCACGTTAACAGAGTGTGGGAGTCCTACCAACCAGGTCACAGAGCCTGCTGCTGCAGCTGGTTAAGCACCGGCTGCAATCAGAAATGCTGGCGAATTTGAGCCTACCAGAGACAGGCCTGCTTCTGTGAGGATCATGGTGGAGAACCACCGCGGGGCACTTCACCATCACACGGGGACACGACTAAAACCCCAATCAAACTCCCTGCCCTCGAGTGTGCTTGGTCGCAGGGAGCCCTGGAGGGCCGAGGGGACCGGCCCTGAGGCTTCCAGCCTGGGCCCCTTCCTGTGCCTCAAGAGCCTCTGCTCTCCCCCTCGGAGCGGCGGGTGGAGGCTTCAAACGACGGGTGGTGTGGTTGGCAGCCCAGGCCGGAACCCCTGTGCCCCAGGGCCCTCTCTGAATCAGAATTCCACTTGCTGGCGCCAGCAACAACCGCCTCGCCCATCACCTCCATGGCAGGAAGGTGGAGGCTGACCCTGACCAGCAGTGCCCGCCCTGGCAGCTTGTGAAGGGGACACGAGGCGCCAGAAGCCCTTCGTGGGAGGTTCTCCCGCCACCAGCACACGGGGCGCCTGGCCCACTGCTGCCTGGTTAAGATGCCATTCCTTCCTGCCCCACCACGCTGGGCTTGAAGCAAAAATATCCCCTGCAGCCATCTTAACGTCGAATGGCCATTTAGATCCTAGTGTCCCAGGGATGTGGTGGGTTATCATTGACCTGCAAGGTCAGCTGTTCAAAACTACCAGTGGCGCCGCGTGAGGAGGCTGTTTCCTCCTGTGACGAGCACCTGTCTTGGAAACCCACAGGACAGTCCCACCCATTTTTTTTTCTTTGTTTGTTTTTCCCTTTTTCCAGACGCAGTGTCTGCCCTGGGCCCTGTGTTCTCTGAAATGTCAGCTCTTGGTTACAGAGGCCCCAGCACCTGGACGGGTGCGTGAGGAGCCCTCGCGGGAGGTGAGGCCATGCTCCAGAGAGAGGTTGTGGCCGGCAGAGCTGGGTGGGAACCGGCACAGAATTCACAGGGCACGTGGGGAGGCAGTCGAATCTCCATGTGCTTTGTGGCGGGCGTTCTCAAGAACAAAATGAAAGGAGGGAAGGCAGACCCTCTCAGGGATGCCGCCTCTGTGATCCCAAACCCAGCACTCATTGGGGTTCTCTTGTTTTACAGCGGGCACCAGGCACGGCTACCCGTGGTCAAGACCGCAGCGTTTGTCAGGCTGGCGTCCTGAAGCTGGGCTGCAGACTGCAGGAAGCTCTGTCATGACAGGGCATGTTTTGTGCGTCGCAGTCATGGGCGTGGCTCTGTGAGGACACTGCCTTGTCTTGTCCTGAGGAGGCCTGGCAGTGCCAGGCCTGGAGCACGGCAGCCTGGAGCAACACGTGTACCTGAGATGTGGCTCCTGGACACACTCGTCAATCGCAGCGGTGTCTGCAGCGTGATGACCCCTTCCTGGAGCGCCCAGGAATGGACTGGACCTTTTTTTAAAATAATTTTATTGGGGGCTCATACAACTCTTATACAGTCCATACATTCCAACCATTGTATGCAAAGCACTTCTGTACATTTGTTGCCATCATCATTCTCAAAGAGTTTTCTTTCTACCTAAGCCCCTGGTGTTAGCTCCTCATTTTTCCCCTCTCTCTCTGCTCCCCCCTCCCTCATGAACCCTTGATAATTTATAAATTATTGTGATGTTTTCATATCGTACACTGTTCGATGTCTCCCTTCGCCCACTTCCCTGTTGTTTGTACTCCAGGGAGGAGGTTATAGGTAAAGCCTTGTCATTGGTGCCCCCTTTCTACCCCACCTTCCCTCCACCCTCCCGGGGTCACCACTCTCACCACTGGTCCTGAAGGGATCATCTTTCCTGGATTCCCCATGCTTCCGGTTCTTATCTGTACCAGTGTCCATCCCCTGCTCTAGCCAGATTTGTAAGGTAGAATTGGGAGCATGATAGCGGGTGGGAGGAGGCATTAAAGAACTAGAGGAAAGTTGCAGGTTTCATTGTTACTACACTGTACCCTGACTGGTTCATTTCCTCCCTACCACCCCTCCGTCAGGGGATCGTGGGAAGCAAACTTTTAAAAGGCATCCAAGTTGCTCTGAATAACGAGCACCATCCACTCCTAGGGCATTTAAGATCACACACACACACACACACACACACACACATCATGAAACTCCCTGGAATCGTCCAACTTGTGATCCAAGAAAAGGTTGCTGGAGGGTTCTTCCTTTGATGATAGGCCTCCAAATCTACAGGACTTTCCCAGCAAGTCGGGAAGCGGAGGGATATCCCTGCCTACCAATAAAAGAATAACATGAGGAGACCTTGTCTGAGCAAGGTGGCTTGTGTTTCCACGCTCTCACCCCAACGACGTGCACCAGATGAAGAGGCGGTCAAAGGGTGCAGATTCCAAAGCGGTGGGGGAGCAGGGTCTTGTCGAGGTCTCGCATGGCTGGGGTAGCACGTGCCATGGTAGTGCAGTGCCTGCATCTTGGGTGTGACAGTAAAGGACGGAGGTTCGAAGTCCCCAGTTGCTCTGAGGGAGAAGGACGGACGAGTCTTGGAGACCCGTGGGGGTAGGTCTATGCTGTCCTTAATATCACTGTCAGAATTGAGTGCTGCAGGTGCGTTTGGGAGTATTTTGGGATAGCTGTGATATTTGTAGCTACTGGCTTCTCATAAATTATCTTTGATTTTTTTCTCTCATTCGAAAGAAATATTCATGTGTGTACCTGATTTTGTATTCCCAGTTTTTTTTTTTGGTTTTTGGGGCATCACTGCCCTCTGGTGGTGGGAGTAGGAGGCCCAGCCTTTGCTCCTGTGGAGCTGGAATTGAACCTCCATCCCAGTGGGCTGCAGTCGCGTGCACAACCACCACGCCACCGGGGCTCAGCCCCGTATTCCCAGTTTTTATTATCTTCTTTTTTTTGTTTGTTTTTGTTTTTTGTGGACATCACTGCCTCTGGTGGTTGTGGGCACCACCCAGTGCTGCTCCTGAGAGCAGCTGCTGGATTTGAACCGCCAAGCCTGTGGGTCACAGTCCCGCACTCAATCACTTACACCACCGGGGCTCAGCCCCTATTATCTTCTTTTAAAAGGCGTGGAAAGGCTGGTCCGAAGGTAGTGAGACCTCACAACGATTGCTTACTGTCAATTACTGGTCGACGTGTTTGTCTACCTCCCCTCACTACTTCTTAGGAAAAAAAAAAAAAGCTTGGAAATTGTACATGAATAACCAGTTATCAAGTGGATCCCGACTTGCAGCGCTGGATCAGAGTCGAACTGTGTTCTCCAGGGGTTTCCATGGAGGGGAGAGTTCAAAAGCCCTCGGCGTGTTTACCCCTTGGGCTGCCAACCCTCCGGTCAGCAGTTCAAAACCAAGCCCCTCCTCTGGAGAAAGATGAAGCTTAACCTTTCAGAACCTACACGGTGAGTTCTACCTTGTCCAATTAGGTCGCTGACGAGTTGGAAAGGACTTGATGGGAGTGTGACTTTTAATTGGATGGATTCAAACTGCCAGTCTTTTTTTTTAAAAAAAATATTTTATTGGGCGCTCGTACAACTCTTATCACAATCGTCCATCCATCTGCTGTGTGAAACACTTTGTACTTTTGTTACCATCATCATTCTCAACACATTTTCTTTATACTCGAGCCCTTAGTATCAGCTCCTCAACCCTCTCCACAATCAAATCTTAATATTTATAAATTATTGTTGTTTTTCATGGCTCACACTGAGATGTCTCCCTTCACCCACTTTTTTGTTGTTTGTCCCCCTGCAAGGGACTTCTATGTTGATCATTTTCTCCCCTCATCTTCCCTTTCCCTCCTGGTATTGATACTCTCAGTATTGGTCCTGAGGGGGTTTATCAGTCCTCGATCCCCTGTGCGTCCAGCTCTGATCTGTACCCTTGTACATTCTCTGGTCTAGTAGGATTTATAAGGTAGAATTGGGCTCATGATACTGGGGGTAGGGGGAGGAAGCATTAAAGAACCAGATGAAAGTTTTAGGTTTTAATGGTGCTATACTGCACCCTGACTGGGTCCTCTCCTTCCTGTGACCCATCTGTAAGGGGATGTCCAATTGTCTACAGATGGGCTTTGGGTCTCCACTCTGCACTCTCCCTCATTCACAATGATATGATTTTTTGTTCTGGGTCTTTGATGCCTGATACCTGATCTTATTGACACCTCAAGATCACATAGGTTGGTGTGCTTCTTCTATGTGGGCTTTGTTGCTTCTCAATTAGATGGTCTTTTATCTTTAAGCCTTTAAGACCCCAGATGCTATATCTCTTGATAGCCAGGTACCATCAGCTTTCTTCACCACATTTGCTTATGCACACATTTTGTCTTCAGCAATCATGTCGGGAAGGTGAGCATCACAGAATGTCAGGCTATTAGAACACAGTGTTCTTGAATTGAGGAAGTACTTGAGTAGAGGCCCAATGCCCATCTGTTACCTTAATACTAAACATAAATATATGTACACAGATCTATTTCCTTATCATCATATATGTATTTACATATGTACATGCCTGCATTTAGACCTCTATAAATGCCCTTTGCCTTCTAGTGCTTTCCTTTTACATACCTCTGGTCCCACTATCATGCTCAGCCTTCATTTGGGTTTCAGCCATTCCTCTCAGGTACATTGCCCTTGATCAAACCCCACCAGGCCTCCTATACCCTCCTCAGCACCGATTTTACATCACTTGCTGTTCCCTTGTCCCTGGGGTTGTTAACACCACTTCCTTTCTCCCACCTCCCCCTCTCCCATGTCCTCCCACCCCCACCCTCCCACTGTTGGTATCACTGTTTTCTCCTCCGGATTGTTTATCCCACCCATCTTATCTTGATAGACATGCAGAAACAACAAGAAGCACAAAGACAAGACAGATCCAAATAAAACAACAACAATAACACACACACATACAAAGCCGACAAAAAAAAAGAAAAGCTTATAAACAGTTCAAGGTCTGTTTGTTGACTTTTACTGTTTTCCAGTCCAGTCTGATAGGTGCCATGCCCTCGCCCCAAAGTCCATTGTTAGTATTCCCCGAGGGCTTCACTGCGTGGCGCCTCTTGCTGCTCTGCTGCCCGCTGTGTCCCAGAGTGGTGGTGAAATAGGGGACAATTCGGGCACTGCACCTCCAGGGCTGTCCCCAGAGGTGTAGGGGTCAGTGAGGGACGGCGTGTCTCGTGGTGGGTCCGGCCCTGTGGTCCTCTGTGTGCACTGACTGCTCCGGGCAGGAGAGTTCTCCCCAGGGCTTGGTGGGCCAAGATGTGCTCCACTCTCTCTCCCTCCCCCTTGTTTTGCTCCTGATCAGACTTGTCCCTCTTCCCTCCACAGTAAATTCTTCTGCTGTTCACGTAGTTGGGATGGGGGCCGACCCCGCACTTAGGCCTCTATTGGGTCCCTGCTTCATGCCAGTATTTTGCATTCACCTCTCGGTGCACCGGTTGAAGACTGGTCTGGTTCTCTCGCCCTGTGGAGATATAAACAACACCCTCCCCTTGGGTGGGTAGGGCCTTGTTCCCCCACTCACTACTCATGTCTTCCCTTTCCCCCTCCTTTTAAGTTGGCTACTATATGTATCCCTGGATTTGGTTTCATCCCTAGCATTCTATCTGAACCTCACCCCAGATTTTTCCCTATGCCCCCTTTGCATTTTAAAACTTACCTCGGTGGACTCACGTTGTACTTGTCCTTTTGTGCGTGGCTAACTTCATTTAGCATAATTTCGTCCAATTCCTCCCATGCAACGATGTGCTTCATATATCCATCACTGCTTTTTAGAGATGCGTAGTACTCCGCTGTATGTATGTACCAGGTTTTTAATCCATTCATCCTTTGAGGGGAAATTGGGCTGCTCCAACTCCTTGCAATTGTGAACTGGGCTGAGATGTACTCTGGAGCACAGAAGTCTGGCTGTGGTTTGTTTCTTGCCTCTTCTAGGTATACACCCAGTAGGGGGATTGCTGGGTCATATGGTAACTTGATTTCCAACTGCTTTAGAAATTGCCAAATCAATATCCATAGTGGCTACACATACCTACAGGTCCACTAGCAGTGGATGAGAGTTCCTATCTCTCCACAGCCCCTCCAACACTTGTTACTTTCTGGTTTTTGAATTGGGTTATCTTTGAGGGTGGTATCTCCTAGTTGTTTTGATTTGCATTTCTCTTAGGACTACTAAACATTTCCTCATATGTTTACTGGCCATTCGGATTTCTGTCCTTGTGAAATTTCTGTTCAGGTCCTGTGCCCACCTCCTCAAACTGCCTGTCTTTTGCTTAGTGACTAAGCACTTACTGTTTGCACCACCGAGGGGCCCTATGCCGGCTTAAGGCCCCAGTGTTGCCTGAGGACCCCACTGGAGACCCCACTGGTCACCCAGTTCCTCTTTTGCTGTTCAGCCTCTGGGGCCTCCTGTTGGAGGGGCCTGGCGTACCTACCACCACCACTACCCCTGCCACCCTGCCACTGGTCTGGCTCCAGGTTGAGCCCACTCATGAGCTGGGGTGTAGCAGAGAGCAGACATGACCGAGAAGAGGGGGCCCCACCTGGTATTTTTCCACCACCCACACTCTTGCACCTCTGAGACCACAGACCAGGCCCTTCGCAGTCTGGCATCCTGCTACATCGACAGTGGGACATTAAAAAAATAATCCTGAATTTCCTCACAGGGCAAGGCTGGAAAGCAGGAGAACTCGGACAAACGTCTTGCATCTGGCCAGCACAGTGAGCGGTTGATGATTCCATGGAGACTGCTAGGAAGACCTGTGCTTCCTGCACAAGTAACAAGACGATCCGTTTCTGTCCAGCGTGGAGGCTTCTGGGCCCCTCTGCTTCTGTTTGCAAACAGCAGCCAATTCAGCGGAAACCAACATCGGAGGGGTGGGCTTGAATTCCTGGCCTCCAAAAGAGTCCAAAAGGGCGGGGTGAGTTCCCCACAAAACTGGGTCCCCCACCCCGCCTCAGTGACTGACAAAGTCAAGGGTGGGCAGGGTTTCTGGGGGAGACCTGTTTCTTCCCCGTTTCTGTCCCCATCTTTCTGTGTCTCAGGAACACAGACCCTCCTCCGCCTCTGCCCCAGCTGGTCTGCCCCATGCCCCCTCTGCCGCCCCTCCCCTTCGGTCATGCCTCAGTGGCTGATGGGTTTGAACCTGACCATGCCGCCCAGCACCTCCCCCAGGGCACTGCAGGCCGGTGTAAATCATCCCTGATCATCAGTTGGTGGCGTTTATTGTTAAAATGAAGAAACAACAAAACATCTCTAAGCTAGCAGTCACTTTCCAGACCGCTTCCTCACAAGTTTGAAAGGAGACGTTGTAAGGGGGGGGGGGCAGGAAGCTGTACGACAGCATCTGTTTGGGGGGCGCATGCTGTGTGTCTGACCGGACTCTGAGGTACCGCCTAGACCCCACTCCTGAGGTCTGCTGGGGGCCCTCCCTGGCCAGGCACCACAGAGCTAGCCAATCCAAACACAGCTGGTGCCCTGGCACAGTGATCGGTGCCCCCTGGGAGCCAATCAAAACTCTCCAGGAACTCCCTGTTCCCATCCTCCACTCCCCAAGCTGGTCAGAGGTCAGTCTGGGGCTGCCTGGGGTCAAGTGGCCCATCACAAGACAGTGGTGACAGTGCCTGGCTGGAGCTTGGGGTGCCTCAGTTATGATGCAAATCACTCTCTTAAGTCAATTCGATTGACTCCTGATCTCTTCAAATGAAAGCTAATCCAGACTTGCTGCATCCAGTGGATAAATTATATTGTGTTTAATTTCCTAATGTAAATAGGGAATTACATATGCAAATATAGTTGCCAATAATGGAAACATTCACCGCCGTCAGGTCGATGCTGACAGGCTGGTGAGCCTACAGGACAGAGAGGGCGGCCCTGGTGAGTCTGCAGTTAGCGTCCCACCCCAGGACCACGACACCGCGGGGGGCTGCCCCTTGAAACAGTCACTCGTCATGCGGATGTGGAATAGGAGATTTAAAAGCGCAGGAGCAAAACCAGAAACCAACAAACAGGACTTTGCTAGCCTGGGAAAGAGAGGGAAGGAGGTCTTTAGGAATGACAGTAATCAGAAGAGTGGGAAATAGAATAGCAGGGAGAGGCCATGCATTTCTCGTTTGCAGTGTGACTGTGACTTGGTGAACGGCTTCTATTAGCGATAAAAAAAGCCCCCTGCGATCAAGCCAGGTGCACCCCCTGGTGACTTCCTGAGGGACAGAGCGGAGTTGCTCCCACAGGGCTTCTGGCCTGTCCTCTCCATGGCAGCAGTTGGCCAGCTCTGCTCTCTGTGACTGCTCGGTAGATTTGAACCATTAAATCTAGGTCCGCTGCTGCGCGTAAACTGTTTGCACCCGCAGGGGCCTTCTGTGAAAGATGGAGACTTCATGGTTGGGGACCGGACACATGCAAGCATACCCTGCCCACCCCACCCCCCCAACACACAAGCTCTCTCTCTCTCTCTCTCTTTCACACACACACACACACACACACACACACACACACACAAAACACTCACACGTATGCCCCTCTCCTCCAAACCCAGAGATTCCAACATAGTCACTTAAAACAAAATGACAAAGATTAATATTAAAGGTCTAGGCAAAGATATTCCAGGCAAATGCTGACCAAAAAAAGTGGTGGAGGATAGACTCATATCAGACAAAGTAGAATCCAAGGCGAGAAGCATTAAACAAGACAAAGGACATAATTTTATTCAAATGAAAGATTGAGTCTGCCTCGAAGATGTGAAATGAAAAGAGACTTTAACCAAGTCATAATCATCGCGGGAGGATTTATCATAACGCTCAGAATCAAATTGAATAGAGTACAGAGGAGGTTTGAATATCAAAATTGAAAAGCTTCATAGAGTCCAAAAGCCTACTATCTGTTTTCTTTTCAAATCCTTGTGGAACAATAACAAAAATTGACCACATACGAGGCCATCTGCCTATCATCTATCTATCTATCTACCTATCTTCCCCTCAATAACCCAAAGTAAAAATTATACAGTCTGCTTTCCCTGACCACAATACACCAAATCCAGAAAATGAGAGTGAAAAAGTTAACACCCCCTACCCCAGATCCACCCCTATAAAAATTTCCAAACCTTCTTCTAAAGAGTTCCAGGTAAGTTTTACAAAGAAAATGGAGGTGGTAACTGGTTCAAAACCAGAAGTCATGACGAGGACACTTCCTATCCAAACCTCCTTCCTATCAAAACCTCGCTGAGCCAGCTGAAGCTTTGTCCTGGCCCCCGGATGTGCAAAGTCAGGAACTCCGCCCTGCAGACCACAGGCACTCGCTGAGCACCTGGGAGGGGCTGCCCTGCTCTGGGGTATCAGGGGGTGATCGATCCTCTGCTATAGTCGCAGCAAGGGTTCAACAAGCAGCTGTGCAGCGATCATTATTATTTATTATAATAACGATATAGAGATCACGACAGAGGGAGGAAGAAAGCAACAAGAAGAGTCAGACATACATCACATCAGGGTAACATGCTCACTTCCGCCCCATAAGGTGGTCCACGTGGAGATGGAGAGGGAGGGAGAACGAACATTATTTTTCCCCGTTTAAGTAGCCTAACAGGGAACACATCATTTCTCCAGTCACCGGTCAGGACATGCCGAGAGCAGGGGCTGTCTTAAGGGTTATACGATGATAATAGCTTAGGGGTGACTCATGAGTAAGAGGAGAGGACTGTGATGAGGAAAGACTCCAGATTCCTGGGGTAGGTGGACAGGTCTATATTAGTAGGGGTCATTGACAAGGACTCTGGAATCGCACCCACTGGCCTCGAGGAAGCAGATCACTATCCTGAGTCATGCAAAGCCCTCATAAAATTGGGAGTTTCGGTGAGAATGGCTAGCACACTAAATGTTGGTAAATTGCTTGCTTAGTATTTTAGAGTATAATAATTGTGGAAAAGTTCTGTCTTCATCCCACACTGGGTACTGGAGGACAGAGCAGAGACCAAAGGAGTGAAGAAGATTCCTTTAGCGGAGCTCACATTCCAATGGAGAGCTGTAAGCTATACCGGGGAAAATGGCCCGGGTGTTTGGTGAAGCTGGAAAGATGCAATAAAATACTCTCGGAAAATGGAGAGAGAAATAAAGAAAAGGTATACATCAATACCCCCTATCCATTTGTCTTACTGTGGTGACTAACGTCAGACAGGAAGCTAGGCCACTGGTGCTTCATATGTACCACCAGGGGTCATGTAAGGTTTCAGGGATGCCGAGACAGACTAGGAAGAAAGGCCAGGCAATCCAGTCCCCCAAATTAGCCAATGTGTGGGTCACAGCAGAAAAAGGAATGTGTCCTCCACCACTACCCACCACCAATGGAGAGGCACTGGAAATACCCAGCGAGTGGGCTTAACGATAAAGTTGAGTGTGCTAAGAACCATGAAGATGGGCTGCGTGGGGCCAGGCCACATCTCTGTTATCTGTTAGGGAAAGTGACCAGATTTTGAGTGGAACACCCTTGACCAGGGGCGAGAGAGGGGTTCTTGTGCCATTTATAACTAAAAATAGCTCCATATCCAGCATGCTCTTGGTAAAAGACCAAAGGCTGGCATGTTCTGGAAAGGAACCAGAGTGAGGGGGCGGCGGTTCTTGATTAAAAATTTGGTCTATATGGAGCAACAAAAATGTTCATAGAGCCCCGGTGGTGTAGTGGTTGTGCGGGGCACTGCGGCCCACTGGGACGGAGGTTCAATTCCAGCAGTGGGGCTGGGTCTCCTACTCCCACCACTGGAGAGCAGTGATGCCCCCCAGCAAAAAAAAAGTAAAAAAAAATGTTCATAGAATGCAAAAAAAGTATTGTAATATATTTATTTTAATTTCAAAACACTGCGGATGTTGTTAAATTGCTAAAAAGCGGGACGTCTGGTCACTTTCCTGTAAGGACACTATGCGTTGAACTTAGAGAGAGAAATGAAAGCGGAGAAGTGAGCAGTTTACGATCTGATCCGATTCTAGTACGACCAACAGCCCAAAAGAGACATGACCAAGGGTCATGAGATACATAATTATCATGATGTGTCAACGGGTCTAACACCACAGAGAGCTTCTAAAGCAAGACATAACATGCAGAGGACCATGTCAACAGAACTGAAAACGTAGGTAAGATGGGAAAGTGTCTAGGAAGGTATAAATATGAGTCTTTAAAAGACCGGAATTGGCTAAGAGCTAAGAGACCCGAACAGTCGGATTACTGCAGGAGCAATTGAAAGATGGCTTCAGATCTCCCCAGCAAACCCCACAAGGACGGGAATGATTTAAAAGCAAGTCTTGGCAGGCTTTCCAGACGCGGATAATCTCATTTAAACGACACAGAAAAGAAAGAGAATTCAGAGAGGCTCTTTTTGCCAGGCTGGCCTAAGTTGACATGCAGCGCACACGTGGGACCATGCTCGGAATGGCAGAGCTGAGGCAGGGCCAGCCGGAGGTGCTGAGGGAAAGCTGTGGCCATTCAGCCGGAGTCTGCTGGGACGGTGATGGCCCGGACATGCTGATCTCAGCCCATGGTCCTTCCCCGGGGAATGGGGCAGCTGCAGCGCCACTGTCCCACTCGGTGATGGTGGCCAAGGAAGGGGGCTTCCATCAGCTGACATCAATCACACTGATCCCAACTCCTGACAAACCCACCTAGGTCAGAACAGATGTGCTCCGTGGGTCTTAAGGTCGCGATCTTTCAGAAACCGCCGGCCAGGCTGGGCTTCCCAAGGATCACCAGGTTGGCTCAGTCAACCTTTGGGCTAGGAGTCAAGCCCTTCATTGTGGGCACCTTCCAGGGATCTGAAGAGGGTGGACCCCGGGAATCCGCCCCCTACCCCCGGGCCCCAGTTAAGAGTGTCTCGTCTTGTGGGGCACTAAGGTCCCGAGGGCTCTGTTCCTGTGGGTTTGTGGCGTTTGGCTGGCTGCTCGGGGGCTTCCAAAAACCAAACTCACTGCCTTCAACTCCATGCCAGCTCACAGTGACCCTAAATGTCAGGCCAGACTGCTCCTGTGGGATTCTGAGATTGCAACTTTTTTTAGTTCGATTGGTTGTCTTTTTTTTGGGGGGGGCATCACTGCCCTCTGGTGGTGGGAGTAGGAGGCCCAGCCTTTTGCTCCTGTGGAGCCGCTGCTGGAATTGAACCTCCATCCCAGTGGGCTGCAGTCCTACGTACAACCACTATGCCACTGGGGCTCAGCGCAACTCTTTTTTTTTTAATCGTTTCACTGGGGGGGTCATACAATTCTTATCATAACCCATCCATTGTGTCGAGCACATTTATACAAATGTTGCCATCATCATTTTCAAAACATTTTCTTTCTATTTGAAAGAAAAGAGCTGGGTATCAGCTCTTCATCCGCCTCCCCCCCCCACCATGAACCCTTGATAATTTACAAATTATTAGTTTTTCACGTCTTGCCCTGACTTCTGTCTCCCTTCACCCACTTTTCTGTTGTCTGTTTCCCCGGGAGGGGGTTATAGGTAGATCCTTGTGATCAGGCCCCCCTCTCTCCCCCACCATGTTTTCCCTCCTGGTATTGGTCCTGATCAACACTGACTATACCTCTTTAAGGGAGTGGCCAGCCCCGCCATTCTCCATACCAGAGACTGAGAAGAAACAAGCTGGAAATCGAGTGACAAACTGGTCTGCGGAAGAGCGTGCAAGCGGATTTCTCAGAACTGGGCCGGGCAGAAGTTCTGTGTGTCCCTGGAGGCTCTGCAGTGTCCCTGCTGGCCGAGATGACCCCCTGTGAGGGAGTGGATGTCCATAGCGTGTGTCCCCAGCCACCCCTGGACTCTCAGGAACAAGAGGGTTGCAGCGCATGCAAGACAGAGAGAGAGAGAAAGAGAGAGAGAGAGAGGCTGCCTCTTCAGAAGAGGACTACACGGACCACGCCTGGCCCCGATGAATCAGGGCTTGTCCCATTCCCGGCAGCACCCAGGGCGGGAGACCACGCATGCCTGAGTCACCCTCCCCGTCAGTGGCACCTTTTCACCGCGTTCATTGGACTCTCGTGCCCGACGGCAGTGGAGAGTGGGTTGGAGAACGCCCCCGCGGCGGCGGCAGAAAAGAACACTGGCCCATCCGGATCCTCTCACAGGGCCCTGCGGTCAGTGCTGTGGGGGTGCCGGGCTCAGCCTGGAGGGGCAGGGGAGCCTCGGGAGGGAAGCTGGAGGCCACCCCACCAGCCAAAGGGCCCCCTTGCTGCCGAGGGATGGGCGCAGAGGACAGAAAGGAGGAGTGGGAGGTAGTGTGGGGGGACGGTGCAGAGGCCTGGTGTTCTCCAGAAACCCACTCCTTAGGGAGGCTTCATGGCAGCGTGAGAGGGCCGCAGAGGGCTCCCCCAGCTCTGGAAGGAGCAGTGCAGGCCGGCAGAGCGAGCGAAGAAGGGTGGGCTCCATCCGCCTCTGGGGAGCAGTGAGCACGTCAGCTCCTTGTCTCTGCTCCCGTGCGGGCCCTGGCTGGGTGGCGCTTAGAGCAGCCCTCGGAGGGCCTGTGGTATGCTCCTACCCCCCAGGACCCCTGTTGGGAGAGTAGAACTGCCCGGGGGTTTCATCCACCCCCAGCTCTTGCTCCACAGAGCCCCCGTGGAGTTCGAACCACCAACCTCGAGGTCCTCGGCGGAGCGCTTCACTGAGAGGTCCCCAGGGTTCCTGTGCATCCGGTGGACGGTTCGACACATGTCTTCTCTCTCTAGTCATTCCCTCGAGTGCCCTGCTGTGCCCCCTGGATGGGGCAGAAACAGAAGAAACGGGCCTTGCTCAGAAACCCTGCCCTGGGACTTGGGAGAGAGCAGCTGCGGCGGGGAGGGGGCTTAGGTGCCTCAGACTGGTGAGGACAGGCGGGGGAGGGGCGGGGAGCAGGGGCCTAGGTGGGGCTGGCAATCCTTGTCATGAAATGGGATGTGTGAATTGCTGGGGGTGGGGGGTGGGCAACGGGCCCTGCAAACGTTCAGCCAAATCACCATGGGAAGTCACAGAGACGTGGGTGTGAAACACAAATGCAGCGCCTTGAACAAACCGTGGTGGCACACAGAGCTCTCTAGACTCAGCTGAGCCTCCAGGAGGAGTGTGGGGAGTCTTCCCTGCCAGCACGTGAGCTGGGCCTCCCTTCCCAGTCCCCATCTACCCTGGAAGCTGCAAGCAGTGTCCAGGCCATGCCTCCTGCTTCCCCGGCCCCTGCCCTCTCCTCCTGCTTCTGCTCCGGGACCCCCACGCGAGGTGCCCACGTGGGGCTGGGCCGTCGCTGTTGGCTGGAGCAAGGGAGACATGTGGGGCATGGTGGAAGCCACTGGGAGTGGGAGGGCCCGGGCCAACACCCTCCCAAGCTTCCCCTCTGGGGTCTTCTCCCTTCACTCTGCAGCCTGTGAAAACACCTCCTGGCCCCAGTGTGATGTTCCAATTGCGGCCAGGCTCAGTGCAGAGCAGAGGCAGGGAGCGCCCTGGCTGCTCTGGGACATAAGACCCCAGAGTTGTCGGGCTGGATCTGGGGCTTCTTAAAGTAGCTTCTGGAATTTCCCCCAAATGCCTGCTCTGTGGGCAGTGCCCTCAGCCCTGCTGGCCGGCACTGCTAAAGACAGACTCGGACGCTCTTCTTCCTCCTGTCCAGACGGTGAGCTGCCCGTGCACCACGCAGGCCGTGAAGCAAGGAGTGGTGGTGTCTGCCTGCCTGAGTGGTGTGTGTGTGTGTGTGTGTGTGTGTGTGAGACAGAGACAGAGAGAGACACACACACAGAGGGACAAAGACTATGTGTGTTAGGGTTCTCTAGAAAAACAAAATAAGGACACTAGTAATTTTATATATATTTATATAGATAGATAACATAAGAAATAAACAATCTATATAACAGTACAAATGGCTCAGTGTGACTCACTTGTGTGACACAGCTAATACACTGACAGTCTTTCCAGTCATGAGGGCTGCCAGGTAGTCCTCTGTAGAGCAGTTCAGGCTATCCGGCCACAGGCAGCAAACAGCAAGACAGGTCACCAAGAGTCAGTCAGATGACAGGGTCCGACAGTCCCCAGCTCAAGAGATGTATGTCCCAGGAGCGTGGCGAAGCAGGGCTTGAAGGAACCTCACCTTACAGCGACACCGTTCATGGATTCGGTGTCCCACAAATAGTGTAGCTTGGAGATTGAGGCACAGGATGAGCAAGGCAGCCGGTTAACCACAGGTCCAGTGGATCGCAGAGCAAGAGAAAGGCGAGACTCACTGAGCCATTTCTATCTCCGGGCTTCAATCAATCTCACATGTGTTCTTTGGCCAGGTTGGCACAACAAACCTACCTATCACAGTGTGTGTGCGTGCGTGTGTGTGTGTGTGTGTGTGAGTGTGTACTGGCCAACACCTGCGCAGGATGGTGGTTCAGGAAAGGGGAAGGAGGTGAAGGAGGGACCGGGGAGGTGGCAGGCAGCCTGGCAGGTAGGCATTCTCCCCAGGAAAAGTCCTTGCCGCGCTCAGGAATGACATTGCCGCGTGGCGGGGTGACAGATGCTCCGCGGGAGATTAGGAAATAAGTCTGCGTCTCCCCTGGGCCCCGATACCATCAGCGGTTAAGAGGCCTGTCTGATTTCATTACAAATCTCCCATTCCTGGGGCCCGGAGTGCAGCCCGCAGCCTCTCAGGTGTGGGAGGACGGCGGGCCACGGCGAGGGCATTTTGCTTTTAATTGTGCCCATTAATCCGGCACCAACATCTGGCCTGTCCTCCAGGAGAGGCGGGTGGGGTGAAGGGCAGCCCATCAGTGGGGAGCCAGTTGATTGTAGTAAACGGAGGGGTGGCCTCCGTTTATACAGGTGCGGTGAGTTTGCAGGCTCACGGCCCTGGACTCCTTGGGAAGGGGCGAGGCTTGCTTGTTCCTTGGGTTTTGTGGGAGTCCCCCAGAGCTTCTAGACCCCCAGCTTCCATGTCATCCTCCTCTTTTTTCTCTCAGAGACACAGCCATCGTGGTACGTAGTGGCAACTTACCCAGTGTCTCAGGGAGGAGGACGGGGAGGATGACTCACGGGCCAGGGCAGCTTCCCGGGAACCCAGGGAGGGGCAGGGTAGAGGTGGGAGATGCCTCTGAGCCAGAGGGGAACATGCCGGAGAAGGCTAACCCAGGCCTGGCGAGAGCTAGGGCCAAGGGTGGGACAGGTGTAACCACGGCACCCCTCATTTCCTGTGGGCAGGGATCTTATATACGGGACACTCCCTGGACTCCCCCATTCTGGGCTGGGACCACTGGTGGGATTGAAATAATGTAACATCCAGTTCACTGTCCTAATGACTGTTTTAAATATCACAATAATGATATACTGAAAGGTAGTTTATGATTGCATGCCGTTAGTACTTATTTTATTACATAGGTACCCGAAATGAGTATAGTTTAAGAACATTCATGGAAAATATTAAATAATAGCTGACCAGGAATTCTGGATCGGCACCCCTCACTTTCATTTTCTTCACTTCGTCTTCGCTTTCATCTGAGCATCATCGTCTGTGTGACTCCTCCGTCACCATCTTTTCACGTAGGGGCAGGACCCCGTTCCATAAGCGGCCGGCCAGTGAGGCAGTAGTCTCCGTGTCTGATACGTTAGAAACAGGCGACTTCTTTCCTCGGCGTATTGTATTCATCTTTGAAAGACCCCTTTCTGCTTCTCCTGGACTTACAGTAATTGTGCGGACGATATTCTCAGTGGTGCAATGCCCTCAGGAAAGCACGGGGCCGTGGCGAGGGCTCAGTGAGCTACGTGGGCCATGCACGCCCGACCCCGTGGGCCCACAGAGCACACACTGCAAGTCCCCATCAGCCGGTGCTGGTCCGGCAGGAGCAAGCCAATCAGCGTGTCCAAAGGGGAGGGGTCCCCTGTTCCCTCCCCAGAGCCTCCTTTGCTGGAGGACCTGACTTCCCAGGCAGCTGCCCAAGCCAGGAGTTGCTGACTTTTCCTAGAATGTTAGGGGGTCTGGTTCCACCCAAATTTACTCAGGTGGATCCTGTAGAGGTTTTCTGGGACTGTGTATGTATAATAAATATTTATATATTTAATTTTAGTAAATAATGATTTATTAAATTAAAAAAAAAAAGATTGGGGGCTCTTAGAACAATCCATGCATCCGTTGTGTCAAGCACATTTGTACATATGCTGCCATCATCCTTTTCCAAAATATTTTCCTCTACTTGAGTTCTTGGTATTAGTTCATTTTTTGGTGGGAGGGGGCATCACTGCCCTCTGGTGGGAGTAGACTGCCCAGCCTTGCTCCTGGAGAGCTGCTGCTGGATTGGAACCGTCAACCCAGTGGGTCGCAGTCCTGCACACAACCACTTTGCCACCGGGGCTCAGCCCATCAGTTCATTTTTTATCTCCCTCCTCAACCCTCATGAACCCTCGATAATTATAAATTATTATTTTTAGACCTTGCAGGTTCCAGTCTCCCTTCACCCATGTTTCTGTGGCCCGTCACCCTGGGGTGGGGGTGGGGTGGCTATGCACCGATTATTGACATCGGTCCCTCCTATCTCCCCCCACCTTCCCCTGCCCTCATGGTATCCCTACTCCCATTATTGTTCCGGGGGTTGTGTGTGATACGTCCTGGATTTCATGTGTTGAGAGCTCTTCCCTGTACCCGTGTACATGCTCCAGGTTAGCCAGATTTGCAGGGTAGACCTGGGGTCCTGATAGTGGGGGTAGGGGGAGGAGGAGGAAGCATCAAAGACCTAGGGCGGTGGTTCTCAACCTGTAGGTTGTGACCACTTTGGGGGTCAAACGACCCTTTCCCAGGGGTCACCTGACTCACAGCAGGATTACAAAATTATAGTTGTGAACTAGCAAAAAATAATTTTAGGGTTGGGGTGGTCACGACCACATGAGGAACTGTATGAAAGGGTCAGGAACCACTGAACTAGAGGAATGCTGTGTGTTTCATCGGTGCTTCACTGTCCCTCACTCGTCCCTTCCCTGTGACCCTTTGGTGAGGAGAGGTCCCATTGTCTACAGATGGGGCTGAGCCCCGGAGGACTGCGGCCCACTGGGACGGAGGTTCAATTCCAGCAGTGGGGCTGGGCCTCCTGCTCCCACCACTGGAGAGCAGTGATGCCCCCCCCCCCAAAAAAAAAAAACCCCAAACAAACCAATTGTCCTACAGATGGGCTTTGAGTCTCTACTGCAGCCGCCCCCTCATTCACACTGATGTGACTTCAGTTTGGGGTCTTCTGACCTGATACCTGATCCTGTCAACACAGTGTTATGCTTCTTCCATGCCAGCATTCTTGCTTCCCAGCTTGATGGCCGCCACTATACAGTCTTTCTGGGAGCAGACAGCCTCATCTTATTCCCACAGAGGGGATGGCGGATCTGGACCATACAGCATTTCCAGGTCTGCGCTGAGCAGACAGGGTGCCAGCTTTCCTCTGTCTCTGTGCCCTCGGTCCCTCTGGCAGCTTCCTTCACCCCAACCACTGAGGGAGTCTTTCCCACCACGCTGTGCAATTGAGAGCTGGTCTGGTGCCTGCTGAGGTTTTGTTGGGTCTCATGAACTGCCCCCTCCTGCCCCAGAGACCCAGGTACTCCCTCCCTCCTGGATCAGAGTCCAGCCTCACTTTCTGCCTCTCACCTGCTTGTCAGAGCATGTCTGGCAGCTTGCCTGCCTGTGGAATGCCCTTGCCACACTGTCCCCTTTCAAAACCCAATGCAGGTACGCCTCCACTCGGATCTTCCCCAGATTGCCCGAGCTCCCCACGTGTCAGAACCACAACCTTCCTCCACCGTGTGTGGGTCCCCTGGGGGTCCCCCTGCTCCCACAATGGCCATTCTCACAACTGCACAAGCTTCCAGAGGGGCCTGGGCCACCTTGGACCTTTGCTGACCTGGCCCAGGGCCTGGCTGGTGTCGCCGCTGGCTGACCACTGCTGGGAGGCACTCGAGACTGCAGGGGCCACTGTCCCAGGGCCATCATGTGGGGTCTAGAGCAGGCCCTTCCTCTCTGGGCTGCAGTCTTCACAGCTTTACAGGGAAGAGACCTCCCCAGGCTCTCTCAGCCATCCTGCTTTTCCATTGACTGCCAGGACCCAGGGGGGACAGGAAGCTTTGAAGGTCTTGGCTGACATCCTAGGCCACTTGCCTCTCAGGTGAGGGGGCTGAGAGCAGTGCCCCCACCCATGGGAACCAGCAGTTTCTCCCCTGCCCCTGCTTCTCTGAGCCCCAGGTGACTAGTTTTCTGGGGAGACGAAGGTGCTTTCAGAACACAGAACTGCTTTCTTTTCCCCAAAGAACCAGAGAAGTCCGATTACACTGAGTCGGGAGAGGACTGGGCTCTGTGGGTGAAGCCAGCGATGACATCTCAGCTATGACAACTCATCTGCAGCCTGCTCGCCTCCAGTTGCTTGACTTCACCCACAGACGGGTGGCAAGAAAGCAGTAAGTCCACGCTGTCCTCCCAGTTCAACCGCGAGACGCCAGCAAGGTCCAAGGACACCGGCTCACTCAATTCACTCACAGTTCTTTTTTAAAAATTTTTCTTTTTTAATTTTAAGGCATCACTGCCCTCAGGTGGTGGGAGTAGGAGGCCCAGCCTTTGCTCCGTGGAGCTGGAATTGAACCTCCATCCCAGTGGGTCGCAGTCCCGCGCACAACCACTACGCCACCGGGGCTCAGTCTCACTCACAGTTCTTACAGTCAGAAGTCGTTTTAATCACTCGACCAGAGCACCGACTATGCCACGGTTCAGCGTGGTAGGTGCGGGGGGCCAGAAACGACATCTTCGAGATGGGCGGCAAGATTTGTGGAATGCCGCAAGGGAGGCTGGGAGAAATGGGGAGCTGATGATAATGATGGCTCAAATGAAGAAAATGTTCTCAAATTAATTGTGGTGATGATTGCACAGTTCTTTGTTCATAAATATTCAGACTATTGAGCTGTATAGTATATGAATGATAAGTCAATAAAACTATCAAAAAAAAAAAAAAAAGCTCTGGCTGAGCCCCGGTGGCGTAGTGATTGTGTGTGGGACTGCAGCCCACAGGATCGGCGGTTCAAATCCAGCAGCAGCTCTCCAGGAGCAAGGCTGGGCTTCCTACTCCCACCAGGGGGCAGTGATGCCCACCCCCCCCCCCCCCCACACACAAAAGCTCTGTGGAAGGGTAGGGGTCTTGACCAAGTTTCTGATTGCGGGAGGGAGGGGCTATTTCTTGGCACAAGGACCCACTCATAAGCAAGCGCATCCAGAGTCTGCGGGCACCACCAGCCCCTCTGTCCCATGCAGCCCCTGCCTGTCAGCTTGTCATGCCCCTCCCCAGCCCTGTCAAACGATGGAAGGGTTAGGCTTGAATTCAGGGGCACTGGACCCCTTGTCACCTCGGATGTGCTGTGGCACCTTGGTCAGGTGAGAGGTGGCCAGAGGTAGCGCTTTTTGAAGCTCAGTCAGAGACATGTGAAAAACTGGAGCAGCCACTCTGAGCAGTGTCCAGCATTTTGCTGACCCCAAGAGACAGGGATTTGAAGTCACAGAGTCCTTGTTGAGCAAATGCATGCATGCATACACACACACACACACACACACACACACACACGCCACTTCTCAGTTTCTTACTTTCTAGATCAGGGGTCCTCAAACTACGGCCCGCGGGCCACATGCGGTCCGCCGAGGACATTTATCCAGCCTGCCAGGTGTTTGTGCCGCCACTGCTGTCCTGCTTAGCAGCCGGCTCCTTCGAGCCTGCAGGAATTTGTTCATAGTTTTTTTTTTTTTTTTTTAACTATTGTCTGGCCCTCCAACGGTCTGAGGGACCGTGAACTGGCCCCTGTTTAAAAGTTTGAGGCCCCCTGGTCTAGATGTTTGCTAAACATCTAGAACTAACTTTTTCTTCAGACCCGACTTTTTAAATTGCGGTCACTCAGAATCTACCCCACAGCCCACTGCCCAAACCCAACCCAGTGCCATCGAGGCGGTTCTGACCCAGCAGGGCAGAGTAGAACTGTCCCACCTGGTTCCTAAGGCTGTGAATCTCTGCAAAAGCCGGCTGCCACAGCTTTCTCAAGCAGCTGCCTGCGACCACTGCTACTCGAGTTCCAGATCATACGAGCAGGGGCCAATCCCAAATAAAGCCGGTCTCTGGGGTCGCTGGACAGCTGCCAACAAGTTCTCCCGGGAGCACACTGGCCTGAATCTTGTTTAAGGTGCCTTCCCCCAACAAAGCGCCAAGCAAACCCATGGCTTCTGAGGGCACCTGCAGGCCTCTTACATTGAAGGCAGAAGGGTCAGCTCCGAAGGTCACGGCAATTGATTTTTTTTTTTTTTGGAACTCCAAAGGAGGCATCTTGATAGACTTTTCTCCAAGGATGCGGGGCGAGCACAGGGACTTATTAGGAAGAAGTCCTAAGAAAATTGAAAACCGCGCTGGTGAGAAAAAGCCCAGGGAAATTGTGCCAAGCATTTCCCCCCCATCACAGCCATGCACCTGCTCACTCTTCAAGCATTTCACTGGGAAAGTCCTATGGGGATGTCGCTGGGAAACCTGACCCCGCCCGTCCCACAGCTCTGATCCGAACCCCTCCAGGCTTGTTTTCATTCCCCAAACTCAAAGAAGACTGAAAAGGAGCACGATTTGAGTCCCCTGCGGGTACCCAACCTGCCCTGCCGATGGGACGGACATCAGAGCGCATGGGATTTGGGGGGAAGGTTAGAGAGATGGAAACACCACTTTTCTGCCTGTACAGACCCACAGGGAGGATGTGGCAGGAAGCAGCGGCTTCATGTCTGATACTTCTGCATAGTAAAGGTTCCTATGATTTCGTAGCCAGACTTTTAAAGGTGTCTTCAGACAATGTCGTGACACAGATGACACTTGTAGAGTTGTGCACCATTCTCACCCTGTCCTTCTGGGTTGTCCCTCTCTGTCACTAGCCCCTAAGTTTCCTATCTAATCTCTGTTGCTGCCGTCAGCTTGGCCACCTTTGTACAAAGAGGACAGAGGGCTCCAGGGAGTCATTCTTTACCAGCCAAGCAAAGCTACGAAGTGATGTTTAGAAGACTTCAGGAGTACATGGGGTTGAAAATTGAAAGACCACCCCAGGGTCATAATGTCAGGGGCTCAAGCTTCACTCTCTAGGGCTTCAGAAAAGTGAGAGTCCATGAACATTTGAACTTCGATTTCATAGTTTCCTTTGCTTTGATCAGGATGTTCCTAGAGAATCTCAGATCAAAATGTGTAGTCACGGTAGCCGGGCACCATCCAGTTCTCCGGTCTCCTGGCAAAGGACCTTGTTTGCGGAGACCACCAGTCACACATTCCACATCCTCTTCTCATTCCTGACCCTCCTTCCTCAGTGCTCCAGGTGAACGGAGGCCAATTGTTTTACCTCAGATGGCTGTTTACAAGCTTTCTGTGCAACAAGCTCAGTGGTCAACTGAAGCCCTTGTCAGGCTGATTAACTGGGACGTCCCATGAAACCATGACCCCGAACCTTCAAACCACGGGATGAGACCCCCTGGAGTGTTGGCCATAAGCAGCCTGGGCAGCCCCTCTTCTTCTTCTCTGTTGTAACTATAACACATAGCTTTTCCCTTTTGGCAGGGATCGTGCTCCGACACAATGACAGCATTAGGCTACGCAGACCTACCCTTAGCCAGCACACTCACCTCGCTGCTAACACGCCCACCCCGACCTTTCCCACTCCTCCTGCACCTGACCACCATGAATAAACTTTGGTCTCCATATACTTGCCTTTTCTTGGGAGGTCGTGTTTGTCCTTTTATGATGGAATTACTCCTCTCAGCATCGTGCCTTTGGCCCCCATGCACAGGGCACATCTATCAAGACTTGGCTTCTCCAACAGGTTGAGTACGACGCCATTGTGTGTACCACACTGGGCTTACCCAGTCCTACGTTAGTGGGCACTTAGGGCGCCTTGGCTGTTCTGTGTGCACACTGGGGTACATGTCTCTGCTTCCTTTTGGGGTGGGGGGGAAGAGAGCAGAATTGCTGTTCAAGATCTGCTGCACTGTTGTTCATTTTGCATTGCCCCCACCCCCCGAAATGGATAGGGGTCTGACTTCCTCACATCCTCACCACTTATTTTCTGTGCCCCGCCTCTCCCGTTCACCTGAGCCGGCCTAGTGGGGCGAGATGGTCTGTCCTTGTAGCTCTCTGATGGTGCGGCGGGGCTTTGAGCATCTTTCCTCTTGGATGTCCTGGCCTCGTCGGTGGAATGTCTACGCCGTGCCTGTTCTGCTTCTGCCCGTGTTATGACGGGGTGACTTGTCTTTCTGTTGTTACCCCAGATATACAAAGACAGAGGTACAACGTTCCCGTTGGCTATATGGTTTCTGAAGATAGTATCCTAGCCCACTGCTTGTCTTTCCACCTTTTCTGGTAAGGGCTTGTCAATTATTTTACTAATTGCTATCATAAATAGGTCAAGGGGTCACAGTGTGGATCAAGTCAGTACTCAGCAGTTTAAATTACCCCCCCCCCCCCC
>PVJH01000051.1:0-403742 GCA_004026705.1 Nesogale talazaci | reverse complement strand
TCCCAGACACGATCTGTCCTTGTGTGATTGGCAAGCTTCACTCAGCCGGCTGTTCTCCGGGCCCCAAGGGCCTTCGGTGTGTCCTCGCTGTTGTTGTTTTCAGCCCGGTGAATGAGCAGGTTTTAGTTTTATGAACTCTCATGGATTTACGGTGTCCTTTACTGTTGGTGCTTCTGCTATGAGATAGATGCTGCAGCGATGAAAGCTCGGCCTGACGGCATTGCCCTTGCTTGGTCTTGGAAGCGTTTGGCAGCCAAGACAACATACAAAAATGCGAGCACTTACTCATGCCAGGCAGTGGGCTGGCTGACCACCTTTCATCCCTGCCAAAGTGCAGTGGGAGTCTCTACTTTTTGTGTGTGGGGGGGACACCGAGACTTTGAGAGCACCTCGGGACACGTGGCGAGCTAGATGTGACTCCAGACTGAAACTCGGCAGGCAGACCCTGAGCAGAGTCTGGAAGCTCGGCAGCCCAGGGACCCTGAGAGGAGGGGAGCTCCTGGTCCACGGGGCGTGAGTGGAGCCTTGGACTTCATCCTTCTGAGAAAGCTTCATTCTTTTGCTCTGACACTGAGGAGCTGAAGTGCCCCCCCGTCCATCACTGGGGACAGTCCCTACCCAGCCCTCCAGGCCCAACACCTGCAGCTCAGCTGTGGTCCTAGCAAAGGGGCAGGGGGACTCAAGGTCGTGTCCACCCCATCTCAGCGTGGGCGGAGTCCTGGACTCTGCCTGTCCCAGGATGGAGAACTGGGGAGCTTGAAAAGGAGCTTTGTTTATGTGACAGAAAAATGGGATCCCACCAATTTGATCCTAGTCCAAAAAGCAAAAGCTGTAGTGACAGGACTCTACAGCGACCACGCGGCCGGTCGTTTCTGGATGGTGTGCTGCTGAGTGGCTCCCCTCTTTCAAGCTCCCGACCACGGACAGAGCTCGCTCTTGTACCCAGGCAGCCTCACTTGCGGCAGGCCAGCCGGGTCTCTCGGGCCTCTTATTTGAGAGGGGTTAAGCATTCGTGTTTTCTGGGAGTTGCCCTCATCTGGGGTTTCATGTTTTCATGGACATAAAAAGCTCTCGCAGATGAAGGATTTTAACCCTGTGTCCGTTACGTGCGTCGAGATGTTTTTTTCCAGGCTGATTATTTACCTTTCCATTTTGCTTCTGATAGCATCCCCAGGCAGTCACATCTATTGATCTGCCCCCTTTCAGATGTCTTCTATTGCTTTGTAGCTTAGAAAGTCTCTTTCCAACAAGAGATCAGAGATTGACTTGGCGTCCTCTCAAATTCTCAGGGAGTCTTTGCTCTCCCCGCCCACCTTCCACCCCCCACCTCGTGCCAATGAAACACAGTTTGTTTCATCTGTTGGCGCTTGTGCTGGTGTCTGGATTATTTCCCAGGTAGCGAACCAATTGGCCCCCAGAGTCTGTGACTGACCACCACCTGTCCGTGAGGCCTGGAGCTACAGTGGTTGTGTGTTCGGCTGTGATGGGAATGGTTGGTCGGCAAGTTCGAACCCCCCAGCACCTCCCAGGGAGAAAGACTGGGCTTTTGATTCCTGCCAGAAGTGACAGTCTCTGAAGCCCATAGGGGTCGTTGTGCGTCAGTCCTGACCCTCTTCCCCCCTTTACCATCCTGATGTCTTCATTAGCATCTCACATTTTCAGAGAGGCCTGAGGTTTGGGCTTGGAGCTGTATCGCGGCTTTATGGATTGTATCGTCACGTTATGCTTAAATGCGCCCTCGATTTAAAATAATCCGAGAATTGTTCACCTCTTCACCCTTCCAAGTGACAATGAGAACCAGTGTATTTCAAAAGACACCCCCAAACCCCTCTCCAAGGCTTTGATAAGAATCTCGTGAAAATCTTGGGGGGGTTTCTGTTTGATTCTGGGTCAAGGCATCTCCTTGGATTGTGCCCAGCAGCGTTCCGTAGGGGCTCAAGTTTCGCCATCCTGAGGAATCTGGGACCAGCCCCAGCGGCACGGTGGTTAAGAGTTGGGCTCCTAGCTGCGAAGTGGGTGCTTCGAACCTGTCACTTCCTCTGCGGGAGCAAGATGAGGCATTCGGCTTCTGCCACGCCATGGGAGGGGGGGATTCCTACTCTGCCCTAAGGGTTCACTGAACTGGTGGTACCCACTGGATGGCAGTGGGTTTTAGGACTACGGGGCTGGCTGCCCGCAGAGGTAGAATGAACAATACTAAATTCACACAGGGATGTTTCACAGCATGACCGTTACTTGTGGGAGACGCTGGCTGTCTCTGAAGAGCCCGGCCCACGGAGAAGACCCGCGTGTAGGCTGTACAGACACGGTCACAATGGGCCCGCTCCGGCCAATCAGAGGAGACCTGCGTGTGTCCGTGTGCACTTGCATGAGCATGGAGGGGGGCGTGGCCAGCTCTGCAGCGTGGCGCCCAGGCACGGGTGGGAACGGGAAGGTAGGATGAATTAGCCAAGAAAAGAAAACGGGGGACTCGGGGGTGGGGGCAGGCACAGGAAAGTGACCGCTGTGGTCTTGGTCCGAGTCCCAGAGCCCGTCTAGGTCTGACTCCTTGGTGTGGGGGTGGGGTGGGAGGCCAGCCCTGTGGGGTGGCAGTGGCTGGCTTCTTTCCTACTCAGTGTGGCGGAGGGGGTACATAACAAGTCTTTTTGGAGCCTCTTTCGGGGAAAGAGGCCCACAGGAAGCCCCCTACCCCTACCCCACACTTGCTGGTGCCTGGTAATCGGCTGGGCTGGTCCACAGAAGTTGCACGAGGTCAGTCCCACGGGCAAGGGAGCAGCCCCCTCCCCCGCTCACAGTCTATCCTCTTGTCAGGAGGCTTCTTTGCTCCCGGAGTCTGTCACACTGTCATGGCTTGTGACAAGACTCAGGCCTTTCACTGTCTGCGAAAACAGGCCAAAGGGTGAATGAAGCCTTGTCAAGTGACGGAGGAGAGCTGGCTGCCCCGTCACCAGGTCGACAGGCTTGACTCTCAGGTGACTGTGCCGCCTTGGGCCAGCCCCTGACTTGCTCTGCATTTCCATGTCCCCATGTGGATATGGGGGTGTTGGGCTGCCGCGTGCCCAAGTTGACGCTGGATCATGGGGCCCTGAGGGCAGGGGAGAGCCGCCTCAGCAGCTTTCCTGTGCTAGAATCGCTCCGCCCAGCTCTCCTGATGCCTCATCCAACAGCCCCCGGTGAGCCTGCTCCCGGGGCCCTCTGAGGGGGGGCACTTTTCTCACTGGCTCAGCGGGGACCCATGTCAACTTCAGGGTAGTTGGCTGGAGATCAAGAAAAGTGGGCGGGATCCGGGGTGTGCAGGTGCCAGGGGCCACTCCATCAGGGCCTGGATCCCTCCAAGCACCTCCTGGCAAAACGCCTTCATCGTGCCCTGGCACTGCCTGAATGCCCCCGGAGCTCACTGCTCCAAGACACCACCCAGGTGCACCACCACCACCACCACCGAGCCTGTGCCAGCTCACAGAGACCTTACAGGGCAGAGAACTGCTCCCGTGGGCTTCTGTGTGTTGTGTGTGTGTGTCTTCCAAAGCAGTTTGTCTGCCTCCTCTTTCTCCTGTGGAACCGCTGGTGGGCTCGAGCCACCGATGTTGAGGTTAGCGGTCTCGCACTGGCATCACCAGGGCTCCTCAGACAGCAATTCAGGCCAATGCATTTGCACCTCTGTTACCTCCCTGCTTGTCCTCCCAGATCCCCAGCGAGCAGGGTCCCATTCTACTATGAAACAGGCAGAGTTCAGAAGTTAAGATTTTTAATCAAGATCTTTCTAGAACAGGCCCTTGGGGCAGCAGTGGTTTTGGCTATCCAGATGGGAAATAAAGGCAGGTGCCCAGGGGCACAGGTGACTTACTTTCTCCCAGGTGCCCCCCCCCCCCCCAGCAGTTGCTCCATCCAGTAGCTCTCCAGACCCCGCGTCTCCACCTGTGACAGCCTCCAGGACCGCCCTGTCTTCTGGTTGCTTCCAGGCACCATCTAGGATCCAGAGGGTAAGGGGTGGACAGTCATGGGGCGGGGAGATGATGGGACTTCTGGGCTATGTCTGGGGAGCCTGTATCCTCTCTGACATGTGCATATTTGAGAACTGCACCTAGGCGACCCATCCTGCCCCCACCTCCTGACAGTGTGGAATCCAGTTTTTCAGTTCCAGCTCTAACTGCCTTGAGCCGCCCTGGATGACAATGTGTGACGCCCCAACCGCAGCTTGGCTCCTGAGGCCCTAACAAAGTTCCTTCCCTGGCCCGGTCTTCCACTTGCAGGAAAGGGAGCACCGTTTGCTGGGCCTTGGGGAGCAGGCAAGGAGCTCCTGTGGCACAGGGTGCACGCCTCTCGCCTGCAGGTGCTCAGAGGTCTCAGGGTCTGCCTGAGCCCGGGAAGGAGAGAGCCGGATCATGTGTGCTGGATAGAAAGCTGCTGGTCCGCAGGCATGCCCATGCTGAAGGCTCATCACATGGACAACAGGAGTGCGAGAGATGGGGGGGGGGGGCTTTGCTCAGGAGGGGGCCCCCCGCTGGGCTGGAGGGGAGACAGAGTGGTCTCTTTCCAGGCACACTCAGGACAAGGTGGCCCCACTGGCAGCGCAGGTTCTTGGAGGGCACGTGCACGTATAGCAGCGGGCCCTGGAGCAAGCGCTGCCCCTGTGCCCAGCTTTGGCATGTCTACTGAGGCCGGCCAGAGCCACTTAGCTAAGACCCCTGGGAGTCTGACCAGGGCAATTCAGCTCTGGTTCCACCCTCCCCAGCAGAGTCTGTGGGGGACCCAGGGGGGGCCACACGGATCAGCAGAGGGTTCAGAGACCGGTGTCTGCCACTTTGGGCTCCCAGCTCCAGGTGCCCACTTCTCTCCGAAGCCAGTGTGTGGTGTCCAGAACTAAGTGGGGCAGCTCAAGAGGCCGGCTGTGAGCGTGTCCCTCCTTAGGTTCCAGAGGGCCAGCAGGACCATGCCGAGATGGCATTTACCTCCTCACCCACACAAGCGCTGGCCGGGCAGCCATGGTGGTGGTGCCATAAGAACCCCAGGCAGGGTGCTGGCCAGGAGGGCAGGGCCAGTGCCCCTCCGGAAGGAAGCCCTCCACGTTTGGGCTGCTGTCCAGGCAACTCCAGTCACACGGCAGCTACTGCTTCTACTACCGACTCCGCCTGCCTGAGCCCTGGTGGACCCGCCCTGGTACCGAAGTATCTGCACCAGCTTGGCGAGGCCTTGGGGTGCGGCCTGAGCCCTCAGAGCAGGTGGCAGGCGTGCGCATGCATGCTCTGCAGGGCTCAGTCTGCACAGATCCGGGATTCCCAGCCAGGAAATCCCTGGAGCGCCAGCAAGGCCTCTTCTCGGGGGTCACACCAAGGACGCCTGGCTGCGGCTGGCCGCCAGGGGGCGAGCTCACACAGCGAACCTGCGGCTCTCCAGGGGAGGCAAGCCGACGTTTCAGAGGAGAGGGGAGAGAGACAAGCGGGTACAAGCCCACGCGGGGTGAGGAGGCAGGCGGGCCAAGGGCACAGTGGCTGGCGGCCATCAGCCCTTGCGAAGGGCAGTTGAAAGGACAAGCTCGCACCTGGCCTTGAGTGTATATGAAAACACGTTTATTTACACGGAAACGTGATGGCACAGAGTACACAGCAGAGAACCACAGCAAACCAAAGGGCGGCGCCACCCGACGGCCGAGGGGACCCTCGAATTCACCCAGGGCCAGGCTCTGAAGATGCGCGGGGAGAGTCGCCGCTCCGGGGCCGGGGCGAGGAGAGCCCCGCGGGAAGTGTGCGCGGGGGCCCGGGGGCTCGGCTGGGCCCAGGAGCGCCGTGGCGAGACGCTCGGAGGGGGACGGGCCACAGCGCGCTTCCGCCTTGACCCCGCGCCCCCGCGCCCCCATCCAGTGTGTCCACACACCACGCCCCCCGGGCCCCGCCAGGGCAGGGGCGGCCAAGGAGCGCTGGGGGCGCATTTCCTGAAGCCGCGTGGTTCGGACCTCTCACGCACGCGCACGCACACGCACCTCCCCACACACTGCACGGGCCAAGTCGGTTTTCCGTAATACGATAATAATTCATAGCAAAATATAGGACTCTATGCTTCTGCTGGGTTAAAAAATGTCCGGCCTCTCTGGATTCCCTGAAACGTTCCTGAAGACACACGCGGGGGTGGAGGGAAGCGGGGACACGCGCGGGGGCTGCCATCGGCGGCGGCGACACGCACTGCGGCGTGTGCCAAACCCGACCCTGCTGTCACGGAGCGGCAGGGCCGGGGGCGGTCGCCGCTGGATAGCACCGTGCACCTTGCGGGCGCTTCGAGAGAGGACGCGGCGGTGACGCGCGGCGGGCTGTTGGTAAAAGGTCCTGCCGTTGGTTCCCAAGGGCCCCCGGGGCGCTGCTTCGCCACGGAGCTCTGCCGTCTGCCCTGGGCTTCCTTCCTCTTCCACAAGGGCACCACACCGTCTCACTTCCTAAAGAACCAGGTGCCCGCCCCCCCCCCCCCCCCCCCCCCCCCCCCCCCCCCCGGCAGAGCCGAGGACGTGGAATGTTCGCGAGGCCCCCTTCCCCGGGCACGGGTCCGAGGTTTGCAACCTCGCCCTCCAAGAAGCATCGGGGCGCTAGGCTCGGGGTCTTTGGCTTCATCTGCAGCTTCACTTCCGGCGTCCTTTGGTCCTTGCGCGCCCGACTTCGGCGTGGCTGGGGCGCGCACTGCGGCGGGCGCAGCACCTGGGCTCGCCTCGCGGAGCCCGGCGGCCCGTCGACTCTCCGCTCCCACGAGGGACAACGCATAGCCTGGCTTCGTGGGCAGCCATCCTGCCCAACGCATGAGACCGGCCCGCGAGGGGCACGACAAGCACGTCGGCAGCGCCCCACGGCGCGCGCGCCCTCTCGTCCCCCGGCAAGTACCTTCGTGCTTGCGGCACCCAGCCCGGCTCACCGGGGGTCTCACGTTAGCCCGCGCATTTCTTCGGCTGGCTCCTGAGGGGACAGGTATTCGCCACCGCCACCCCGCTGCCCCAGCGCCCGAGGACTCGGCTCCCACGTGGGGGTGCAACGCGCCATCCAGGGAGCCCGGCGGGCCTCTGTGGACACTTGACGGCATGAGAGACGTGACGGGACCATTTGGGCTGGTTCTACCCCAGAAAGGCATGGCTTGGTTCCACGGTGCTGACCTCACTCGGCGCGCTTTCCACGGGCACCATCTTATTCTGAGTTTGGAAGCAAACTGGTTCCCGCATACTGACGGTGGTGACCCAGACTCAGCCATCCAAGTAAATGTGCTTCGCTTCTGTCATCTCAACATGGGTTAGGGGCCGGCCCCCACTTGAGCCAGTTCCTCCTTCCTCTCAGGGCAACGTGTGAAACCGTCGCCGCCTCCCCCCCACCTCCTCACACCCCATTCCTGGCTTCTAGCCCGAACTCAGCCTCGAGGGTGGTGCAGCTCAGCTCGTCCCCGGTTCTTTTTTGTCCTTGGCTCCGGAGGTTTCAAAAGCTCGTTTCCCTTTTCCGGAATTCTCCTCTCCCAGCATTAGCTAGGGGCCATCTCATCGGCTCCTGCGTGGCTGCACAGGCCGGCTCCTGTGGGAGGGTTTGGGGGGCTTCTCTACTTTTCTAGTTCTGGCCCTCCGAGTGGGGGCCAATCCACACTCTTCCTTCCAAGGTGAGGTTTTCCCTGGAACAAGGCACTCAGCGATACATTCAGTCCTGATCCTGGCTGCTCGAGTCACTGTCTTGTTTCCCCAGCACCCAAACAGGTCAGAGAGGTTGTTCATGCTTGAAGTGGTGTAAGGAAAAGTTCCCACCGCGGCTCGATTGTTCAAATGCTCAATCTGAACGGAAGACTTGAGAGATTTTAGGAGAAGGGTGAGACCAAAAAAAAAAAAAAATTTGCACCGATACTGAAGACATCAGCTTGATGCTACTTAAGAAAACTTAAAAGTGCTATCCTAGCCACAGTCCAGAACTTGTGTAAGACTTCTTTCCAGCTGATGAATGAATCCAATGTTCCTACCACCATCAACATCCAAATGAATACTGTGACAAGTTAGAGTAGCTGAATGTCGATGTTTTGGAAAAGACGCATCTGAGGATCCTCATGGGGTAGCACTCCCTGCCTCGAAGTCCTACACCCTTCCTGCATTCTGCTCCAACCTGCACCCCACTCCGCCCACCACCTCCCACCTCCCTCCCAAGCCTTGGCCACCCCACAGAGAGCAGTAGGGAGGCCCAGGCCCTTCTGTGGCTAGCTGACACCCGTCTTGCCCCCTTAAAGCATGTAAATATAAAAAACAGTAATCGTCACGGCCGAGACCAGAGGTGCTCAGTTTACCAGTGCTGTGAGATGACGGTAGTGGAGTGTCCAGGTCTGCTATACCAACGTCAGAACGAAGGCAAGGGGGGGAGGGAACAAACTCAGCTAGACCTACCTAGAACAAACAGGGGCCATTCTGCATTAAATACGTGACCTCACCAGGCAGTCACCATTCAAACCGACACAGGGCAAGGCACCACGAGAGGGACACTGATCAGCGATGTCGGGGGCCGAGGGGCCGTGCTGGCTGACCCGCGCCGTGGTCTGTGTGCTCTCAGTCAGGTCAGTGTTGTCAGGGGGCGGGGAGTTCCACGCACAGGCGACCCCAACACCAGCTGGCCAGGCCCCAGGCCACGGAGAGAACATGGACAAGCTGCCGGCAGCGGCCCGCCCGCCCCGTGGCCATTCCTGGGAGCTCGGGGTCCACCCAGCTCTCTCCTGTGCTGCAGGCCGGGAGGGGGGGGGGCACCTCACGCGTGTGCGCCTCTTTCCAACAGGACTCTCTTTGAAAAATAAAATAAGGGCACTATAGAATACATTCTTCTCCTTTCTCCATCCTCTTCGATACCGGCAAGGCTGCTACAACCTTCAGAGTCAGAGATGCCCGAGGCCTCTCGTGCACCAACAGTAACAGCGCACACGAGGCCCTGACTTTCAGCAACTCCGTGCCGTGGGCGAGGATCCCAGACCACCCCCCCGCCCCACCCCGGCTCAGCAGGCCCATCCACCAAACGTGACCCACACTCTGCCCCCCATGCTTGCGTATGCGCACACACTACGCCGGCTGTCTTGGGCTGCAGTAAACAGGTACTCACAGTTTGGGATCAATCAAGCATGCACGCACGCACGCACACGCACAGCTGTGTGGGAGGAGCGTGCGTCGCTCAGGGTTGGGGGTGGGGGGGCTTTGTGGGTCTCGCTTCAGGTGAAGTTGCAACATAAACACTGTAATATACAGCTAAAAAATTACATACAAAAATTGCACATATATCCATAAGGGAGGGGTGCAGGCTCCACCCGAGGAGAGCAGTTCCCAGGCACGGAGATGGCCCCCCACCCCCAGAACTGGCCACCAGAGCCATTCTGCAGGGACACTCACACAGGTGATGGCGGCGGTCTCTAGAGAGGAGGTCGGCGTTCTAAGAAGGGAGCCCCCGCCCCCTGTCACTGAGTGCCGCCCCCTGCACGCCAGGCCTTCAGGCCTCGAGCAGCCAGCAGTCGGGCCTCTCACGGGGGTCTGAGACCTGCACCGACAGCAGCCGTGTCGTTCGGGGGTGCTGTCTACAGCATTTGGAAGACCAGCTACCAAGAGAGGAGGCGAGGCCATTATTGCTGGGGGCGGAGGGGGCTGCGGTGGGGCACCCCAGCCCTGGCTGCATCCCTGATAGCTCTGACAGGAATCACAGGCCTGCACTCTGGCCCCCGGGGAACTGCCCGTGCAGGGGACTGCCGCCTTGGGTCCTCCAGCCGCATGGCGCTCTGCACTGAGCTCCCCACCTGCAGGCACTGGGGACCCCCACCCGGGGTCAGATGAGCCCCAGTGGGAACAGCAGAGACAGGGACAGCCAGATCCGGGGGGATGGGGGGGGGGAGGGGGGGAGGCTGTGGGGGCCACCTTCGACACAGGGCACTCTCGGGGGCCAGAGAAACGCAAAGGGGGCGAGGGCCCGGGGTGGGGGTTGTCCCCCGTGCCTTCTACACTCTCAGCTGGAACAAAGGGCAGGGGCCCTGGTCCCTGAAGCTGGCGGAATCTAAGAATGGCGTGCCGGCCTGCTCACGGCCACTGGGCCTGACTGCCTCAGGAAGGGTGAGCCTGCTGCTGCCAGGCGGGGGGTGGGGGTGGGGGTCCCACTGGCTACTGCTCGTGAGAAGGGTGTGAGAGGCGGGTGACAGAGACGTGGGGGAACCGGACGCTGCTTGTGGGATTCACCCTGAAGGAGCTGTCTCTCTTGGAGGAAGTTGTCTTCCTGGTTCTCGACCGATGTGTGGGCTCTGCAGGCGGGGTGCTCACACGGGTGTTTCTGTAAACTGGGGACAGACTCTGCCCTTCCTCACTCATGGTTCTCCTTCTCTCGGGTTGGGGGAGCAGGAGGCTGACTGAGAGGGGAAGAGGGGGGGCCGGGGGCAGTCAGTATCCTGGACGGACGGACGGACGCGCTAGCGGTGCTGGAGGATCTCCACGATGCTGCTGAGCGAGTCTCCGGTGGCGAAGGCCAGGTACTGCGCGCACAGCCAGTCCTCCAGGCTGACCCCGCCCTCGCGGTCCAGGGCCTTCTCAGCGAACTTGATGAGCAGCAGCGTGCGCTTGATGTCCAGCCAGTTCTGCAGGAGGGCCTGCCTCTGCGCCGGGCCCGGGGAGGCGGCGAACGTCTGGAAGAGGTCTTCTCGGGGCCCCCAGAGCAGACACTGCAGGATGCCCTTGGCGTCTGAAATGAGGATCCGCTCGGAAGGGTTGGGGTTCAGGAGGCAGCTGGCCAGCTGCTGCAGGCCCCGCGAGTAGGGGGAGCGCAGCGGGATGCGTGGCAGGTCCTCCCGCGTGTACTCGCGCTCCTTCAGCTCCGGGTGCCCGTCGAAGGGGTTGGGCAGGTGCAGCATCTCGTAGATGAGGATGCCGGTCTGGAACTCGTCACACTTCCTGTACTGCGTGGCGGTGATGATCTCGGGGGCCAGACGGGACTGGTCGCGCAGGATCTCGGGGTCCACCAGGTGGCTCTTCTGCCGGGCCTGAGAGAAGTTGCTCACCAGGAGGCGGGTGGGTCCCGGGGGGCTGGGGTTGGGGCTGGGTTCCGCCGCCCCCCCAGGCTGGTAGTGGACAAGCAGCAGGTTCTCCAGGCGGAGGTCGCAGTGCGTGACGTGGTAGGGCTTGAGGTGCTCGAGGCCAGAGCACAGCTGCAGGAGCAGCAGGCACACGTGCCTCTCGTACACATCCGGGCTTCGCCCGTGCTGGGCCAGGGAGTCGCGCACAAAGTCGGCCACCGTGAGGCAGGGCACCTCTCTGGTGATGACCACCACGTGGCTCCTCTGCTTCCTGGCTCCGACGCCCTGGCCCTCCTGCGGGGAGGGCTCCGGGCCACCGCAGGGCTCTGCTGGGCTCTTCCCTGTCCCCTCATCTTCAGCCTCCTTCACTTTTTCCTCCTCCTCCTCCTCCTCCTCAGGGGCATCAGGGTCCTCCCAGGGGAGCAGGCGGGCAGGCACTTCGGCCAGGAAGTGCCCACAGTCCTGCTGGATGTTGAAGTGGATGGCCAGGCTCTGGCGCACGGCCAGGCTGTGGTAGTACTGCTGGGACTCCTTGGCCTTGCTCTTACAGATCTGAAAGACAAAGCAGAGGGCGCACTGAGAAACCCAGCGCAGAGCAGGGGACAACCAGGTGATGGCAACCAAGTCTTCAGATGGGATCTTGCTCTCTCGGTGCTAAGTCACTTGGTGACTGTTCCCACAGCTAGACAGCGATTGCATTTGAATCAGAGAGAGAGAGAGAGAGAGAGAGAGAGAGAGAGAGAGAGAGAGACTTCATTGACTGCTGTGGAGTGGATTCTGATCCATGGTGGCCTTGTCTCAGAAAGTACAATGGAGTTCCAAGACATTTTCTGGCTTTGACCTTCAGAGAAGCAGGTGCCAGGCCTTTCTTCCATGTTACCTACCACTGGGTGGGCATCAACCGCCAACCTTCCCATTCCTAGTCAGATACAAACTACATGCTACATCCTCCCCCCAGACCTCTGTGCTCAGCCTCCTATTCTGGTCTTTGGTCCTCCCAGCGAGCCTTCAAAGTAGGCTGAGGAGCCAAGAATTAATTTTTTTAAAAGCCGAGGGCTAGCTATGGGCTTGCAAGCCTGCTTGCCTAATGCTGTCTCGGTGACAACCTGGACTCCCCCGGAAAGCAGACCCACATCAGATCATCATGTGACACTCTGGGTGGTGGTCTACAGTTGGACCTTACCCGAATATCTAGTTTAAACCCTCTTTCTATCAGCCCATACAGGTGAATGACATACGTGTGTAATTGGCCAGGTAAACTGGGTTATCTCGCCTTCTCACTGAAATGTCATGTGATAGCCGAAACTCCGGCACTAGCAATTCATGGGCAGGAAAGGGTGAAAGGCTGCGAGGCCACTGGTCTGACCCCGCCAAAGCAAAACCAGCATTCCAGTGTCAGTGTTCTCAGTTCTAGGAATTCCCTTAACAGGCTTCATGTCAGCCCCACTCTTTAGGCAGAGATCTTTCAAAAAGCACGTTACTAAACAGCTGTAGATCAGAGAACTCTGTGATTGAAAAGAGAGAAGAGTTATACATACTGTAACGACATTCTATTTCTAGTTCTCAAGGGTGAGCGAGGCGAAAAGCCCTACACTGATCACACTCACGAGGTGGAGAAGCAGGCCCTGGAAGGCTTGGTCTTTACGACTGTTCCCAAGATCCTCACCACTTGGCTGGATGCCCCACCAGCACCCTGGGGACTGCACACTCCTGTCCCCTGTCCCTCCTGTGCCGCGGCGGATGTGGCGCCATACTTCACAGATGTCCAAGCTCAGCAACTCACTGCTCCTTGGAGCAATATAGAAAATATCTTTTTTTTTTTTTTAAGTACCTTCTCATTTTTATTTACAGAGGAAAAATGTGTCATCTTTCTTAGGAGGATGCTGATGGGTGCTCAGTGCTAAGAAACAGCATGCTCTGATTTCCATTCAATTAGATTAAAAAAAAAAAAGAGCAAAGGGGTGAGGGCAGGAGAGAAGACCAGCTCTCATGCACCGATTGAGAGAGATGAGTGGTGTCTGCTCCCATAGAGATATGGAGTCTTGGCACCTTTCTGGAATTCTCGTCTGTCTTCGGGGGCTGATGTGAGCCGGGATTGAGTCAGAAGCAGGCAGTCCGCTTGTTTTTAGACAGTCTGGATTGCAGTCAAAGAGACTTGATAACTAGTGATTAGTACCATATATAAACATGTATGTGTGTACATGTAATTGCATGCACACACACAAATAAACAGAGAGACACACACGTAGAGGCGCAGAGAGATCTGGAAACAGGCTCCTTTAGCTCCTTCTCCATCTGCCTAAATGTATTTGAGGGAATGCTAAGCTGTCTTTCTTTAAGTAAACTTCTAGTTGTGAAACAGAGGTGTCTGCAGGCCCAGTTCAAGTGCAAACATTCATCTTGCAGAAAATAGCATCTTTGAAAGCTCTGTAACTCTCGGCGCATGCAGTGTAATATATAATCCCATACGCTCATCAATCACCCCATGAATCCTCTCTCTACCATGCTGTTGATGGTATTTCATATTTATGTGTCACTGGAATTTAAAAATCCTATAAGAGTTCCATTGAGTTGTACGAGCAGTGGAGCCGGGGCATGGCACCACGAACCCTGCTTGCTGGTTTTAGTAATTTGCTCAGACCACACTGCTTGCTGGAACGAAAGCTCAAAGGTCTCAAGCCTCTTAGTCTTTGCAGAGTCAGTCAAATGGCACTGTTTGGCTGAATGAGACCATATAAAGTCCAGCTGTCACATGATGGCAAGGACACTCACCAAGGACTTTGAAGGCCAGGGATTACACCAGGGCCCTTCCGCTAGCTGTGTGGCCTTGGGCCCTGCACTAACTTTCCCAGGGTCTCCATTGCCTCGGGGAAGAAGACAAGGAATGTAACGTACTTCACAAGGCAGCTGTGAGGACGCTCTGAGATCAAGTATGTAGCCTCCACCTGCCAACCACAAAGCTGTACACATAAATCCCCGATACAGACTAAAGTAAGTTGCAAATATTCAAAGTGATACCCTCTTATGGGATCCTCACATGTTTTTGAAGAGACAAAGTTAGGAAAAACACATGTTTCTGTTGACTGCTGAGAGCTGCCTGAGGCCACAGACTTGGGAGAAGGAAGCAATTGGGGGGCTGCTGAGGGCACCACCCTGGAGTCTGGGCAGGGGAGTTAGGACCCGAAGTCTGTTCGGATCGAGGTGGGACCACCTTGGGCCAGGAGAGAGAAAACTTGGCTTGGCCAAGGCTGTAGTTTTCACGATCCCATCTTGCACGGAAAAATAGCAACAACATGGGTGTGTTTTTGTTTGCTTTGAATGACTTTGCTCGATTGTTTTCTTTTGGGTGATTTTTGTGTATGAAATAACAGGACAGGGAGATCTATAGAGACAGTGGCGGGGTAGGGGCACGGGGGAGGTCACAGCAGTGAGCACAAGCAGAAAATGTCCTGAGGACATTGACTGTGGTGATGATGGCAGCGATCTTCTTCATGACTGCTGAGTTCCATCGCATGACCCATGAATCCATGCCAATGAAACCGACAAAAATAACCATCAAACCCCAAAGCCATTCCAAACCCAAACTCTGCCCCCTTACAGTTTAAGAAGCAGAGACAGAGATTCTGATTGTGACGTTTTAATTGTGTGTCTCCCCCACCCCCCTACATTTTCTAAAGGGTTCCCCAGAGCTTTGAAAGCAGATAAGAGCGTGGAGACACCAACAACAATTCATGCTCAGCTGCACAGATAACTGGAGATGGAGGTGCAGAGTGATTTATGAAGAAGAAATAATACATGGGGCGGCCATGTTGGACGTTCCCAAGGACAAACCGCCCGCCCTCCTCTTCTCTCTCCATCCTGCGGTCCGGGTCCAGGCTGGAGAGGAAGGGGTCACTTGAGTTTTCCGGGCAAAGGAAAAAGACGGAAGACTGGAGTGTGAAGTGGGGCGGGGAGGAAGGAATAGCAGGACTTTTAATTGGTTCATAACCAGGAGAAGAGTTGCCAGCCAGACGCCGACCTAGGGAAATTTCCATGATAGGATTTCTCTTACGATAGGTTGCTCATAAATCTTTATTATGGAGCCTGCAATGATGTTAATTTAGGTAGGAGTATTATGTTATTCTATGCGCTACAGCGTAGCCATTTTTCAAATATTAATAACTTGACTTCCTTAGTTTTTTTTAAAAACACCACACACACAACTCAGAATGACCTGACTTCAGATGATGAATTTCTAGTCTAGAAGTGATTTCAGAAAACAAGCCATTCTCTCCAGAACAAATGCACTCCGATATTACCTGCTGGGCGCTCCTCCCGCCTCCCTCTCTCCCTCCCTTCCCCCATCCCTTCCTTTAGTCAGTAGTTTCTCTATGGAGGATCCAAGGGGCTTCCTCTGGACTTCCTGTTCCCCGATGTCGGCCTTGGAAGGGGCTCACCCCCCTCTTTCAGACAGGGTAGCTCCTGCAAGTGGATCAATCTCAGGGAGACTCCCAGGAGGAGGGCCGTCAGAGGCGAAACATGAGCAGCCTAGGCCCTGTCTGCGTCCCACAGCTTCCTGCAAAGGGAGAACAAGCGCCTCTCTCTGTTTTGACTCTTTCAGGGGTTGAAAAGAGCTCGCTGCTAGGATGTGGGGCGCGGAGTCCATCAGTGATTCTGACTCCGAGTGTCCGGCCCGTGGAGAAGGACTGCCGCGCGTGGTCAGACAGTGGGCGGCCCTCAACGAGATGGACGGACGCCGCTCCGACAGAAAGACGGCGGGGAGGCTGCTGCAGCCTTACACCTGTGGTCCATGGGGTCACTGTGAGTCGGGGACGGGCTAGATGGCCCCAGACAACACGGTGTGGGAAGTCGCCCACTTAACATGCTGCCCATTGGGGCGGGTCCCGTGAGGCCCGCACTTTCTGGGTGACAAGAGAAACCAAGTGTCACCTTAGGCCCGGCGGCGGCAGCGCCATTAGAGGGAGCTGTGATACCAGCATCCAGGAGTCATTGCCCGGAAACCGTGGTGAAGGCTGACTCGTCCAGTGAAACATCCCACAGGGCCTCTTTCTAGATGCAGTTTCCATTCTGTGAAGGCGACAGTGCCAAATTCACATCGAGGGATGACTTTGTGCGGGGAGTGTATCAGAAAATGGAGGCCCGCCCCCGCTTCAGTGCCTTCCCTGCTGTACTTCAAGCCCGTCCCTGCCTCTTTGCTGAGCTGCTGTTCCCGGGAAGCCAGAGGAATACCAAGGGGATGGCCGCCCAGCTGGGTTTCTTTCACATCCCGCGTATGCCAGTGTGCGTGACACACAGCCCAGACAACAGGGCCTGAAGGCAAGCTAAGGGCCTCTGGGTTAGGGGGAGGAGGGAAATCGATTCCTGTCGACTGCACCTTGAAACACGTGTCTGCTGGATCCTCAGCCTGGCCCACTGGTAAGTCACGGCATCTGCCACGTCCCCAAGAGAACCTACCACCACCGAGAAATCAACTGTCGGGAACCGAGAAACACGCTTCTAGAATCAGAGCGAAACTCCCCGCTCCAGCGATCTGTTTAGGCCCAGCCCAAGTTCCCACCACTCACACGGGTCTCCTCTCCAGGGTGGGGGTGGGGGCGCGAGCTAACCAAGCTTGACAATGGTTCCTCGTGGACAACCTGAGACGTTTAGCTCCAAACAGTCATTGTAGCTCAGGGGCTCATTCCTGTGTTGCTCCTGGCGACGGCTCTGCACACCTTGGAGGGGCCCCGCCATTCGAAAGCACTGAATGCCGGGAAGGACGCCCCGAACAAGGGCGCGCACTTCCCAGAAGGCAGGCTGTGGGGGCTCGTACGGCGAGACCCCCGTCAGAGCAGCCGGCGAGGAGAATCAGAGGGTTTGGCGTCTGACGCGTTACTCGCCCTGCCTGTGGAAATCAGGGACACTGTGCCCTTTCAACTTGGGTAAGCAGGATGAGCCCTGAGATCACACACGCTTGGGCTATTTGTCACGTTCCACAGAAGCACCTGCCCTCATGGGGTCAGAGGGTGAGTGAAGCCTGCCAGTTTGAACTGGATACCCAGTGGTGCGGTCACTGGCTGCTGACTGGCCTCGAGTCTCTGAGCTCCACGTGCTGTGCGGCAGGCCCAGACTCCATCCTGCCCAACTGTCCCCAAGCTGATGGCAGTGTGTCAGACAGACAGGGCGTCTGGGCCACGAGGCTCGCCAGGACCTGGGTGCGGAGGCAGACCTGGGGGCAGGGAATTCCTACCAGAAATGTGCACGTGCCCCAGAGACCTGGAGGAGAGAGCATCTGAGGGTAGCTGTGCACAATTGTCCCCTTTCCCCTGTGGGCCCTGCTCACGAAATCTCTTTAAGTTTCCACTGAGTCGGCAAGGGGCCCCTAAGGTCAGGGGTTGAGGTCCATCCACCGCTCCTGAGGAGAAAGATGGGGCTCCCATAAGAGGAGGCAGCGTCTTGGAACTCCCGAGGAACGGTTCTCCCGTCCTGCAGGGCTGCTGTGAGGCAGAACTGACGCAGTGGCAATGGGCTGGGTTTTCCTCCGTCTGCTGCCGGAAAGAAAGGCCTCGGTGCGCTCCGGTTGATTGTTTCAGCGGGCAGATTGACACCTGGTGCTCACGCTAGAGACACTGAGGCACACAGTGGTCTGAGAACCAGCTCAAGGTCCAGCTTAGGAATTCAACTCGTTTGATTCCCCATTTACCAATTCCAACTGCATCTGCTCACCGTGTTCATTAAAGACAGAGCTCCCTTCTCCCACTGGACAACCCAGCTTGATTCCAGATCAACCACGAGTGGCCCCCACCTCTCCTTTCTGCCCCAACGCCCAGCTGAGACGCTGAGGCCCTTCTAGCCTCCGTTGCTTCCGCAATCCAGGGGCGGGGCCCGGGCCGACTGGTTGTGCGCTGACGGCTGCTACGGCTCAGTTCCTGGCTGTCACGTGTCAGCATCGGGCAGGTTGGTGTGGGATTGTCAACGTGGCGTGGCTCCCCCACTCGCTTTTCCTCTGTGACCACGTCAGTAATTAACAGGCTGAACCAAGTTGTGAAGGCCTACCAATCAGAGTCCTTCCTGTTAATGTGTTTCCGTTTGGTGTCTTGCCTTCTCAGCATCTCCCCAAATGAGATAAACGGAGGCTCTGGAGTCCAAAACGCAATAAAAGATGCCGGTCTCCACAGTCCACCTCTGCTGTATTACAAGCGCTCCACAAGAAGCGTGGAATCGCCGTGAGAAAGGAGGCAGTCACATGCTGTAACGGGGCGGGGGGGTGGGGGTGGTAATGACCTCTCCGCAGAGCTGGGCGCCATCCGCCCCAAACAAAGACGGGCCCCCCTGGGAGAGGAGGAAATACCAGCAGATTTGGATGGCTGGCCAACCACCCACTTCTCTGTCTGGCTTAGGCAAGATTTCCATCATTTCAGCTTCATTTCTTATGTGGTCTCACAGGGCAGCAGGTGGTTACGTACCATCTCGCAGGAGCAGGCAGGAGCGCATGCCCCGCAGGAGGAGCCGTAACTGACCAGTCCCCTCCCTGTCCAGGCAGAAGGCTGCCGTCTGCCCCCTCCGGGACAAGACAGGCGCTGCAGGGCCAGCGTGTTGACTTAGGTGTGATGGAATGGGAACAGGCCCAGCCTGGGAGTCCAGGGGAGACCTGCCAGGAGACCGGAGCCTACACAAAGCACGGTGAGCGGGGCCTCCTGGGGAGAAAGGCAAGGTGCACCGGAAGGAACTTCCTGCTGGTCCACTCTGGGCATTAGGTTTGGTCGTTGGCCCCAGATTCTCCAGGAAAGAGGACAAGCAGTGTAGGCTTTATTTGGAGAGCAGCGAAGTTCACGGCAAGTTCATGCTATGTTTTATTTAGAGAGCAAGAAAGTGCAGGGCCGGAGGCCAGCCTGCAAACATCCCACAGAGACAGATAGGCTTGGGCGGGGCTCCCCAGATGGTGGTGAGAGGATTAAAGGAGACACGGTTGAGGCAGAAACAGGAGGCTGAGGTTCAATATTGTTTGGGCATCAACTTGGCCTTTCCTCCACCAAAGCACTTTGTACAACAAGGCAGTGCTCATGGCAGCTGCCTTCCACTCTCGCTCAAACTCTCTGCGTGCGGAACCCCCCTTCACTGTGATAGCTTTGCTGTTCCCAGGGATGGAGCTCAAGGTCTTACGCTGCTTTTCAGTCCTTACGCTGCTCAAGGCGCCTAAAGTCCTGAGCCGCAGGTGTCCCCACGCTGTGCTCTGAGGCTCCCTCCTGCCTAGCCCTTTGAGGCCCTGCCTTCTGCTGCTGTGTTCCCATTGGCCCGCCAGCCCAGGTGGGAAGCCATCCAGCCACAGGCCTTTCTCATTCCGAAATGCTTCCCCTGGAATCTCACATAGCCCCACTGTTTCAATTAAATCAAACCTCTGGGAGGACTGGGGTAATTACATTTCTGTCTCTGACGAGTATTTTGACATACATTTACCCAGCGACCAGGCTGCTCCCAACGTGGCTGCCCCGTGGGCACGATCCACATAGAGCTCATCTTTCTGGCGTTTCTGTTATGGACTCCAGTTAATGGTATCACCAGGCCCTTGGGATGGTTCAGGCTTTAAACTGTGACACTGCGCCCTGGTTGCATCTCCAAGCCCTCACCATTCTCCCAGCAGTTCTGCCACCCTCTGTCTCTCTGCCTTCTGTCCTCCCCATGATTTTGCTGGGATCAGGCTGGCTGCAACAGACAATGCTTGGTGTCTTTGCTTCTCGCCATTTCCACCAGATAGCTTTCCCCAAATTTATTTACCTAGTGTTATTGTTCCATTGAAAAATTCTCAGTGGTGTCCCCCTAAATAGAAAATGAATTACAGTTTCTCGACGTCATCCTTCAGTCTTCATAAAATTGGTCTCAAATGTCCACCACTCTCTCCATGCAGGATATTAAGCCTCGAAAGTGAGCACAGGCTATGGGTAAGGTGTGCACGAAAGATCTTTTCTTTATTAGTCCTGTGGTAGGGCTAACAATGGCTTCTTCATTAATCTTCATTCATCTTTACGTCTCCACTCGGACGCTTCATTAAAATCTGCTTTGCTTAGAAGTTATTTATGCCTCCGTGTGCCTTTTCCACTGACTGAGATGTAGGCTCTTAGAGGGCAAGGCCCCTGTCTTACGCGCATGTCTTTCCCGAAGTCCACACAGACACCAGTGCTTGCTGAAAGTGCCCACCATTCCTGACAATTGCATTCGATGCCAAACACCTAAGGGAAAATCAGTCCTGGTCTCTGCCACAGAGAAGCTCAAGTGTAATGGTGGAGAGAAGATGTGTTATTGTAGCTGCATGACTGGAGTGTGGTGTCACTGTCTGACTATGGTGTGGTAAACCAGAGTGCTGGTGGCTTCCCGGTCACGCTCTGGGCTGCTGCCACCAGATCAGCAGTTTGAAACCACCAGCCACTCTGTGGAAGAGTGACACTGGCCTATCCTTCCCGCAGAGAGTTACAGTCTCAGAAACCCACAGGGGGCTCTGCCCTGACCTAAGGGCATCTATGAGTTGGCACTGGCTTGACCCAATGGCAGTGACTTGGGTTTTCCTTTGGTTGTCACATGCTACGGGCAGTCACAAGGAAACCCATTGGGTATTGAGCGGGGCTATGTAAGGGAACCCTCGGTGTGGTCTTTCAGGACACAAGGGACATTCTCGGTGTAGGGAAAAGGAAGGGATGTCCATCCACCGAACACTTCGCTGAGCCAAATCACGGTCTCAGTACTGGGAGGGGTTTCAGAAAGGCCCTGGACAAATGGATAATGACCGCCCCTCCTACTGCTAGAACCCCCCACTTCTACCTCATTAGGTACACATCATCTGAGGTGACTTTTCCCAACAGCTTTAAGGAGAAGGAAGTCAGGTGGAGACTAACTGGGCTAAGAAAAGGGGCCGGAGCGCCATGGCTAATAAGTCGCCCCAAACACCTCTGTGAACCCAGAATAACCACTGTGGTGAGAGTCCACCAACCTCGTGTGTCAGAGCCACCCAAGGGTGTGCTTGCTACACCTTCTGGATTCTGATTCTGGAGGCCTGAGTTGGGGTCAAAAAATCCATATTTATCACAACACCCCTTCTCGTGATTTTGAAATAGGGAGAGTCTGATTCTGATTCTGGAGATTCTGATTCTGATTCTGGAGGCCTGAGTTGGGGTCAAAAAATCCATATTTATCACAACACCCCTTCTAGTGATTTTGAAATAGGGCCCCTGCAGATCCCAAGACAAAAATTCTTCCCTGTGTCACACTGCCTCTCAGAAGAGCAGTTCACAGAGAAAACTGCATCTGCAAAGGGCACGTGGCATGAAGCAGAAGCCGTCTGTGATTTGCGCCAGGAACAAGGGACTACGCGGATGAGTGGCTCAGGATCCCTACAGCACATGATCCAACACCTCTAATCCGCTCTCTCTTTTCCATCAAAAAGACATTATTTATGGCATCTTCTGTTTTTGATCAAAATCTAAATCACCTTGAATATTACCAATCTAACGTGGCAATTATTTGCATGTTGCCATTTTGTAGGCCAATTATTTTTAACTTTACGATCACATTGTTTGATACTGTATTTTCATGTGACATTTTACAAAATATGTTTTCTGTAATCTTTGTAATTATCATGTTTTAATGGCTGCAAAACATTCCACTGGGCTGATGTACTATAATTTGTTAAATTGTTTCCTTAATATCAGGCACTTAGGTTGTTTCCAATTTTTGGCAGTAGTTAAATTCTGAGGCTCTTAGTATTTTGTAGTTTTCCTCTCATAACTTAGAGAAAAGATTATTATGTCTTTGAAGTAATGAGGAAGAAAATATCTAAGTACAGAACCTATCTAAATATGCTAATGCTAGTGCCTAATATTAAAGAATAATAGTGAGTGATCTATAGAATGCTGAGCAGTAATTGTCCATTATTAATAATACATTGCTTATATTTTATATATGTGCTATAGTTTATAAAGCAGCTATGCTACATAAGCCTGTACAGACTGTTTACACACTTATGAGGTAAAGTGGTTACTGGTGGCCATTGATCTGGAAACCAAGAGAGGTTCTATGATTTAAAGGCTACAGAGCAAACCAGCAATAAATAGCCAAGTGCAACACAATGTTGCGGACGGCGTAGAGGGATCGGAGCCGTCTGATATTGTTTATAGAACTGTTAAACGGGACTAGCACTGTGGCAAAGAGTAGGGCGCTTACTTGAAGAGCTGGAAACAGAAGTACCCTATGATTCACTACTCAATCTCTCAGAGAGGAACAAATGACACCACCAGATGTGTGCACACCCAAGCGCATCGCAGGGGAAGCCGCCGTGGCACAAAGGTGGGAGCAAGTGGAGCGCTCCTCCTCCGATGAGGGACCACACAGCCGATGGTGGGCTGTGAGCCGACGCACACTGGCCACGACACACCGTTACAGGATCATGAAGAATCCACGAACGCCCTCGGTGCACCGACGGAGCCGGGGGCATGATGCTGAGGGAAAGCAAAGGGCAAAGTCTGCAGGAGACCACTACCAAAGAATGACAAGAAAAGGTTGACACACAGGAAAATACCCTCACCACCGTTACCTGAAGATTACCGGGGGAGGGAGTTGGAGGTGACCGGTGTGAACCTGGTGACAGGAAAAGTAATGTTCAATAGTGGCTCGTGGCACGGGAAATCCCTGGGCAGTGCCCAAGAAGGAAGGGCAACTGAGGCACACGCTCCAGCAGACACAGTCCTGCCAGAACAGCCGACAGCGGCTTTGAGGAGATGCACAGGCAGGCACAGGGGAGGGTGTCCCGAGTGCAGCAGAGGGTGCAAGTAGATATGAACGTGCATGCACTGCAAGGGTATCCAGGAGACTGCAGATATAGCATTTGGCAGGGGTGGGGGTGAGGGTGGAGGGTGGAGGGCGAGGGAAGGGGGGCACTGGGGTCTTAAAAGCTTGCAAATGGCCATCTAAGATGCCACCAGCGGTCTCCTTTCATCTGGAACAAAGACGAATAAGAACTGCAAAGACAGAGTGGAGGACGAGTGAGTTTAACAGACTAACAGTGTCCACTTCAGCAGAACAGAACTAGATGGTGCTGGGCTACCACTCACTGACCGCAGTAGTCAGGATCACAATAGAAGGCCCTCAGAAAGGGAGGAACCAGGTGTAGAAGAGCATTCAGACGCATGCCCAGATTTCCTGGTATAACACCCCAGGTCTGTGGCCCCGAAGACCGCCATCCAGCCTAGAGCTGAACCCAAACCTGGGGATCCACTCCCTGCCAAACACCATGTAGGTCTACAGAGTACAAAGTTACACCAGGGGAGCGCACACTCCTTTGAACAATTAACTAGAGGAGACAGAGGCAGCATTTGACAGAAAACAGAGCTCAGAAGGCAGAAAGGGGCAAGAAAAACAGCCAACGCGGCAAACGCCAGCCAAACTCACTGCAGTGAAGTCGGTTCCACTCAGAGCAGTCCTAGAGGGCAGGTGAGAACTGCCTCTGTGAGTTTCTGAGGCTGGAAAGTTCTGCCACTGCCCTTCGGAGTTGGGGGTGGTTTTGAACTGCTCACCTTGTGGTCAGCAGTCCATTGCATAACCACTATGCTACCATGTCTCCGGAAGGGGCGAGAGAGGAGGACAAAGAGAACCAGGAACTCAGGGAGGACAAAGAGTGCTGCTATGCCGAGAGGCTTTCAACCAGGGACCCCCCCCCCCACAAAAAATATAGAAGTTGTTATGTGGAAAAGTAATTCCATCTGTACATTTGGATCAAACAATTAAAAAAAAAAAAAGAACAGATTTAGAACATGGTCCCAGGTTAGCTGATTCCAAATTAATTGCCCTTTGCTCTGTATTGTTGATGCCTTTTAGTTTAAGACCAATAATGCAGCGAGTCACATGGAATTTTTGTAAAAAGGCTTATATTTGAAAGAAGTACACCCCCTTTCGCCCCCCGCCAATCTAGTAAAAGTCTTGGGCGGAAGCCAACTATTTTAAAACAAAAGACAAGACTCGGCCGTTAAAGTAGAGATTTATCACACTGCAGTGGGTTTGCTGCTTAAGGGGCAGTAGCGTTTGTCTTTCCACTTGCTAAATTCAAGAACCGGCTTCCTTGGATGCCCATTTAAGGACCTTTTAGTCTCTCTTCAGAGAGGGTCATTATTTGTGAGTCATGCACTGCCTCCAGTTGATTTTGATTCATAAGACCCCCCTTTACAGCACCCACTAAAACTGTCCCACAGGCATTCGGAGTCTGTACATTGCAAGGAAGCCAAGTGCCACAGCTTTCTCCTGCAGAGAAAGGGTTCGAAGCAGGACCTTCCGGGCGGCCAGTCGACACTGTACCCACAGGGCTCCGTTACCACCTGCTAAAACCCAAACCCAACTTCATGGCTGTTGAGTTGACCCCGACTCACAGCAAGTCTACAGGACGGAGTAGAAAGGCCCTACAGGGCTGTCACCTTTATGGAAGCAGACTGCTTCTCCTTAGAGCGGTCAGTGGGCTCACAACGCTGCTCTTCTGTTGGGTGGCTGTGCACGCTGACCAGTGCGCCACTTCTGTTCCGAATCCACACCGAGCCAACTGTCTGCCCTTCCAGTCTGACTGGTAGCCTAGTCTATATTCCATTACTATAGGAAGAGGGGTCTTAAGAGGACAGTAAAAAGTATAGTTCTGGGGGCCAATTGCTGGTCTCTTTTGCTCATCTCTGCAAAGGTGGGGTTCACAGTGTCCTAGTAGTTTAACCAGTCCTCGAAGGCTCTACAATCAATTGGGTACTTCTAGAAATGTCCAGAGGGTCCTCAAAGAGACATTTATATTCCCATTTAGTGTAAAACATCCTTTCCCAAACCTGCCAACAGCTCCCAGTATAAAAGCACTTGCCACCTGTTCTGCGGAGATTGCTTTTGCATCATTACAAGCAAAGAAATCAATACGAGGCCATTGATTTGGGGGAGAGACAAGATTGCAAGGCAATAATACAGAAAGTTAGTCAAGCCTTACTTCTCAATTGTTTTGAAAGAACAGGTAGTTCGCTGCCCCTTTCTGAAATAGGCACTCCTCCTGCATTGGCCATCTTGCAGCAATAAAGGCCCAGACTGCCGAGGCACCGGGACCCCAATTGACCCAATGGATCTTGAGTGCAATCCACACCCCCAGAACGCCTTGAGTCGATGGTTACATATTAACTCCGAATCTGGCTCCCTGCTCTGTAGTTTCCCCCTCAGTTTAATCTAAAAAGTGTAGGCTGGGGCCTGAGGTGCCACTAGACGGTCAAGTGGCGTAGGTGTGACACTGCAGGACGAGCTGAAGGTCTGGCTCCCACGATAATCCTTGTCTTGACAGACAGGTAAAGGCTGATCTTTACCTTATCCATTAATTTCCTAAGAGGCCATCTGGTCTTTCTAAGCCAAATGAACATTGAAAGTCATTGAGATATGTTAATTGGTTTTGAACCAGTGAATAGAATCAGTAAAAAGGAATGGGGAACATTACTTTGGTTTACACAGCGGCTTTGTGTCTTCCAAAACCCTTTCACATCCATTCTCTTTCCAGATTCTCACCTCCATCTCGTTAAGTAGATTCATTCTCATCATAAACTGCTGAAGGAGGAACTAGAGATTGGAGGCTCTTTTACTCTCTTAAAGCAGTGGTTCGCCATCTGTGGGTCTCAATCCCTTTGGGGGTCGAACGGACCTTTCACAGGGGTCCCCTGACTCATAACAGTAGCAAAGTGACAGTTATGAAGTAGCAACAAAAATAATTTTATGGTTGGGGGGGTGGTCACCACCACATGAGGACCTGTACGAAAGGGTCGCGGCATTAGATAAATCAGAAACCACTGTCTTAAAGTGACCAAAGAAAGAAGCTATGGGGCAGCGAATCAAGGGAGCATCTGGGGTACTGTGTGTGGAACATTTATACTTTGTCCTCCTTGAACCAAACACCAGTCCCTCAGATGGGTACCAGGGTCACCAGCTTCCCACTCACAGCAACCCTATTGGACCTTACAGCACTGTCCCTGTGGGGTTTCTGAGACGGCAACTCTTTATGGGAGTGGAAGAGTCTCACCTTTCTCCTATGGAGTGGCTGGTGGTTTCAAACTGATGACCTCATGGCTAGCTGCTAACTGAGAGCAGGTTTGGCTCAGAGAGGCAACTTGGTGGCAAAGCTATAGGTCAGAATTTAAACTCAGACCTTTCTGGCTTCTAAGTGGGATACAGTCACCTTACTGTGACTGTTAACGGTCACTTTTGAAGCAGTGGATTGCTTCATCACTTGATTCTCAAGCCTCAGTCTGTGTGGTGCTGCACATAGAAGAAATCGTAGGTGATTGGGTGGATAAACTGTCGGCCATGGCGTCAGAGAGAATTGGGATTCCCAAGTACTTCCTCAAGGACAGAACACTTTGTTCTATTAAATTGACATTCCATGGTGCTCACCTTCCTGACATGATCCCTGAGGACAAATGTGTACATAAGCAAAAGTGGTGAAGAAAGCTGATGGTGTCCAGATAACAAAATATACAGCATCTGAGGTCTTAAAGGCTTGAAGGTAAATAAGCGGCCATCTAGCTCAGAAGCAACAAAGTCCACAAGGAAGAAGCACACCAGCCTGTGTGACGGAGAGGTGTCGAGGGGATCAGGTATCAAAGAACTGAAAATTATATCATTGTAAATGATGGGGAGTACAGATTGGGAACCCAGAGTCCCCCTGTAGGTAATGGGACATCCCCTTACAGAAGGGTCGAGGGGAGGGGACCAGCCAGTCAGGGTGCGGTGTAGCAACGATGAAACATACAACTTTCCTCTAGGTCTTCAATGCTTCCTCCTCCCCACTATCATGACCCCAGTTCTACCTTAGAAATCCAGCTAGACCAGAGCATGTGCACTGATACAGGCAGGAACCGAAAACACAGGGAATCCAGGACAGATGATCCCTTTAGGACCAGCGTGATGAGAGTGGTGATACCGGGAGGGGGGAGGGAAGGTGGAGTAAAAGGGGGAACTGATTACAAGGATCTACATATAACCTCTTCCCTGGGGGGTGGGACAACAGGGAAGTGGATGAAGGGAGACATTAGACAGTGTACGATATGGCAAAATCATTATAATTTATAAATTATCAAGAGTTCATGAGGGAGGGGGTAGAAGGGAGGGAGGGAGGAGAAAAATGAGCTGATACCAAGGCTTAAGGAGAAAGCAAATGTTTTGAGAATGATGAGGGCAACAAATGTACAAATGTGCTTTGCATATAATGGATATATGTATGGATAGGAGTTCTATGAGCCCCCCAAAAAAGAGAGTGAGAGCGAGATTGGGTCCAGGATTGCAACCCTAAAGAAGTTAACCTTAACCCTGAGCTTCATGCCCCACCTGTGCCTCAGAGACAGAAAAACCTTTATCTCAAGATGTGAGATAAATTATCTTTGTAAGACTGTTTCTCCAAGAGGCTGAAACCTCCAAACCCCAAACCCACTGCAGAACTGGGTCCATTCTGTTTTTTTTTTTTTTTATTTTGGGCATCACTGCCCTCTGGTGGTGGGAATAGGAGGCCCAGCATTTGCTCCTGTGGAGCTGCTGCTAGAGCTGAACCTCCATTCCAGTGGGCCACAGTCCCTCGCACAACCACTACGCCACCTGGGCTCAGCCTGTGTCCATTCTGACTTACAGTAATCCTAATACTATATTTCTGGGAGCAGACTACCTGCTCACCGAGCACCCCCGAACGGCTGCTCCTGGCTTTAAACCTCCAACCTTATAGCGGCCCAACGCCTGGCCCATGGTGCTACGAGGGCTCGGACAGGGAGCAGAGAGGGAGAGGACACTGCAGGGCTCAGGCAGGTTCTCTTGTTTGGAAGGAACTACAGATAGGAATATGGAGAGGGATCCACCCTAGACCTCATTTCCCTAGCTAGTCTTTGAAGAGAGTTGCAGTGAGAGTTCATTTGCTTTAAGAAGACACTTCTGACTTCGAGAGTCTAGGTTGGAACCCTTCTAGGTGCCTACAGGATTCTATTTATCTCTAACATGGCTCTCGGCAGACTGTGTTGGCAATTCGGTCTCTTTCTCGATGCACTTTCTCCTCTCAGCCATAAGGCCCCCACTTAGGACAGTGTCTGGTATCAAGGCGAGGAGCAGGATGTTTTGCTGAATGGGAGAAAGAAGGATAGAGTGGGCCCAGCGAGCAGCGAAGTGGGTCAATGAAGTGAAAGGTCGGGGTTTTCAGTCTTTCCTTACCTTGACAGCATAGTTGTTAAGAGGGTCTTTCGCGTACGAAGCTGTGTAGTAAACTGCGTCCCCGGCCTCACAGCATGGCTTGTCACTGGTGAGCCTGAAGTCCGACCAGCTGTCCACCCCAAAACGGAGTTGGTCCTTCTGGCCAGCCATGAAGAGGTCTTCGCATTTGGTGGCCATCTTCTTCAGGGCATCGGTGTAGAGGCTCCGGATTTTCACCACCACCTCCTCCCGATTCTCAAGTCCTCGGTAAAGTGCGTGTCTCTGCGGTTTCTGGATGCTTCGGCCCTGCCTGCAGGAGGCGCCGCGCCGGCTCGACAGGGACTCCGTACTGTTGGAAAAGCGGTCCTTAATACTGAGAGTGGTTAAGCTGGAGATGCTGGTGGCTGCCGAGGGCCCGCGCCTCTCCTTGTGCAAAGGCCTTTCTAGTGAGTCCGAGGACTCGAGGTCCAGGCCCCTGAGTTCACAGCTGACGGAGGAGCCAGCACTGCTGGTATCGCAGTTGGGGTCGAGGTCGTAGGTGGGGTTGGCCATGACACAAAGACTGCTTTCGAGGGATTTCTGGCGGTCTTTGGAGATCGGCTCTGTGTTGGCTCTTATGATCATCTTCTTTGGCAGTGGGGGTGGGGTGGGCTGGGAGGCACCAGGTGCTGCCTGGTCTGTTTTACCTCCACAGGTGATGCTGTCATCCAAAGGTCCCTTGGGCTGCCGGGGATGCTTGGGAGGAATCATGGCTGCTCTAGATTGCCCTGTATTGTTAACAAACAAACACACACACAAAAAAGGACAGAAAATAACAGCAATTAAGTTTTCATTCTCGTGACAAATAGAAACTTCGGCAGAGATTGCGGGATGCAGGAGTCAATGCTTTACCCACACGATGGGAAAAGAAAACCACCAACGAAGGGATAGCTTAAACACTGAAGGTGTGAGCCCAAGACTCAGCCGGAGCAGCAGATGTGAGCAGCTGACGCCCCTGCTTCTGTCTGTCCGCAGACCAGGCTGCTTCTGCAAGGGTATGCAGAGCCCCCCCGCCGGTTTCTACCCACCAACCCGACAGTCCCTGGGAAGGACATGCAAACGCACCCCCTTTGGGACTGCGCAGAGGGGAGGCTGTCTTTAGGGAAAGAAGACACTTGGGACAGGCACATACATGACTGGAAGGAGGCAGCAGGCACTGGACATGCTCTAGAGATAGCCCTTTCCCCTTTAGTCACACTGCATGGTATGTACCTGTCCCTTCTGAGCTGATGCTTCTAAATACAATTCCGTACACCGTGTGTGTGTGTGTGTGTGTGTGTGTGTGTGTTTTAAATTTACCACAGACGTGAACCTGAGCACTGCTAAAACTGGTCTCTATGAATCAGGTTCCTTCGGGGCGTGAGTAAAACAGACTGGCCAGGTGCTGTCCTGCTCCTTTCGTCAAGCCCCATGTCACTGACGTGAGCAGCCTTCTGTGACTCTGCATCTGAAACCCAACCCCTAGACCCCCAGACCCACGGACACCCACTGGATCCCCACTCACAGCCACCCTCTCTTTTGAAAGTCAGGTCACCTGTGACTGAGGGATGTGCTTTCGAAACCCGGACCACCTTTCCATTGAAGGTTCCACCACCGCTGCCCACTTTCTGATTTGTGTCAGAAAACATAATCGGGTGTGTGCATGACCCCTCTAAGGTTTTCTGTACTACGGGGCTGGGCAGGTTATTTTTTAAAGATGATACGTCATGTAGAAGGATTTCTCTGGGTGGCAGAATCAGCGAGACCCTTGGTTTATTCACTGCAAGTGGAGGGGCTTGGGGGTGGGGGTGGGGAGCTAAGCCCACGCTTCTGCAATGTCAAGCATATGGAGCAGTTCTCCTCTGTCCACAGGGGGTGTCAGGATCGAGGCTGAAGCCTGAAGCGAGGCTCAGCGCCCCCAGGGAGATGCAGTCAAAATCACATCCATACCACTTCCCACACGCGATCAAGAAGTGGCTATTAGGAAAGAGCAGTAAAATAACAAGTCCTGGAGAAGACGCCAAGCAACTGGAAACCCTGTGTATTGCTGGCAGGACTGTCCCGTGGAAGACAGTTTGGAGGTTCCTCCACAAGTTACCCGAGGACCAGAGTCTTGGAGGCAGACCCACGAGACCAGAACGACAGGGAAGCAGGCACGCGGGCACAGGGCCCCTGTGGTGTGGTTTCGAGAGTTCTAACAGCTGATCTTGGGGTTAGCCTGCCAAAGCCTGACTCGCCGTGCCACCAGGGGTCCCTATGTCCAGTTGTTAGGGAAGTGTAAATCAAAGCCACCACGAGAGGTCACTTCACACCACGGGGATGGCGGCTAATTAACCCAAAGGTCGGTGGTGCTTGGCTCCCGGCACGATGTCAGCCTTGAAAACCCCGTGAGGCGGTTCTGCTCTGTCACCTGCGGCCACTCTGAGGGGAAGCATGCGGCCCCGGAGTGTTTCCGAGACGTAAGTGTGTAGGAGACCCAGTCCTTCTCCCTCGGAGCAGCGGGTGGTTTCCAAATACCGACCATGAAGATCCCAGCCCAACTCGTGAGCACGACACCACCAGGGCTCCCACCACGAGACCAGGATGGCCAACATAAAGAAAGACAGGCAAAGAACAAGGGTGCAAGGGTGTGGAGTCCCTGGAACGCTTCCACACTGCCCGTGGGATTGGGACGAGGCAAACCCTTCATCAGCTTCTCACAGAGGTGAGCGGAGAGCGACCTAGGCCCCAGCAATTCAGGCCCTAGGTGTGTATCTAAGAAAAAGGAAAACAAATACAGCCTCACAAAGACCTGTACGTGCATGTTCACTGCAATGGGATTCCTAATAGCTGAAAAATGGATCTAACCCCAAAGTCCACCTACTGGCAAATGGATAAAATGGCACAGCCATTTTTTGGCCATAAAAGGGAAAGAAGCAGTGATACATCGAAGTCTTGCATGAACCTTGAAAATACGATGCTAACCAGTAGAACACACAACATCCCCCTAGTTCTTTAATGTTGCCCCTCTCCCCCGCCATCGTGACCTCAGTTCTCCCTTACAAATCTGGTTCGACTGGAGCATGTACACTGGCACAGAGAAGAGCTCTTGACACGGGAATCCAGGACAGATAAACCCCTTAGTAACAGGAATGGGAGTAATGATACCATGAGGGTAAGAGGGAGGTGGGAGAAAGAGGGAACTGACTACAATGACTTATGAATAGCCCTACCCACACAGGAGGATGGACAACAGAAACACGGGCGAAAAGAGACAGAGGACAGTACACAATATGAAAATAATGACAATAATTTATAATATATCAAGGGTCCATGAGGATGGGAGGGTGGGGAAGGGTAAAAAGAGAAAGAAAGAAAATGTTTTGAAAATGATGATAGCAATATACGTAGATATCTTGGATACAATAGATTATTATTAAGAACTGTAAGAACCCCAAAGAAAATGATTTTTAATTTTTTAAAAAGAAAAAGAGATTATGATACCAAATGAAGAAAACAAGAAACAAAAGGCTACCTAGAGTATTATTCCATTTATGTGAAATGTCCCAGACAAATGATCTAAGAAGACTACAGAATCAGACCTCTGAAGTGAACAGAAACACCAGAGCAGAAAGTCATCCACGGGACAGTCTGCCCTGTGAGACCCCAGGGGAAGCAATTTCCGGGAACGGCTCAGAGGTGGGAAGGGGCAGGAAAGAAGGATGAGTGGAGACGCAGCCAGGGAGGAAGTGGAGCGTGCTGTTCCACTGAGCGGTGGACTGCAGCCATGGTCGGAAACAAAGTGTGCGCAGGGTGGGGTGGAAATGTCTACACACAATTTCAAAAGCCGTGTAGATGAGCGGTGGCCAGGGGCGAGAAGAGGGGAGCAATTGGGAGAAGTGGCTAGTGAATTTCTTTGGGGGACGATGAAAATGTTCTTGAATTAGATAAGAGTAAGGATGGTTGTACAAGTGTAAATTTACTAACGACCATTGATCGGCACATTCTAGAATACTTTGAAAGTATTTAGATGACACACCTCAAGAAAGGAAATGGACAATCTGCTCTTTGGAACCATTACCGTCTCCGTTTTTGGTCACGATTTCCCACTCCTCTGTGCCCTACCCGGGACTAAGGAACTTGGCATTTACTCAACTCTTCCTGTGGGGGAGGCCTTCTTGGCAGACCTCCCTCAGTCCTGTTTTTTCTGGGCTAATGTAAAGAGTCAGAGCCCTGCTTTATTCTCGGGATGACAGAAATGGGCTCTGCTGGGTCTGACTGTGAAAACCTTCATAGCCCGTTGCTGCCTGGGACCTTTCCGAGAGCAAGTGCTTTGGAGAGCTGCCCCCGCTTGGGTCCTGATCATCCCTGTCCAGCTCCTGCGACAGACGGGCTCACTGGTCTTCGGTTTTGTCTCGTTCACGGCTCCAGCCACCGAAGAGAACTGTCTCCAACATCAAAGTTGATTGTGGCACTTCTCTGCTTCAAATCCCGCCGTGTCCCCAGGATCGAGTCCCAATCTTCACTCCCAGCGAACAAGTCTCTCATGACCCGGCCCTGGTTTCCATCACAGCATTGCCCTGGATCTCCGAAGCCCCAGCTTCCAAATGCCGGGCCTGTCTTCAGCACCCTCGGCCGCCCCAGGCCTCCTCGCTGCTCTGTCTTTTCTGATACTTTCTCCTCCGGGCGAGCGTCCCCTACTCCACTTCACTGGCGCCCCAGAGCCAGCCGCCGACAGCTGAATCTCCGCACCTACCACCCTCGGCTGGCTCCTGGAGGGCAGAGACTGCATCTCCCTTATTTATCCAGGGCCGCGTGAAGAGTCTGGCTAGGGGGGTGGGGCTAGTACACGCAGGATGACTGCATCATGGATGAGAAAACCGGGAACTGGATCCTAGTCGTAGCTCCCTCCAGTGGGGGCGCCCCAAGAAGGCCCTTTGGGGGCTACCCCATTCCTTACCTATCAATTGCTACAGGTCAGAACAAACAAGAAAGTCACGGAGAACTGCAAGTGCTGTTCTTTTCTTGTCGCAGAACTGGCAAGGAGCCCAGGTCTCTGACCACCCGGAGCGCTTTTCACTGTCTACGGGATGAAGTCCAGACCCCTCAGCAGGTTGGCCTTGGCTTTCAGTCTCATCCACCACAGCATCTAACCCACCCTTCCACCTGCAGGACCTATTTCATTCCGTGAGTTGTCCACATTCCGTGGCTTCCTTTTGACACACCTGCTTCGGCCTACGTGGACCTTCTGTTCTTCTGTCAAAGCCCAGCTCGGACCTCCCTCTCCTATTCTCTACTCTCCTCCTCTAAGTGGGTAGCCATCACGTCTGCCCCTGTGTGTTCGTAGGGCATTTTGGCTCTCCTTGTGGAAGGAGCCCTGGTACTGGCCTAAAGGTTGGAGGTTTGAAACCCACCAGTGAATCTGCAGGAGAAAAGACCTGTTCTTCTCAAGGTTCCATAAGAACCAAACCAAACTCACCGTCAGACGCTGACTCATTGCGACGCAGTAGGAGAGGGTAGGACTGACCTGGTCCGTTCCTGAGCCTGAGACTATTAAGGAGAGTAGGTAAAAAGCTGTCTTTCCCAGGGACTGGCGGGTGGTGTTCAACTGCTGCCCTTGTGGCTCACAGCAGAACACCCGTCATCAGGGCCTAGCAAACTTGACGGGGGCAGTTCTACTCCTGTACACTGGGTTCTTCTAGGTCAGAATCAACCCAGTCAAAATGACCTACCAACACAGACGCGGTCTATGGGCACACCAACCCAGAAGGCATGCGTAGACTTAAACACCTCCTCAACACCCAGGGAGGCACCGTGAACTGAAGGGAGAACTGGAAGAGCTGGTCATCATTCCAAAAATGAGATGGACAGCCAAGGGTGCAGGGAACTAGAATGACCATTTACCGTGGCCTTTCTTTCCCCGAAGCAAGGAAAAAGCTCCTGGGAGCGAAGGGATTGTCTAACTAAAAATTTCCATGTGGGAATCAAGAACTTTGCACTACAAATGCAACCGCAGGCATCCTGTGCAGCCGCGGCAAGCAGGTCAGGCCTCTTCTTCCGAGTCTAAAAGTGTTTCTTGTTTGTAATTTTTCCCCCTCTAAGAAAGGCCAGTTCTCCTCACTGAATTCCAGTCACTCAGGGCAGTGTTTTAAATGCTTGATCTCTTAGCTGTTTTTCATTTTAAACATCTGATCCAGTACATTCCTCTCAAGCCTCTGGCACCAGACATGAAGCTCAGCTTTCTGCAGGCCTGATACCACATCACATACTCCACATTTTTGTGTGGCATGCCAGCTCTCTGAACAGAAAAAACAAAACGAACTTTAAAAAAATCTCAACAAAACATTATGGTGTAGGTCTTGCCTGCTATATATACGTAGGTTAATAAAGACCTTCTGACCAATATGCTTGCTTAACACACCTTCAAACCCTGCCTTTCTCTCTTTGGGAGTCCCTATAGCCTACTCCTGTATTTTCACCCGTTTAAAAATGGCTTCAGGAAAAGAGGGGTGGGGTGGGGAGGGAGCAAGAAAGAAGAAAAGACTTCCGGCTGACAAAGTCTTATATCATGTTCTAAGAAGCAATTGATGAAAGAGGGATTAAAAGGGAATGATTTAATGACAGTGCTTCTAAGAAGCCAAAAGGGTGTATAAAACTCCCCAGGAAGGAGAATGCTTGATATGAGGCTCTTTCAACCTGCAGGATCCATATGATGATGAAGAGGGAAAATAGGATGAACACTAGCTCTAAAGACTGATATTCTAAAAGATGATTGCATATCGGAAAGTGCAAAATAATTAAATCATCAGAGTGAACTGCTGCAAGGCACCACTGGTAAAGACGCACCAAGGACAAACTCCAGTAAATGTTTGCTTAAAACCTGGCCGTCGTTACCATCTTCGGGGACTGGGGATTACTTAAGGCACTTAGCGTTGACCCACTTGGACAGCAGCGGCGTACTAATGATGCTTTTCAGCTCCTTCTTCCACCCAGACTGGAGCACGCCTCGTCTGCTAGTCGGCCTCCCTCCTCCAATCCCCTCTGCATAGCTCCTACGGGTCTGTGAAAACCCCTGGCCAGACTCCCCTATTCCAAATCCTTCCGAGGTTCTCCCGCTTCTACTCACAGTGTTCCAGACCTGCCATCTGCAAGATTGGGCCTGGCTTCTCTTTCCACCTCACCCCCACCCAGCCGCAACACTCTGCCTTAAGTCACCCTGAGTTAATGACCTGTACTTCAGTGAACATTCATTGGTCTGCCCAGCTGCTGGCCTTTGCATACATTGTTCCGTCTACCTGGAATCCCCTCACCCCCACCTGACTTTTGGGGCCATCAAACAATGACTCTTCTTTTAAGCTCTCTCAAAGTCTGTGTGCCTCTCTCCCTGAAGCCTGCAGGCAGCCACATCTTTCACCAACACCATCCACATTACCAGAACCACCACGGAGGCTCGGTTTATTCTAACCAGAAGGGGCCCTGTCCAGAGAGTGCGGGTCTTTGCTACAGCCGACAGCTCCATTGTTCTGGTGGGCTTGACCTGCGCCATGCCGTGGTGAGCAGCCCACTGCTTACCCAACAGTGGCTCCAGGTTCCTGAAAGTCTGGCCTCATGTCTGGACCAGACGGCCCTGACAGCAGCAGCAGCATTTCCAGCACCTACTTACTACTACGTACCAGTAGTCAGGAAGTGTTGGCTGGAAGCCCAAATAAATGGAACCTATCTTTCTATTTAAATGGAAACGTCCGTCTTCATCTCCTCATGTTTTCCTAAGCCTCAGGAGAAGTAATGCGGATGAAGAAAACAGTAAAGGAGGGGAGAGGGCAAAAGAAGGGGTGGGCATCTCCAACCGGCACTGAGGTTTGCAAAAATAGATGGCTGCCACATGTCCCCATACCACAGAGTGCCAGCCGGTTCAGATCAACACTTACTTGCATTACATGGGCAGAAGGGTCCTGCCATCAGATGTAAGCCACCACTGGCAGACCACTGGGGACGTAAACCTCAAGCCAAACAGTGAAACAAAACAGTGAGACAAGCTGACCTCCAGCGACCGCTCTGGGCTTTGTCTTAACCATGCACACAGACCACTTGGAAGAACATGGGCCATGGGGCCACAGCTGCCAGACTCCCCTTTCACTAGTGGAAGTCTCTTGGCAGACAGAGATTACTTGCTGGGGTAAGTTAGCTAAGTCAGTTGAATACCTCAGCATATAGGAAGCTATTTTAGAATGGGAATGCAGCTAGCTCTAAAAAATTGGGGCCCCAGCTATGCTTTCCTTTAATATAGAAGTAAGGAGGTTGTTCGGGAGGACGACAGATGCTCAAAACAAATGTTGAAAGTTGTCAACCTCAATCAAACAAACAATGCCACCCCCCCCCCAAAAAAAAACCACCCAAACCCCAAATTCATGCAGATAACCTTAAAAACATGCAATTCTCCCATCTCTGGGTCCAATTATTAACTTGGCAGTGTGTGAAACTATGTCCAGCCTATTGAAGTTGCTCACTCATTTTCAAATTAAATAAATGGTAATGCAGTTTCTTCACAGTGATTTTTTTTAATGAAATGATCCCATAATTATACAGCAGGAAGGTCAGCGGTGCAATGACAGTCTTCCAGGTGTTTCCCACTGAGAGTCCATACACTGCCGAGGGAAGTCCCAGGGAATCATGGTGCTTTCTGTCAGGTGCGTCCGCCTCTCAAAGGGGCATAGGTAAGAATGAGGAGAGATGCACATACTTTTGAGGATAAGCAGAAAGGAGATTGAGGCATTGCTTATATAATTGCCCAAGCAAGAAACCCCATACATTAAGCTCCCAATGAAAAAAAATCAGCTGATTAATAATACTCATGAATGGCGACTTGAAAATTTCCAACAGCCTCTCCTGAGGGATTGCCTGATTACCTGAGTTGAGGGGGGGGGGGCGGGGAGAGAAGCAAGGGGAGGAACTCCTCAACAGCCACACTCACAGCTTACTTTGGCACTGGCATTGAAACGCTTGCCAACGACCTACTGCTGGGTGTTTGAGGGACTATACTAGGTGGCTGGGACAGAGGAAAGGAACAAGCCAAAAATTTGTCCTCAGGTAAAGGTGGACCTACTCCATCTTTCTGGAAAGCCGTGTCTAGAGGAGGGTACTCAGTTACAAAGACTCAAGGTGAACTAAAGTCACCGGCTTCTTCCCCAGAGAGAAGTCATTAGATGTTCCTGATTGTAGCAGGCTGATAAAGGCATCCCAAAATGAAAGCAGTGGTCTGGGTTTTGTTTTTCTCTTCCCTGCTGCGCCCCCCCCCCGCTCCTCACCTCAGAGGGCATTTTGCGAGAGACACATGGAATAGAGGGAAAATGTTAAAGGTCTGATTAAGAAACCATTCTACCACTTCTTTGAGAAAACAGTCGGATGGCAGACACCCGCAAATTCTAGTCTGGGGTGGGCTAAATTGTTATTCATCAGAGTTTAAGTGACCGCTTATCATCACCACCCAGGGGAGAAGCATCACTGTCTTGGGGCCCTGTCAATTTCCATAAACATGATACCGTTTTTGTGCAACAAAGATCCCACCCCAGCGCTGCCTGTGATGAAGAGACACTCTCTGTCTGTGCTGTCCGGCACAGTGCCACGGGCCAGAGGGCACAGCCCAGCAACACTGGCGTGGAACAATTCAGTGCAAAATAAACTTTGCTTTATTCACGTTGGGGAACAAATGGGACTTTCTACTCCTGTAGAGAGTTAGTCTGGGAAACTCTCAAGAGTTCTCCCCTTGTTCTATAATCACTGTCAGTGGGAACGGACCCAATGGCAGTAAGCTGGTTTTTAAAATTTTCTAATTTATGTTGAGGACAAGAAAAAGGACATCTGTGTTAGTCTAGGTAGACTAGAGAATCAAATTCATAGACATGTCCATGGATCTAAGGGTAAGGTTTATATATAAGAGGAATGGAGCATTGAGAAAGCATCCCAGTCCAGTCCAGTTCAAAGTCATAAGTCTGATATTAGCCCATATACCTGATACCAGTCTATAAAGTCTCCTTCCGACTCACAAAGTCACAGGTCAATGAGTGCAGGATCCCGGCGCCAGCAGGGGTCTCCCCATGGCTCCTCGATTCCAGGACTCAGAGTCCATCAACAGCATCCAGTGGTGCTAGAAGCAACTCAGTACTGGCAGGGGTATCCACGTGGCTTCTCCAGCTTCAGAGGTCTGGTTCCATCAGAGCAAGGCCGTGTGGCTTCTCCTCCGGCTCTTCCAGCTCCTCGGATGCTGCCATCTTGTCTTGTCCGTAGTTTGTCGTCTTGAAGACTGACTCCCAACAACTGGGAGAGAAGTCTCTCTTCTCCAATTGGGAAATACCGCGAGACTTCCCAGAAGTCTCAGGAGAAAGTCATGCCCACACAGAAGCCTCATCAGCTACTCAATGGCTATCTCCAGATGAACAGGCTAGACTCCACCCCCACATCTCCATCAAGAAATTGACATCTCGAATACATGACCGCTACGACATCCAAATTAATCTTGGAGCGTGACCTCTAAGGTGAAGAGAAACATGGGAGAGAAATGTATTGGAAAGCCTTTTGGAGCACAGTTGGTTCACTGGGGTTCAGGTTGCATGGCCTGGAGGACGGAGCCTTACAGGGGGCCATCAAGGTCTAGTCCAATGGCACTTTTAAACAGAACTTACTAGCTTTCAAGACTATGTAAGAAATGTGGAACCCTGAGGGAAACCCAATCCGGGTCCCTTCATTTTGCTGTAATCAGCAGCCCTCAGTGCAGCGGCTCTGCCAAGGTTTATCTGTTCTTTGTCATCTCTGCTCAGGTCCACCCTGCCCCCCACCCCCAGGGTCCCCGAAGGGTCCTTTGTAATGTTTCATGCCCTTGGTCATGAGTTGTGTTGGCAGTCCAGCGATTTCTATTTAGAAGTTGCGGGTAGCTTCTTCAGTGCCATTTAATAAACCAATTTTGGTCTTTGTCACTTCCGTCTCTCTTTTCTGGCTGGTATATCCAGCCTCCTTAAAGGGGAACAAAAGGGCACTCACGACGACGACTAAGCACTTTTAGGTACCAGAAACTCTTCTGCCCTCAGACCTGTGAGGAAGACGCCATGATTCCCTCCTTTCAGATGAAGGAGCCTGACGTTCAGGACAGCCACGATCAGGCAGCTGGGCAGCAGCACAGCTGTGATGTGTACCGAATCTGCCTGACCTTCAAAGTCCATGCTTCTTCCAAAGTTACACTGTTTCTCAAGCACACTTCATAACGTGCACTTCAGACATAAATTCCACAGTGAAAATCCCACAGTCTCCCTGAGCCTGCCTTTCCAAGTTTCTTCTGTCCGGACACCTGCCTCATGAAAAAGCAAAAAATGAGACAAAGTAGTCTTTGTGGAACAGTTCTGAAATACCTGGGTTAGGAGTTCTGTTGCTAACCGCCAGGTTGGTAGTTCACAGCCACCAGTTGCTCTGTGGGGCAAAGATGAGGCTGGCTGTTCCCAAAAAGAGTTCCAGTCTGGGAAATGCCGTAGAGCGGCAGGGTTGTCAATCTGAGTCACGGCTCCTTTGGGGGTTAAACAATCCTTTCACAGGGGTTGCCTGATACATCCTGTGTATCAGATACATTACGATTCATAACAGTAGCAAAATTATAGTGATGGGGCTGAGCCCCGGTGGCGTAGTGGTTGTGCGCGGGACTGCAGCCCACTGGGACGGAGGTTCAATTCCAGCAGTGGGGCTGGGACTCCAACTCCCAACATCGGAGAGCAGTGATGCTCAAAAAACAAAACAAAACAAAAACAACAACAACAACAACAAAAATTACAGTTATGGAATAGCAACGAAAATACTTTGATGGTTGGGGGTCACCACAGCATGAGGACCTGCATTAGGAAGGTTGAGGACCGCTGCTCCAGAGGACCCCTGTGAGGAGGGACTACTCACTGGCCACGGGTTGAATTAAAGCTACCGCTTCAGAAGGCTTCGTGCCCTTTGGGTTTCTCACCAGGCACATGGGAAAACAGAGTGAAAAGCTAATGGGATTTCCCCATACATGTTTTGGAGCCAGGAGGGCTTTAAAATCATAACAAAAGAATGAGAAAATAGTTTTAAAATGCCATCTTGCAAATGGCTGGCTGAAAGTATTCAAAGATGCAACTTTCAATGCCGCCAACAATAACCGCTCCGCTAGGAAAAACGAAACACAAAGGCCTGAGCTAGTAGACTCAGTGGATCCAGTCTGAGCTCGGGCTGGGTGGCTAAGTTGTGTACAGACGTCCGAGGAAGCAGTAATCCCCATAGCTCGCAGCGTCAAGTACACAGCCCCTGAGTTGCTTCAAGAAAAGCAGCCAACATCCTACAGCCCTCGCATTCTTGTGGAAAGCAGTGAGGGGGGAAGAAACGTACCTTCTTGGGTAGAGTATTTATAAACTAGTATTTTTGTATTTCAAGTAACCATCATCTCAATAAAAAAAGTCTAATATTTTGTGCCTGAAAGTGGGTGACTTGGAAAGATGAGGAGCGTGGGGGCCGGGGGGCAGAAGATGCAGAAGATGCCTCTGCAGTCCTGCAGTATCTTCGAGAGAGTGTCAGGGGCTAAGAGCACTGCAGACCAGTGGTTCAGAGCAGCAGCGCCAGCTCTGTGATGGGGGGAGGAGGGGAGGGTGAATAATCCATGAGGGGCTGTTGAAGACTAACCTGCTTGAGGCACTTTAGAACACTCATGAAGGGAACGCTCCCCGCCCCCCCCCCCTACTTTTGCTCCTCCCATGAAACTGAGAAAACAAGTAAAATAATCAACTGCTGCTGGGGCAAAATGTAAAGAAGTGACTACATTCGACAGCATGCAGTTAGTAAAAATTCCTTTGTATTTATGAAGTAGCTCGTGAGAAATGCTGGCGTAGAAAGGATGGCTGGACTATCATTCGTGATGCATTACACTGCGTGAGGGCATGCAGGAAGGAGCAGCTCATTTCTCATCTCGTAATATGCCTCACGGAATGCAGAAGAAGAGGAAAAGGCTAATAAGCTGCTTGGCTGACCATAAAACCCATCCCAACTGGAAAGTGGTCCCCACCGAGAGCTGTCTGGGCAAACCGTACCGTGCCCTGCCCTCATCCCCAGCTCACGAGCGGTTCTGGGCCATAGAGAGGGGATGTCTTTTCCTTACAGAAACTGTAGTTCAACTGTTAGGACTGAGCGGCCCAAAAGGACACAGAGTTGTGTTTTTTCTTTCCTCGCATAACTTCACACAGACATCGTACTCCCTTGAATCTGCTTGTTCGAAGCCAGCGATCTAGGCTACACCATGGATTAGTCACATGATCCACATCCACTTGGTCATCAAGCCCGATGTACATAGCCCTTCACGATCTCTCCAATCAACCCACGGTCCCACCCCTTCCTCATCCCTTCATGTGGCCCTGAAGCAGTCGCCTAACTTCCCGTCGTCCTGATACCATACCCTGCACCCCCTAACCGATCCTGGCAAGGCAGCCTCTGGAGCAGATGTTCTGAAAGGCAAATCTATGGCCTATGCCACAGTGGACAGGAGAAGTTCAGGAGGCTAAGCCTGTGCCAGAAAATCACCCACAGTGGGACATAGCATTGAGGGGGAGGAAGACCAAGGGGACACAGAGGGCTTTGAGGACAGCCTAGAGGGAAAGAGGAAGATGACACTAAGTCATACTACGAATGGGCCATAATGTCTGCCAACTTTTGCTGCTTTGGAGATGTATAATAAACCAGAAACAGTGCAGAACTAAGGTACAGAAGGATGCAAACCTAATTACACGATAGTTCGGGGGGTAGTGGGATCTTTTGATGGTTCATTGACACACAGCACAAAAAGTCTTCAGTTTTAGTCTGAAGCTCATGCTGCTGTCAACCTCCCCAGCTCCTGGGTCAGCCATCCTCCAGCCTCCACCAGCCCATTTGGCATCGCCAGACTTTTGCTCAAGCTGTTGCTTCTGGTTGGAATACTCCTTGCTTTATCAACCCAACCTGAACCAAACCCACTGCCAACGAGTCTATGCCAACTCACAAGGGACCCACAGGGCTGGGTAGAACTGCCCCGTGAATTTCAGAGACACTAACTGTTTAGAGAAGTTGGCAGCCTCTTTTATCTTCCGAGGAGCAGGCTGGTGGTTTTGAACTGACGACTCTGCAGATTGCCGCCCAGTGCATAGCCACTGTGCCACCCAGGGCTCCTTGGGTTCAGGGTAGCAGATACTTAATACTATGCCTGGAAGACACCAGAGCTTTTCCCCATGTCAGTAATTCAGAATTCCAACTTCTGCTCCATGGAACAATAAAACCCTCCCTCCAGGGAAATGCATTTGGCAAGTGCATAAGAAGGCACAGCTTAAACATTACATGTGCACTTACCTAAATTGCTGTAGGTGGCACTACAAGGGCTCAGGTCCGTAGGGTCGGCGTCCACGGCGTCTCTCTCTTCGCCCCTCTCCAGTTCCTGCAGGCCCAGTGCCAGTGTGCTGCCCGAGGGACAGCCCCCGCCGCCATCGTGCTTCCCAACAACACTCCTGGGGTCCCGGGGGAGAAAGTCCTCGGCTGAGACTTCATGGGTCACATGACTGAAACAAACCAGACCACACTGGTTTGAATGTCACGCTGGCTTGCAGAGGTTCTGCTACAATGTAGATAGAGGGGAAGCACCTGTATTTCCCATCGACACGAATAACTGGCCGCCTCGCCCTGCAGCAGGCACAGCCCTGTCTGAATACAAGGCAGCCTTCGATCCGTGCACATGGAGCACTCACTTTGGTAAAGGGAGTGTGACGGGCACAGGGTACAGAAAGAAAATAGCACGCAAAGGACGGAAGGCTTTTTTCTTTGAAGACAGAGCTGGCCATCAAAAACAGACCTGCAACTAAGCCCACTACCATCGAGTCAGCTGAAACTCAGTGACACGCCACAGGGTTTCCACGACTACCTATCTCTCCTGGAGCATGCACCCTCGTCTTTCTCCTGTGGGGGGGACTGATGGGCTTGAACTGCTGGCCTTGTGGCTAGCGGCCCAATGGCTAGGCTACAGTACCGCCAGGGTTCCTTGGTGGTGGTGAGAAACCAACAAACCCACAGCCACCTTGTACACGGTTTCTTGGCTTGCAATATTCGCAGGAGTGGATAGCTTCAATGTTCTCCGCGGGGGCGGCTGCCGGGTTTGAACTGCCGGCCTTGTGGTTAGGAGCCCAACACTTCGCCTTACAGGTGATGGTCAAAGAGGGTGCTAACGGCTTGACTTGTTAAAGACAGATAGATGAAAGCACGTGGTAAAGCGCTACCCACGGCACCTATAGTTCAAGGTGGCACCCAAATGCTAGCGTTTACCCTGAGCACTCGCAAAGGGTGCAGTTGGATTTTGGGTGATGATGCTTATCAGCATCCCTGGGTGGAACGAGTGGTTAAAGTGCTCGCTTACTAATCAAAAAGTGGATGATCCGGGCCCACCCAGAGAAAAGGCGTGGCAAACTCCTTCTAGAACCCAGTCACGGAACTTCCTGGAGAGCACAGCTGACCTCTGACATGCACGGTCACCCTGCCTTGACGTGGATTCAACGGCAGCTGTTTTAACCTTAAGGATTTGCCAGAGTATCTTCATCAAGGAGATTCGAATTCTAAATATGGGGGTAATTATCTTGTAGGCAGGTACCGTGGTGGTGTAGGGGTGATCTGTGATCTGATCTGATCTGTGATCTGCATGGTTGGCGATTTGAAACCACCAACAGCTCCTCAGGAATCAGAAAGAGTGGGCTTCCTAGTTCCGTCGACAGTCACAGTCTTGGACTTGCACACCCACGTGGGGTGGGGTGGTGGCGGTGGTGGTTTCCGGCATCGACTCCATGGCAGGGCGTTTGGTTTTGATTTATCTTGTAGCTGGGCGGAAACCAGGAGGGTCTCGTTGGCATCAGGCAGTAGCTGGCAAGGACAATGGCAATTTCTCCCTCCTCGTTATTTTCACGTGCATCCCATGACGGTCCCACATGAAGCTTTATGCTTCCTGTCTTGACTCATCCCTGTGTGCCCGTCTCCTGGTAGTTTGTTACCTCTTCCCAGCCCCTGGGGCCCGACTCAGCCAGAACTGTGCCGATTCTGCTATGAGGGGATGGGAAGGTCGCTACACGCTGCTGGAGAAAACTGGTCTTCTTCGAAAACCTCAGCAGACTGGTCAGTAGAATATACTAAGCATAAAAAAAAACAAAAAAACAAAAAACACCTTCAAGGGTTTCTAGCTCCACTGAAAACAAGTGTCCTTAGAGTGTCACATCTACCCACTGGCTCTTCCTGGGCACAGGGAAAGAAGGAAGGAAACATCTCATGTACTAAAAAGTGATGAGAAACAGAAGCGACAAACTGATCTGAAGTGTACAGCGGATTCCGACACACAATGGCCCCACATGCCAGGGTGGAGCTGGCTGCAATGGAAGCAGCATGCCTTCGTTTCCTTCTGAGGGGCATGGCTGACAGGTTCAAACTGCCAACCTTCTGGTTAGCACCATCCAACCCGGGCTCCTATCTCCCAACCTGAGCCCAGCGCCCTCAAGTAGGCAAGTCCAAGGCTGCCTTCTTCATGGACGCAGCTCTCCCTGCCATGGGGTCAATGGGGTCCCGCAGCAGTCCTCTCAGACAGGTGAGAACTGCCCCTGGATAACCTTCATGGGAGTACAAAGCCCCCTCTTTCTCCTTGCAGTTAGCTCCCCAATGCCTGACCACTCTGCCACCAGCAGTGACTTCTTTCCCTCCTGGGGGGCGCGGCTGGTGGGCTCGAACCGCCCACCTTTGGGCCAGACGCTGAGTTCTCACCCACTGTGTCACTGGGGCTCCTTCCCATGCACACGTCATTTCAGTTGTCAGCTGGTTGTGGTGACGTTTGCCGGTTGTCTTTCAAAGAGGTGCTTCATTTGATAGCGTGTCATCGGCACACAGACCACCTGTGGATCGGAGGAGAGTGCCGTGTCTGCCTCTCCATCCTTCACTGTGGAAATTATGCACGTGCCTGGGCCGAGAACAAGCCTTGGGTACACAGCTTCAAAAATATTCTTTCAAAGCTGTCAGAGGGAGGGAGGCCTCTCCACATGGCAGTGGGAACAGCCTTGCGGAGTGGAGAGGCAGGAAGGGGTCTTCACTAATAGCTGGCAGGGTGGTCTATGTAAAGGGAACCTCATTCAGTAAATAGAGTTGTCCTTTCACAATGCGCTGCCCCTCCTGCCATGATTAACCCAAAGGATGCTGGGACTCACGACCTGGACCCTCATTCAGTGAAGGCGCCGGAGAAGCTCTCCTTCCCCGCATTAGCAAAGATGAAGCACGGTGACCCTCCAGAGACACGCCTGGGCTCTGCATGGTGTCAAGACCACGGAGCAGTTCCCAAAGAGCTCCAGGAGAGGGAAAATGCTCTTAGCTGATTCAATAAGAGTATGAGCCATTTAATTTCAAGCCAACAGTGATGAAGTGATTTAAAAACATCAGTCCATCTTCAGAGAAAAAAAAAACTGGGTTGGAGGTTCAAATCCAGCAGCAAGGCTGGGCCTCCTACTCCCACCACCAGAGGGCAGTGATGCCTAAAAAAAAAAAAAATTCCAGAAACTCTCCTAGAGTCGGCTGTAAGGTTTCCTCCAAAGCTAGTTTTAGACGGCTAGGCTCTGCACCCTCGCGCCTTCCCACCCAATCCATCCATCTCCTGGTGGTTAGGGAAAGGGCAGACCCCCCTTTCATTTGTCGAAAAGGGTCACAGGGGGATGGTGCAGGGCCACGGTCCCACCTGCCCACATCTGCTGTGCCCCCCCCACCAACCCGGAACAGCAGATTGAGAAGCGGGCTCTGCGCCTTTTAAAATCACAGGCAGGGCTGGGGCTGCTGTTCACCTGTGACCATTCCGGGGGGCCTGTTCCCACAGACAGGCTTCACGTCTCAAGGCCCCAAAGGACTTCTTAAGACAAAATGTGGAGGCTGAAAGGCAAGAAACCTCGAAGACTCACCCGCTGGGTGCACCTACACAATTCCCCATCAAAGGAGCCGCGCACAGGGCCTTCCTGAGCCAGTTCACCATGTCCTGCAGCGCGGGGAAGGCATAGGGCTCCCCCCCCGCCCCCCCCCGCCTCCCGAGGTACGGAGAGCGAGGCTGGACAAGCTATGAGCAAGAGGCTTGCGCGGGGCACCTTTATTATCACTCACTGTACCTTAACCTTTACCTGAGGGCTCTGATCTGGGCGATGGGCCAAATTACCTGTGGGGAGCCAGGCAAGTCTGATTAACCCCATGAGCACCAAGGCCAAAGCAACAAGGTCTGCAGTCTACACAAAAGGCGATTTTTCACAAGTACATTCTAGTTAGTGCGCTGGTCTACGAAATCACCAGTCACAACGACTGTCAACTATAACGAGCTATGCAAATAGAGTTGACAAAAGTAAAACTGTGTAGCTTTACAAAGGGGTGCTAAGATTTCTAATCTGCACTGACAGTGACAGGCCCTCCCATCTAAAAAGGAGTCAGAATTCGAGAAAAAAGACAAAGCATCAATGATATGTCATGCCTCAATCTGGAGGGAAGCACAGCTCTTTGTAAGACTGAGATGGGAAGGGGGCGGAGGGCGAGGTTCGGAGAGTTCAAGCTTAGATGTGGCAACACGCTGTGACTACAAAAATGAACAAAGACACAGACGGCATCCGGGAAGGTTGACTCAGTCGCTGTGCAGAAGTAAACACCCCCGAGGTCTAGGAGGGAAAGAAGGAAGCGCAGCATCTCATGCTTAATCCGCCACGTGGCACAATTACGCTCATAGGGAATTTTCCTTTGTGACCACGGAGTATTTTCTATTTAGACACAAGAGGGAAGAAGCCTCGCCAACATTAGAAGGGCGCTTCACATGGTCAGACTTCATTCTGTAAGCTGGCACTGTCACGTAGGGGTCCGCCTGTGACGGGCCACTGGGAAACTCTCAACGTCATGGAGAAAACTGCACACGGGGACCCACGAGGCTCGGTCTCACTTTGATCTTCCCACAAACTGGGTTTCCGCTCAGGAAGGGGAGAACAGAGAAGAGGCCATGTGCCATTCCATCCATGGGAAGCAGCCAAACAATTGATTTCGCAGTAAAGGGGGGGTAAAAACCATGCTGCAGTTTCAAATACACTTTAAGGAGGTTTCGGAGAGTTTGTGGTGCAATCCCATCATCTTTCAATTCCGCTCTTGCACAAACTTTGCAAAGTCTCCTCCTGTCATGGCTTAATAATGACAAAGAAATGTCGAAGCTGTCATTTCACAGCCTAAAACCAGAGCTGTTCAATGGTAAATGGCCCGCAGAGCAGCAGCGATGAGTTTTCTCTCCGCGCTACGGAAACTGATGTTGAAACCCTGCCTGCACCCCGCCCACTCCCCCCAGCACAGTGATGTTGCTTCTGACTCACAGGGGCCCTGTGTGCGACAGAAGGAAACCACACTGCCCGCTCCCGCGCCAGTCTCATGACTGTGTTTTAGGTTTGAACGCACGGCTGCGGTGACAGTGCCCGCCCGGCTCATCGAGGGCCTTCCTCTGGTGCCCCTGCCTCTCCGCGTTCCCATGCATGAAGCCCTCCTCCAGGGAGGGGTCGCTCTGATGATCCGACCAGAGCGCGTGAGAGGACGCCTCACCATCCTCGTCTCTAAGGGGCCCTTCGCTGGGACTTCTTCCGAGGCAGGTTTTGCGGTTGTTCGTTCCAAGAGTCCTCTTCGGCAGCACTCTTCAGATATATCCGTTCTGCTTCAGTCTCCCAGACTCAAGTCAACCTTTCACACGCTTGCACGAGGCAAACGGAAATACCCCAGCGTCGGGTCTGACCCCACCACACTGAGGAAAACACTAAGGGTGTGCATCAGAGCGGGGCCGGGGGTGGGGTGGGGGGAGCAGAGCATGGAGGTCCTGAAGGAGTGTCAAGGATGCACTTTGGGGCCAGGATGTGGCACCCCATCAGACTGGAGTGGAGGACACTCCTAGAGGTCAACAAACAGAACCTGAACTATTTACAGGTTTTTCTTTAGGCTTCTCATTATTTTTACATATATGTTTTGGACATTGGTTGTCGTCGTCATCACTGTGTTTTCTTTTGTCGCCTCATCTTGCTGTTTTTTTTTTTTATTTTGGTGCATATTATTATCGCTGAAGGTCTATCTAGATAAGATAGACTGAATAGTCTGAAGGAGAAAACATGACCAGTGGTTCCTGGGGGGTCCTGGGAGAGGGGGAGACGGGGGAAAGGAGGTGGCGTTGACCAACCCAGGGACAAGGGAACAAGTGACCCAAAGTCAGTGGCAAGGAGGGTATGAGAGTCCTGACAGGGACTGATCATGGAAAATGGAACCAAGAGAAATTACTGAAAACCAAATGAAGGCTGAGCATGATAGTGGGACCAGAGGAAAGTAAAAGGAAACAGGAAAGAACTAGGAGCAAAGGGCATTTATAAAGGTATAAATACAGGCATGTACATAGATAAATTTATATATGATGATGAGGAAATAGATCTACAAGCATATATTTACAGGGTTAGTATTAAGGTAGCAGATGGACTTAGGGTGTCCACTCAAGTACTTCCTCAATGCAAAAACACTTTGTTCTATTAAATTGGAATTCCATGACGCTTACCTTCCCAAGAAGATCACTTAAGACAAATGTGTGCATAAGCAAAAGTGGTGAAGAAAGCTGATGGTGCCCGGTTATCAAAAGATAGAGCATCTGGGGTCCTAAAGGTTTGAAGGTAAACACACAGCCAACGAGCTGAGAAGCAACAAAGAACACATGAAAAAAGCAGACCAGCCTGTGTGACTACGAGGTGTTGAAGGGATCTGGTATCAGGCATCAAAGAACTAAAAATGTTATCATTGTGAATGAGGAGACCCAAAGCCCATCTGTAGCTAACAGGACATCCCCTAAGAAGGGTCACAGGAAAGAGATGAGCCAGTGAGGGTGCAGTGTAGCAATGATGAAAGATACAACTTTCTTCTAGTTCTTCAATACTTCTTCCCCCCACTATCAAGATCCCAATTATACCTTACAAATCTGGTTAGACCAGGGGGTGCACACTGGTACAGATAGGAACCAGAAACACAGGGAATCCAGGACAGAAGATACCTTCAGGACCACTGGTGAGAGTGGTGATACAGGGAAGGGTGGAGGAAAGGTGAGGTGGAAAGGGGGAACCAATTATGAGGTTCTACATATTAACTTCCTCCCTGGGCACAGATAACAGAGAAGTGGGCAAAGGGAGACATCGAACAGTGTAATACATGACAATAACAATAATAATAATTTATAAATTATCAAGAGTTCCTGAGGGAAGGGGGAGCGGGGAGGGAGGGGAAAAATGAGGAGGCGATACTAAGGCCTTAAGTAGAAAGCAAATGTTTTGAGGATGAGGGAAACCAATGTATAAATGTGCTCGACATACAATGGATGGGTGTATGGGTTGTGATAAGAGTTGTATGAACCCCCAGTAAAACGATTTTTTTGTGTGTGTTAATTAAAGAGCAAGTTTATTAAAGAGAAAAAAATAGAGAAAAACGAAGAAGGAAAAAGAAGAAATACCCGCGCAGGTCAAGAGAGACCCAGTCTTATGCGGGGGGCCATCCCCCAGAGAGTGAGAGGCCAATAAAATGAGTTTTAAAAAAGAAAGAAAGAAAATACCCTGGCTTGGGTTGGGTGCACCTCAGTCCTCCATGTACCATCCTTTCTTTTGAGCACTCGACAGGTCTTGTGCTGTAAACTTATTTAAGGCAACGAGTCATCTGATCTCTGGAATGCTGCTTCCATGAACGTTGGATGTCGATGCTCAGAGCAGGAAGTCTGTGGGACTCTGACTAAGCACACAGAGGTCCTTGGAAGGACCCTAACTCAGCTGACTCTTGTCCGGGACCCTCCGCATTTGTTATTGCTTCTGAAACGGAAGGCGGCACACACGGGACTGGACTTCAAGCTCTCCAACTTTTCACTACTGACCAGCTTCTAATTGAGTCTCTGAAAGTCTGACTTGACTAAAAAAGTCCCCACGAGTCACCATCTGGATACATTCATCTCATTCTGTGAACTTCCAGCATGAACTTGAGGACAGTATCATTACAGATCTGTCTGTGACACCAAGCGATGCCTTGCGAAGGTTATAGCTGGCTCATCACCCTGCAATAGTCATGCACCATTCAAAGCTGCAGAAGCAATCTTCTGAGGGACGCTCACCTGGCTTACCCAGGTGGTAAAATGAATCATCACACCATCACATGAAATAATGCCCCACCCCAACCTGACCTCATTTTTTTCTTGGCAAATTCATTCATGACACATGTATGTGAAAGTGTCTGCTTAGTGTCTGAATGCAGTTTTTAAAAGGCAAATCAAATTCCACAGTAGAATGGATTAAAGGCATCTATTTATCCAACATTTCCACAATTTTTTTATTTAACTTTACCTTCAAATTCAACCATCTTTCTTTCAGCTTCTTCAAAGAGGCCAGGAAATGAAACCAGCGGCTAGAGCGACCATCTGTCTACCTCTTGGGGCATACAGTGCTCACACTGTCCATTTGGCAGTGCCCTTCACCAGTAACATCTGTCCACTAGTGGCCCCGCACCCCAACTCACTGCCATCAAGTCACTTCTGACTCATAAGCGACCCTGCAGGGCAGGGCAGAATGGCCCTGGGAGTGTCTGAGACTGCGTCTCTTTATGGGAACTGGCTGGTGGTTTCGAACTGTTGACCTTGAAGTTAGAAACCCAACTCATAACCAGTACGCTCCCCGAGCTCTGTGAAGACGGGTAAACAAGTGTGTGGCCTTTAAGACCTGCTTCTGCGCCTGAAAGTCAGACGCCTTTTTCTTTTTTTGGGGGGCATCACTGCTCTCCGGCGGTGGGAGTAGGAGGCCCAGCCCCACTGCTGGAATTGAACCTCTGTCCCAGTGGGCCGCAGCAGACGACTTTTAGAAACACATTAGAAACGAAGTGGTGCGGTCTGTGCCCGGTCTCGGGAGCTGCCTGTGTCTCTGGGGCTGTTGGAAGCATGGCCCTTTTCACAAGCAGTCTCTTCACTGACAGTCGAGGAGGGAGTTCAAGGTTATCAGATCCCTCTCCCCTGGCAATCTCTTGGAAGGATGGGGAACCCCCCCTCGTTTCTTCCTGTCTCTCCACCTTGAGGACCCCCCTCCAGGTGACATTTCTTAATCCTATCTTATCCTCCAGGTCATCCGTTTGGTTTGGCTCCACTTTCCAATCAACGGCATTTGAAGGTAGAAAAGTGTTGTGTCCATTGATCACTATCTTAGTGTCTCCGATTTTCCACTAAGCCCTCTGTAGTCTTTAACTGGAAACTTCACACTTCTTATTCTGAACCGAGATTAACCTTTAGCGAAGCTCTGATGGGTTCCTGCTAATATGGTTAACACAGTCTGGTCAAACCAAAGTAACTCCAACTGGTGTGAAGGGGAGGCTAAGTCTTGTCTTGGGATGGGGAAGACTGGCAGTCCAGGTAAAAAAATGCACAGACGTGCATCTCCCCCCCCCCCCATGGGAAGAGTGAATTAAAATCGCTCTCAAGGTGTTTGTCTTGCACGCTTGCGTTGGCTGGCAGGACAAGCTACGCCCACACAACACAGTCACCGTAAGTCACTGTTGCCTTCATCACTGTAGAGAAATGTTCAATCTGAAAATTCGAAGCCATGCTGACTTAGGGCATTAGCTGGACAGGTTAGCAGACAAGAGAAGACTGTGGAGCATGGCAATGAAATGAGCAAGGCTTTCTTGATGCCCCAAGTACAGAAGCCTCTTTCACGGACAGAGATGGGACGAGATTCTGATGCCTACTTCCTGAAAAGGCACTACCCCAGGCCTTTCTGTGGGCCTGAAGCACCTGAGCAGTCTTGACAACTTTCCCCCTTGCCTCTTCGCCCTCAACAGCCTGCCTGCCCTTTGAGTCAGAGCAGGGTGCGGCTTGGAAGTGATTGCATGTGGAAAGCTCAGGACACGCTGCAGGCTCCCGGGGGAGCTGGATGTGGAGAAGGGAGGAGAGTGGAAAACGACTCAGAACCCACCAAATCCTGTTCACTGCACCTGCCGGGCACTGTTCCATCTCACTCACCACAACCACTCCGGAGGGAGATACCATGGTTAGGGAGCAAGAACCAGGGAACACCGGGTTGCCCCTCTCTATGCCTGAAGCCGCACTGCCCCCCCCCCCCCCCCCCCCCCCCCCCCCCCCCCCACTACAGGAGGCTGGAAGAAATCAGGCAAGCCCTTAGCCAGTCATGGAGACTACTGGGCTTGCGCCAATTCACGCCTGAGCCAGCTGGGGGGTTCACCTGGGCAGCCCGAACTAGGTCCGGGTGGGCTTAATTCAGGCAAGGGAGTCAACCAATAACTTCAACCACGCCTCCCAGCCAGCGGCCTCATACCCTGACTGAGAGACATCCCCTGCTCCCCGCCCCACCACTCCCCTTCTTCCTGTCCTGTGCCTGCTCAGCTGTGTGACGGTCTCTCTGGCCTCAGACTACGTGTAGCTGGGCAGTCCCATGAGGGTGCCCCTGTCCAGTGACCATAAAACCTGAAACTCCTTCCGTCCTTTATGAAAATCCACGTGGATCACAAACCAGGCTTTGGCCATGTATTCTTTCTCATGTGAAGCCAAGAACTGAGGTCTTTCCCACCTGAGAAACCGAACACAATTGCCCTCATTTTACAGATGCAGAAACGGAGATGGGAAGTAAGTGAACAGACTTGCCTCCGTGTACCTGGGCCCATAGGTGCAGAGTCGGGACATGCACGCCACGCTTTCCAACTCTAGTGTCCGAGTTCTCTCAAGCAGGCACCATCAAGGGAGCCGGGAGCGCTGCAGACTCAACAGGAAAGGCTTGATGTGTGGAGGAAGAGGTAAGGGTGCTTTGAAAAGGAGGAAAGCTAGTCCTGAATGTGAGGGACTGACGATTACAGCTGTGTGCGCCTTCTGAAAAGTCATCATAAAGAATGGCATTACTTACGTGGCAAGGATTTCTTGAAGTGGGAGAGGCTTTAGTATAGGAAGACGGTGTTTACAGCTTTTTGGCTCCCTAATCATAGTCACTAGCCACAGTCCTTTACATCTCCTGAACGTTGGGCGCTGTGCTTAAATTTTAATCTCTCTCCTTTGGCAACAACACTCTAAAGCGTAGGCTTTGCTATTCTCACAATGGCAAATAATAATAATAGCGGTCAAAATTTATACAGCGCTTATTATATGCCAGGCGCTGTGTTTAGCCATGTTTCTCAAATGTGACACCGTTGGCATTTTGAGCCAGATAAAGCATTTGCTGAAGGGTCTCTCTGTGCAGAGAAGGGTCACAGCATCTCTCGGCGCCACCTTCTCAGTCCTCCGCTTGTGTCAACCAACAATCTCCCTGGAGACAGGGCTCCATGTTCCCTGGGAGGCACAATTCTCCCCCTCCTTCTGAATTCCTTCTATGAGTTCATTCATTTAAGTCCCAGGACAACTGACTAGCTCGGCTCTTATCTCTAGTTTCCCCTTGAAGAAACTATCACCCAGAGAGAGTAAGTCGCTTGTGCCCGATAACACAGCTGGTAATGGATGGTGCAGGGCATCGGCCTGCCCCCCTGTTGAGCTCCACAGCGACATTATTTTGCCTCGTGGTTTGTAGATGAGAAAACAGAGGCGGAGCGCAAATAGTGTGTCTACGTTGACACCACTGATAAGTGTGAAGGCGAGATTCAAAGGCAGGTAGGTCTGAGCGCCTTCCAAGTGCATGCTCTGAGGCCTTATGCCCATGGTGAGCCTACCTTCACAGGCTGATGTTTGCTGCAAACACGATTGTGGCTACTCCTCGGATGGAACCAAACACTCTCCAAGTCTCAGCTAAGTGCCAGGAAGCAACCTACTCTGAAAGAAAGCCTCCCGCCTAACAGCACTCAGCTTTGCTGCGCTGTGAACCAGGGGGCCCATGGCTCTGACGTGTCCCCTTGGCTTTGCGGCCACCACTCTGCTGAAGTGCCTGGATCAGGGCGTGCAGGGGCCCCGGATCCAAAGGATCCTCTCTGCTCCAGGCTTCTTTCTCCATGCTGGTGAGAGCCTCGGCGCCTGCTTCTGAAATGAGTCCCTTCAAACCCAGAAGGGGCTCAAATTTGACTAATCCCGATGTGCTGAGTTCCAAGATCTTACAACCAAACCTCTGTCTGACATACTTTGGACATGCCGTCAGGAGAGAAAGGTCCCTGGAGAAGGACACCATCGGAGGGGTGGCGAAAAAGAGGACAGTTCTTAATGAGATGGGTGGGCACAGGGGCTGCAGCAGTGGGCTAGGGCACAGGACCAGCTGGGAGGCTGGCACAGGACCCGGCAGCATTTCATTTTGTTGTGCACGGGGGTCAAAGCCACCTACCACCACCATCAAATCGTACAATTCCATCAGCAGCTGCCCCCACACTCCCTTCCCCGGCTCCATCAGGCCCAAAAGGAAAACACATCCAGTCTGCAGAAGCAATCCCACCCACTCGTGTGGTGGCGTGAAGAAGAACAGGGCTGGAAGGGCCACAGCAGGTAAAGTCACGGCACCACGGCTGGAAGGGATCAAGGTCACGAACATCACTGACCAGTATGTGTGGGAACTGTCAAATAGGAATCTAATATGCTCCTAAAAATCGTCACTGGAAGCTCGGGAAAATTGCCTCAAAGAGTCCCAGCAAACAGACACAGCTCGAATGTGCCCAAGAACGACCTTCAAAGCTTGCCAAAGACGCAGACGCTCAGTTCCTTCCTCTGAAGGCTGACTCCACAGCTCTGGGGCAGGGCCTAGGAGCCTGCGTGCTGACCCTAGCTGATGGAGTTGACCCCAGGTCCGTACTCCGAGACACCGCTGTGCCATGGTTCCCGCCTCCCAGGGTGGACAGGGCCGCCTGGACGAGGGAGTTGGGGGGATTCCATACACTTGGTTTTCCCAAGGCCTTTTGAAGTGTCCTCATCAAGAGGGAACAAGGTAGGGAAACATTGTAAAAACTTTCAATAAAGCAACGTTATTCTACAGCAACAATAACATCCTGAAAAGGGGGAAATAAAATAATGTAAGTAATCTCAGATAGGAAATTCAGAAAGAGGCTATTAAAAGAAAAGGTGTGTGTGTACACCTATGTACACTTTAGGATCATTCTTAACTTCCAGTGCTTATTCTTAGAATAAAATGACACATCGGGCTCTGGCTCTGGCTCAGGGCAGACATGACAGTCATAATCCGAATGAAGTCAGGCAGATCTCCGGTCTCCAGCTCTTCATTTTAACCAACTCTGACACCGACCATCCTCCCCGCAGCACTTGCCGTGTCTCTGCTCAGTTCAGTCATTTGTTGCAATGGCGGCTTAGAACTTGCAGACCACACTCACAATTTTATGGGGGGGTTGGGGAAGTAACAGGCTACCGCGTGGGAGGAAGCAGCACCCACTTGGAAGAGACAGGATGCCATTTGACGCCTGTGACAGCTTTCAACCAGAGGAGTTCTTGGGAAGGCAGGCAGCCAATGCCTTGTTTGTTTCTGGCCTTGCTGTAGCCCGGCCTCTGTCGCTGAACTTCACTCTTGACTTTGCCTCTGCTGCTGGGTCTTGTTCTTGATCTCTGTCCTGATTGGGCGAGTCCTCAAGCGCCTTCGCTCCATCAGCAAGTGCTCTGGCAGCAACCGGCTGCCCAAGGGCACCCGGATCTCCCGCCACAGGTTGGCAAGCCCCACACGGCCGCCTCACTCTGTGGTTCAGTCTGCCAGTTCCCTCATGGGTCTCCTGGATCGAGTACGTTCCCAGTGCCGATACCGGGGGCCCAGAGGGCAAGACCCTCCAGTGTCTTCTGGACAGAAGTGAGCTCTCTCTGCCTTTGTGGGACTGGCTCTCTAATAAGCCTACTCTGCCCACCAAGGTCATGAATTGACCGGTCCCTTCAGCAGGCCACCCTCCGGCATCTAATCTGGGTAGTAATTGATCAAGCCTTACAAGAGTTTTACATACCTTGTTTCCTTGTTTGCATAGTAAACTGTCCAATCCCTGTAAGGGACATAAAATAGACAATTATCGGGCAGGCTGTGGCCCAACCAATCATTTTTGACAGGATTATAATACACCAGAAAGGACACATACATGAAAAGCCCGCTGCACTGCAGACACACCCACACAAATATCATGAGGAAGAGGACCTGGCCTGGTTCGATATATTTATGACTTTGGTCAGAAGCCCTGGCGGGCTGAAGCCTGCCTCTGAGAGAGAGGCAAGTAGCACCTCTGACAGCCGTCGTAAGTCACGTCTTCCTACATGTGGCAATGTCTCCATTACCGGTGCATCAGCCAAGGACAGAGCCAGGCACAAAGGCAGGTCCCTACGGCGGAGGAAGCCACTACAAGAAGAGGGACCACAGTGCCTGCACCCTCTACCCAGACACCCAGGGTTGCTTCCTAAAGTAGTGCCTCTTCTAATAGGCTGTTCTCGCACCACAGACTCTTCTGGTTTAAGGTCAGGTTCAGACTCGCCTTGCAGGGCATCAAGGCCCTGAACAACTGAACTGTAATGCATGTTTCCATCCTTAGTCCAGACTTTTAGGCACAATCCTTCAGCTCCAAAGATGCCAGTCATGACTCCCTGTCCGCGCCGCGCACCCCCCCCCCCCCCCCCCCCCCGACACATCATATTCTGTACCTTTGCTGGGTTTACGTTCCCTTTCCCCAAACTGCCTCTCTTCTTGTTTCTTTCTACTCCGCCCCTGACTGTGATGACTAAAAGGACTTCAGTTCTGTCAGACGTACACTCTCTTACTGTCCACAGGAGGGGTCCTCAAACTTTTTACACAGGGGGCCAGTTCACTGTCCCTCAGGCTGTTGGAGGGCTGGACTGTAGTTAAAACAAACAAGCCAAGAACAAATTCACTGCGGTCCCGGGATGAGTCGATTGCTAATCAAGACAGGTGCGGCAGCCAAAACATTCCATTGGGCCAGATAAATATCCTTGGCGGGCTGCATGAGGCCTGCAGGCCCCTGATTCACGGGGACTCTTCCATCCCTGGGCACTCAGGGCAGGGGAGTGGGGTTTGCTGCGAGCCCTGAACAAGACAGTCAGGTGGAATCCAGTCAATAACGTGTTCGAGAATGTCACCAGCTGTGTGCCCACCTTCCTCCCACATGATTTCTGCCTGTCCCCAACGGGTCTGGGCCAGGTGGTAAAGTGGAGGAAACAAGTGGGGGTGGGGAGGTGATCCCTGGCTAGAAAATCAGAGGAACGGGACCCTGTCCCAGATGCTGAGTGGAGCTTCAACCAGGTTTCAAAACACACACTCAAAGCCCCCACGTTCCTTGCCATGGAGTCAACACTGACTCAGTCACTCTGCAGTGAGCAGAACTGTCTCTGTGGGTCTCCGAGATGGCCATTCTTGTCGGGGGTGGGAAGCCTCATCTTTCTCCTGCAGAGGGATTGGTGGGTTCCAGCCCATGACCTTGTGGTGAGCAGCCCATGGCCTACCTCACTGCGCACTGTCAGCCGCACAGAAAGGCCACATGGCCGCGCCCTGAGGCTGCTGGCCTTCGTGATCACCGGGCCGGTTCCTGTGCTCCAGTGGGCACTGCGCTCTGCTCTTCAGGCTGGCCCTTCTCTCTGCTCTTTGCAAACCGCCATGTGAGGACACACCACTTCTCTCTGGACTTGAACCTCTAAGGGTTGCCTGATGACTGCCATCCTTATTATATGGTAGCCCTGAGACATCCTCATGATGGAAACCTGGCCTGGAGGCATGAAGCCGCATCTCAGAGTTGGAAATGGAAGTTTCATTTCCGTTCTGCCACCAGCCCCACTCTGTGCACACCTCCCATGATTCATCTGTAAAATGGGGCCGGGACAGCTGCAGGAGCATGTATTCATCAGGGCGCTGGCAGGAAGTGCTGCTTGTCAGAGAGGGGATAATGATGCGCTGGTGTGAGAACTTTAAGACGGCTCCACCGGCCAGTGGATCAGTTGGCGGCAGTGTGATCCTTGTTGCTTACAAACTTGAATTCCTGTGCTGCCCAGAAGTTTGGGACACATTCAATTGACTTAATGCCTGCCACTGATCACAACAAATCTCTATGGGGTCTGGCCCCGGGAAAGTCAACTGACCTCCCCGCTCTCCTTTTCTTACCCCAACATTGAGGAGGTGCTGGGATGGCTGGAGGAGACAGAAAAAGGAAGCAAAACACTTTTCGAAAGGGAACGCAGGTCCAGCACGGGTGCAGGCGAGGATATGACATTGCTCACAGACTTCAGATTCATGACACAAACAGGAAAACAAAAACAGACTCAACCCTCCAGAGATCCTCCATTTGACGTCTTCACATTGGAACTCGCTTCTAAGCAAGTCACCTGGCTTTTTTGGAGCTGTACGAAGCGAAGTCCAAAAGTACTTCCACGGAATCATAGAGACCTTGACTAGACAAAGGTACCACAGGGCAAACCTCAGAGCTTCCAGCGAAGTCTCTCCACTGCTTTTGGAAGTTAGCGCTTCATTGTCCTAACCCGTCCCTGATCCCCTCAGAGCGTCTCCATTTATATCACAACAAAATGACACCCCCAGGCACCCGCCATTGAAATACTGAGACGTAGGACCCACGAAAGTCTGAAAAGGTCAGACCAGGGTTGTAGACAGGATGAGCTAAGATTTTCCTATGAAATTCTCCTAGGTGGCCCTGGCTATCCTCAAGGAGTAAGCATGTGCATTGTCTGCCCCAATTGGGGGAGGGGGGAGGAAGGGGGGAATTCCTTGCCACAAATGTCCTGGCCTTTCTCTTTCCGATGTCCCGTGATTGCCCTGTGTCCTTTGAGGAATTCTATCAAGATGGGCTCCTTGGGAATCCTCCCCAAACAGTCACTTTAACCTTCTGAGCTGACCTTCTTCCTTGAACATTAAGTGGCTCAGCATATCTCTTTGGAAGCCCCACTGTTTTGATTGGGCCTTGGAAACACCCTCAGTTGAGACCCAGACCAGTGTAAGATTGAGAGAATGTGTCCACAGCCACCTAATAATTGCAGAGATGTGTTTATTTGGAATAAGCCCATGCGTGGATGAACAGGAGCCCTAGTGCGATGTTTTTGACATGCTCGTGGGATTGCTTCCCAGAAGGAGAAGGAATCATAAGCTCTCTGCAGACTGTTCCCACCACAGTGCATGGGGGCGTACTGTTCTGCATCTGTCTGCAACGCAGATGAATCCAAAAGTTACTAATCTCCCTAAAGTAGGCCTGTCTACCAATTCAACCAGGACTTGGTGAGCTCCTCTGACCTTCGGGATCAGTGGGTCAGCCAGTGTAGAGAGGTTACTGCTATAAACTCAAGACTTCAGCTGATGAAATAGTGAGGAGTGGGTGTACTTTAATGGTCCAATCCACAAGACCGGCTGCAGTTTGGGATCCAGGGTGGGAGGGAAAGGTTGGAAACAGGAAGCCTCCTACTAGCTTTCTGACTGAGCAAGTGGGGAGATGATGAGAAATTGCTCCTGTCGACACTGGAGTTGGAACCGATTTACAGGGAAAAACCAAGAGTTCTTGAATGAAAGGAAAGATTTCATTTGACATAACTGTTTGCCGTTTAAGTGGTGGCCAGTTGTATGCAAGTCGTAAATCCACAAAAGAGGTCAGGGAGGGAACTATCAACCTAGGAACCATTAGAATAAATGAGGAAGCTTCAAAAAGTTCCAGGAAACATTCTGTTTGTTTTTTTGGGGGGAAGGGCATCACAGCCTTCCGGTGGGAGTAGGAGGCCCAGCCTTGCTCCTGGAGAATTGCTGCTGGATTTGAACCACCAAGTCCATGGGCTGCAGTCCCGCACTCAACCACTACACTACTGGGGCTCAGCCGAGAACATTTTCTTTATTCTTTTTTTTTTTTTTAAGTTTATTTTTTTTTGGGGGGGGGGGCATCACTGTCCTCTGGTGGGAGTGGGAGGCCTAGCCTTGCTCCTGGAGAGCTGCTGCTGGATTTGAACCGCCAAGCCAGTGGGGTGCAGCCCCGCACTCAACCACCGCACTCAACCACTGGACCGGGGCTCGGTCCCTTTCTTTATTCTTTCACCCATTCTTTTTTAGCTCCTGATTATCTACTAACCCCACCTGCCATAACCCTAAGGAACGATTAACTTAGTTACCGTCTCTAGAGACTGACCTATCCTGCATTTCATCTGAAGAAGATAGCACAATGACTAAATTAAACACAGAACACATCAATCTACGAAACAGCAGAAGATAATAGAAACTAGAACGAATTGAACGTGGGTCAAAAGGGAAAATAAACAACATGCTCAATGGTGTCCTACCTGTATCTGCAGCGATCCATTTCCCCATGCACTCTGTCTGAGGCCAAGAATAATCACCTCCCTGGTCAATGGCCGGAGGGGCTTCAATGGAAGCCGAATCTGAGCGGGGCTCTGCAAATGGATTCAGGGCTGTCACCGCCAGCCAAGGCCGTTGGCAATGTGCGTGCTCAGGATTCAAGCTCCAGTACAACTACCTCCTCTGAGTGTGGACTTTATGGCCGTCCACTCTTGGATCACGTGGGATGATGTGATCCTTTCCCTTGGACTTAGCTGACCTAGCACTTGGCTGACTGTGTCAAGACCAGCCTTGAAGATCTCAGACACTATTCTGTGCGCCAGTCTCTTCGTTTTTACAGGGGCAGATTACCTTGGGCGACTTTGAACTGCCGACCTGTAGGTCAACAGCTGACCCTTGTGTCATCACAGTTCCGGTGAATCTATCTAGATCGATGAGCCTACTTTTGGCACTACAATTAACTCATTTTGTAAGATGGAATCCCAGGGCAGCAGTGCAAGTGTAGCCCTCAGACAAGGAGGGAGTGAGAAGAGCTGGGGGCGCATCATGAGCACGAGGGTGAGGAAGCTGAAAGAGGGGGTCAGGCGGTCACACGGGCACGGCCTTCCTTCAGTGTGGAGAGATGACTGGATACATACGTAAGGAAAAACAATTGGCTATTCTTAGATTGCTCAGGCAAGACACTAAGCAACAATTATCTGCAGTTCTGGTTCCCTAAGCAGAGTTCTGTAAAGGGGTATCATTTCCCCTCTTCCCCCCACCATGCCACCTGCATCACTGCTCTGGTGGGAGTAGGAGGAAGCCCAACCTTGCTCCTGGAGAGCTGCTGATGGATTTGAACCATCAACCCTGTGGGCTGCAGTCCCTCAAACCACCACTGCGCTCCCAGGGTTCAGCAAGAAGTATCATTTTTACCTGTCTCAGAAACACAGCCAATTACAGGAGACATAATTAACTGGGTTCTTCCTGTAAGTTAGATGTTTTATAGGAAAAAAAGTAGCTGTCAATTCTGATTTGCACTGATCTCATCGATGTCACCATAGAACTCTGCTCCCCGGGGAGTACACAAGACTACCAGGCACTTTGTATCATCTAGGGGTTCCGTGTCATTTTATTTCCAGACACTATTTTGTCTTCAGAATGTCTCTGTACGGTGTTGTTGAGTTGGTGCTGAGTGGTAGGGACCCTGTGTGCACCAGAACACCACCCTGTCCAGCTTGTACCACCCTCAGCCCCGGTGTCATGTAGGAGGCCACTGGAGCACAGTGACTACTGTGTCCCCATGTTAAAGGTCTTCCTCTTTTTCACTGCCCTTCAACTTCACCAAATCATGATGCATCCCCACCTCCCCACCCCAAGGACCAGTCTCTACAGGTAAGGGGCCCTGGTGATGCAGTGGTTTCCAGGTGCGCTGCTAACTACAATGTCCGCCACCGTTCAAAACCACCAGGTGATCCGAGGAAGGTCCTGGGAGGGAGAGGGAGGCGGGCAGCTTTCTCCCCCATAGAGTGAGTCTCGGAAACTCACAGGGACCGTTGGACCCTGCCCTGTGGGGTCTGTTGAAGTTGGCATTGACTTGAGGGCTGTGTCCTTTTTTGAGTCTCTCCTGATAACATGTCCAGCGTCCATGAAACCAAGCCTCACCTTCCTCGCTTCTAAGGAACATCCTGCCTGTACTTCTTTCAAGACAGATGGGCAACACCGGTCTTGTGCCGCAGGTTTACCCGGTACAGGTGGGCATTATTATTGTTTTTCATGATGTAATATTATCCCCTGTGCTACTGACACCGAAGCTTTGCAGCGATTGTAAGGGAGGTGGTTGCTTCTCAGAGTGACAGCTGCGATATTGCCAACGGAGCCCAGACCAGACTCATCACCAACTTAACGGCTCTGGATCCACACTAGCCAGACAGGAATGACAGTTATGAATCAACTGCTGAACCAAAATTTGACCCCCTGGAAGCATCAGAAATCTCTTCACTACTACTGCCTGGTAAGTGCAGAAACCTCCCCCAACCCTAAGAACAGAAATCTGCCATTTTCTGGCGTAAAAACGGTTTCCTCTACAGAGCCAACAGGATAAAGATGAGACATCTCAACATACCAGGCAGGGTTCATTAGTCTCCCGGCAGATCCACAAATGCTTTGGTCTCAGGACTCCTCTACACTCTTGAAAATTGAGACTGTGTTTAAATGTCTGCTCTTGTTTACATGGGTTCTATCTACAGATATTCTTTTGATCAAATATTAAAACAAATTTTAAGTAATCATTTCATAATAATGTCATTTCACTTAAAAAATCTTTATCTGGCTTCGTATTGGACAGCTGAATTTTCACATCAACTTTTGCATTAAATCTGCTATGATGTATTGTTTTGATTGAAGTGTATGAAAAAAAAAAACACTAACAAAACAAAATCCTCGTCTCCAGGAGGTGGAAGAGGAGGAGGGCGGCTACTTGGGCATGTTCTTCTTCAGTACAATCCCCAAACCGGCTAAGTGGCAGCTTCATACAGACAGCTTGCAAGGGAAAATCTGAAAATATTTCGATGACAATTCTGCATTCAGGTTCATGAAAATCCATTGGTCTGCCTTGTGCTTGTGCGTAAATTTGCAATAGAATTTCCTTCAGAAATTAGAGGTTCACTGAGTTAGTGCAGATTTCCCGAATGTTTTTGTTTGTTTGTTTTGGGGGGGCATCAATGTCCTAAGGTGGTCGTGGGAGCTACCCAGCCTTGCTCCCAGAGAGCTGCTGCTGGATTTGAACCGTCAAGCCAATGGGCCGCAGCCCCGCACTCAACCACTACATTACCAGGGCTCAGACCTCCCCGAATGTTGACGCATTGAATTATGTGAGTTTTAGTTTAAAAAATCACTTTCGTTCACACCCTCAATCTCACTGCAACAGTGTTTCAGTAAGAACGTGAGTCAAAGAGCACGGCTAAGAGGGCGCAGGTTCTCCCATGTAGCATGGGCTTATCACAAATGAAACACATTGAAACATGTCTCTGGGATTCGTCCGCTGGCTGCAGAAAAGTTCTCGCAGCAGGACGAGGGGGGGGACTTGTTAAAGTTTGTGGGAAATGCCCCCATCTTCTGTGTCACTTTCCCAGGTGCTTCCTGAAGTGTCAGACTCTGCTTAGGTTGCCCTCATGCAACAAGGTCAAGGTCACACAGGCATTTGCTTGAGGGATGTGCTAGGCAACTGCATCCAAGTCACAGAGGTCAGTTCAGTGGGTACGACAGCGACTTCTTTGGAACTGAAAAAGGGATACTCTTGGAACGTTGTCTCAGAAGACAAAGGGCATGGTTTGTTAGGAGGAAGCTTTAAGACAATGGAACACTGCACTGGTGAGAAGAGGGCAGGGGAGCCGCACCTGCTGGTTCTTGGGGGACAGCAAGCGCTGTCATACGGGAACCGCACAGGGAAGCATCTCCCCAAACACCCCCTGCCTCAATCTTGCCCTTTCAGACTTCTTTGTTACCCCAAATCAAACCGGATTGGAGCCCCAAGGATCCCCCAATTGCTGTTTTGACATGGCCAGAGTCGAAGAGCGCAGAATTCTCCAGGAAAAGGTGAGAGGGATGGGAACTCTGCCTCCAGAGAGACATTTACAGACTCAGATGGAGCTGATGTCAAGAAGCGATGGCAGCACGTTTTGATAAGTGTCTACGGCTTTATAGCGATACTTTTTGACTTCCCCGTTTTATGGTCGTGATGATACAGCTTTTCAAAAGAACCCAAAAAACTCCAGAACAAAACCACTGCACATTTTGTTTGATTATCCCCAGAGTGACAGCCTTGCTACATCCGTGCTTAAGAAAATAGCTGTCAAACACCACGTCTAAATAACCACTGTGTATCTGTCAGATGGGGCTCGCTTAGCTTTACAATCAAGTGACTTCTTAAGAGTGTTTCCCTGAGAAAACCACGCTACACTGGCGCACAGCTGCGGCCCTACATGTACCACCCAATTCCTCCCACGGAATTTCCCAGACAGTTGCACGGGGTTGAAATGGAAGGAAACACGCTGCTTCATCGGGGACGTTCCTAAGGGAGAGGGGCTTATTTGTTTGCGATGAGCACACTGGCTGCTGGGACTGAAGGGTGCCTAGCTACACAGTCACCCGCTGTTGTTTCTGCACCGTCAGTCCAAATGCCATGCAGATGGCGAAAGGCTGACGGTGACCTACCCGTATGACGAAAGTATGAACCACCCTCTCAGACCACCACTCTGCCCATCCTTCTTCTCCAGACACATGCCTGCTTCTGTGTGCCACGATCCCACCCAGCTGACCCACTCCCATCTCTCTCTCCAGATCAGGCTTGGATTTTGTTGTTGTGTGTGGCTTGAGTCACTGACTTAAGTGCTTCTCTACCATCCAGCTACACACGGTTTAGCATTTGGTCAGGCGCCCTGGTGGCGCAGATGAAGCAAACCAAAAGGCCGCTGGTTCAACCTACCCCCCCCCCCCCCCCCCCCAGTAGGTCCGTGGGAGAGACAAGGCTGTCTGCTTTGGTAACGATTCCGTTTCGGAAACCTGATGGGCAGCTGTCCTCGGCCCTGTAAGGTTGCTCTGTGTCAGACTCAACAGCTATGGATGGTTTGGGTTTCGGGTTTTGGGTCAGTGGAGAAAGACCTGGTGGTCTCTAAAGATTACAAAGTACTAGGGCAGTTTTCCCGTCACCTGGGATTACTCTGAGCAGGATCAAATTGACGGTGCCCCAAAACAACAGGTGTCAGATCCCCCGCTAGACCTTTGACCTATTTTCTCATGAAATTCTCAAATTACGTAGTTACGTCCGATGGTTACCGAAGCAGCCACTGCTTCCTGTAGGACTGGACAGAGAGCTGAGAGAACTCACACCCCACCCCAGTGTTCTGGCCACCTCATAATCTTGTCCAGCTTTCACTCCAGAACCTAACACTCCATGTGACACATAGGGATGACATTTGACAGGTGTCTTCTCAGCCATCAGATAAATGGACATACTAACAGTGCAGCCCAGAAAGCCCGGCTCTCCTGAATGACCTCTCTCTCCCGGTGCCTGAGACCCAGCCTTAAGGCAGGCTTGCTCGTTTGGCACTGCTGACATCCAGGTTGGGCTTGGAATCTTCATTTCCGTACGGCAGGAAAGCACATTTCCTCCCGCTCCCATCAGCACGGTTCCAGCCGTGGGATGTTAATTCCGTGATTACATTGCCATCAAGCCGGAAACACCAGTGCTGACATTTGACAGTAATGCCTGGCCTCTCAAAACTGCTTCAAGTAAATACCACGCGTGTTGCCACGCAAATGAGGTAATTTTTGGAAGCGCAAATGCTGTCAGTTTTTCAAAATGCATATTTGTACTTCAAATGTTTCTTAAAGTTAGTGGGAAAGGAGTAAGTGGACACTACTGAGTATCTTCTTCCAGAGAGTCTGGGATATGGCAGAGAGCAAACATGCCTGTCTTTGAGAGAAAACAAGTCCAGGGATCCCCAGCTTCTCAAACGTTCGCTTTACACACCATGTTGCCTTGGTGGAAGGCCTAAGTGAATTTCTCCCCCGTTCTTGTGAAAGGATTTCCGTTTGTGAGGATTTTCCGTTTTACAAATAAGGGAGACAAGAGAAACACATGTTCAGTACCTGCCCAACTGGCCCCAGATCCTACCAATGAAGCCTCAGGCGTGAAGTCTTAAAGCCAGCAGCAGCATTGACAAATACGGTGTTCCGCAAGACAGTTGAGGGGCTTGATGTGAAGACAACAAGATCTGGGGGCTCTCTTTCAGGTGTGGGGAGGCTCACTGGGTTTTTCCATATCGATGAATGGTGACTGCTTCTTGGCCTTACACCATGTTGGCTTATGAAAGGCTTCATGAGATGTTCTTCCCAAGCGCGGAAGGGAGAGGGGGATGCCTGTGCTACCAGTACAGCTTCACCCAGATGATAGCATAGCGTTTCAGGATGATTTTACGACACATTGCTACCTCTGGAGCAGCAGCAGCAGCAGCAGCGAGGAAATGGTTCTCACACCAAACCCTCTGCCTCAGACTCAATTCTGATTCACAGGGACTCAAGGAGATGGAACACGACTGTTGTGTGTGTGTGTGTGTGTGTGTGTGTGTGTGTGACTGCAAATCTTTTCAACAGCAGAGAGCTTCCTCTTTCTCGATGGAGCAGCTGGTGGGCTTGAACCATGGACCCTACACTCAGCAGCTTAATAGTGCCTACAGCGCTGTGTCACTCAGGCTCCCAAGGGCTGGTGGGACAAGGGGAGTCATTGGTTTCAACCCGCCCACCAGGGGTAGCTGAGGGATTTTCAAATTTGAGCATCCGTGGAGCAAACTAATCACGTCATTTGGAGTCACAGGCATGATCTGGAGCGATCAATTTTGGAAACTATCGCTGGCCTGTATAGAAGCAAATTTGTGGGGGGGAAAATAAGCTGTCTCAGAAGAGGTGTGTCCTGCCAAAGGCCTGGCCAGCCCTCCTGCCCAGATCCAGTCAAAGGAGAGCATCTCATTCAATAGGAGAGGCCAAATGCTTCCTTGGCTCTGCCTTCTGGGATGTGGGACAAATACACCAAAGTCGTCCTTAATGAGGAGTATAGGCACTTATCGATCTGCACGAACTGTCTGCCATTCTCTGGGCGGTGGCTCCAGCCATGTGCTGTGTAAGTGGCTTCGTTCCTAAATAAAATAGTAACCTGAGATATATGTCTCTTATTACTGCTGGAGTACAACATTCGATCATCCACATTCATTACAAGATGACAAGACTATTCTTTCCAGGAATATATTACCACTGTTCTGGCTGCTTTTGGTACTGAATGGATTTAAAGACTAGAGGGGCATCCTGATAACTGCTTGGTGTTACTTGTGGAAAAAGCTCTTTGAATAAAGGGCACGTATGTGCATAAAACGCTGTGGCATTTTGCTAGTCAAAGTGAAGGCATCTTGTGCTCCCATCATTCTCAGTTATAATTTTTCCCAGACAGAAACCGGTAAGAGAGCCTGCCCTTTTTATCAGTCCACCATCTTTGCTGGATAGAAGATCAGATGTGGTAGAGAGGGTTTCCTGGAGTCAGGAGGGAGAAAGATCCTAAATCGGACGAGTGGCACACTCAGAGCAGAGCTCTGTTGAGAGAAATCACCCCGATTGACACAGCCTTAGGAGAATCGCTACTTGATTTTATTGGCGGTTAATTCTGCCTATGCTAGAGGTGTGAAAGGCAAGTTTAGGCTTTCTCAACACACGCGTTCTTCTGTGAATGACTCTAAGTGAAGATGCAAACAGCTTTGCTTGGCTTTGGGTTCACCAACAATGCAACAGGACAGGAAGACAAGCTCAGGAGTGAGCCCTGCCCCTGACAATGACCGGCTGTGAGACGACAGCCCACTCTTACCTCCCGTGAGTTCCAGCTTCCTTAGCTGGGGGCCACATGCCTTATAGGACTCGAGGCAAACATCTGGCATGCTCTTTGCACGTCTGACAAACAGTAGGTGATCAAGTACTGCGGAAGACTAATGCCCAGAGAACTGATGGAGGTATGAGCCACGGTGGAGTGAGCCATGGAATGGGTCTCAATCTCCGTAACTCCCTGCACCTCCTTCACCTGCACGCTCAACATCCCCCTCTTTTTTCCTACAAGGTGTCCTGCTGGTGTCGCACGTTATGTGCCATGGTGCTAACGCTGAAGGTCAGCAGTACGAACCCAGCACCTTCTCCAGAAGAGAAAGACTTCTGCTCCTGTAAGGATTTCCAGCCTTAGAAACTCAAAGTAGGTAGTGCTAGAATGCTTACAGGGTTGCTGTGAGTTTGAATTGACTTGATGGTAGTGGATTTGGCTTTGATTTTTTTTTTTTTTACTAAATCAGGTGGAAGGATTGGACAGGAATGGACAACGGTAACGAACGGGCACGTGCTGGCAACGCACAAGGAAAAACACTTTGGCGAAAGCCAGAAAGATCTCCTTGAAAGGCTTTACTTCATCTTCAGTGAGGGCAAGATGGCGACCGTGCATTCATTTGCTTTCCCCTTCCTTATGCAAGGCAGCACTCCAAAGTGACGAATTATTTACTGCTCTCCAGGTGTGACAGACCGGTTTTCCTATCTCAACACCCCTTTTGCATTCACCAGGATGCAGCCTGCTACTTTAGCTAAAGGGCCGGGGCCATAAACCTTGCTTTGTGCAATAAGATCACGACAGAGATATTCTCCCCTTGGAAATGCAGTGATCAAGACAGATGACGGCCACAGCCTGCTCCTTACAGACAGACGGGACTCGGGAGGCCAAGATACAGCCCACTGAGGGCCCCAACATGTGTTTTCAAAACAAAACCAAGCAAAGGAGGCTCTGCCAGTTTATTTGACCTACCTGAGAATTTTCTTAGGCAGCGGTGTTGGGGAGGAGTGGCTCCTTTTCTTCTTCTCGCACTCCTGACGGAAAGCATCCTCCGTCCCGCCCTTGCCCACGCCCGCTGTCTGATCGGCTCCGGGCTGGCTCTGCTCCGCGCCGAGCTGGCCTTGGGCAGGGTCACACCTGTACAGGAAGACGATGGCTGGCTTCTCGCCACTGGCCTCGGTCTTGGCTTCCGCGAACCAGTGATGGCGCTGAACTGGCGGCGGGGGCAGCATGTGGATGACCGTGCCGTCCAGGCCCACCAGCTTCCCCTTCTCTCGCTCCTTCTCCTTCTCGTCTTCCTCCTCGGTTTTCCGACGGCGGAAGAAGCTTTTAAACGATATCCAGCGCTTTGGTTTCGCGTCGGCTGCCCGCCGGCTGCCTTCGGAAAACAGAACAGACTCGGCTTCCGTCGAGCGCGTGGGGCTGGTTGGCTTGGTCCAGTTGGTGAAGTGCCTCTGCAGGAGGTTGCTGGCGTGGTAAGGTGACGACGTGGAGCGTGGTGGAGGGAAGGGCGGTGTCGGCTCACCTTGGGTGGTTGCCGCTAGTTTGGAGGGAGGGATGGTGAGTGGCTTCGAGAGTGGGTCTTTCTGTGCTTTGGCTGGAGGGCTCTCTGTGCCCGGAGGTGCTCCCACCCCAACAGTGGGCTGAGATGTGAAGAGGGATTTGGGCCGGGCCGGGGTATTCTTGGCCACCTCGGCGTCTGGAGGGATGGCATAAAGCTCTTCCGCGCTGGCGGTTTGGGGGCCCGATGATGGCGGCGTTTCTGGTGGAGACTGGGGGGGTTGGATAGAAGCCACGATCTGGGAGAGAACGGTGATTGCTTTCTCCCTGCTGCTGCTGCTGTTGGCCAGAGGCTCCTGGGGGCCTTCTGCTTTGGCCGCGGGCTCCAGGGTGGGTCTTGGAACCTTTGTTGGGGAACTGTGGCTGGAGCTATAGCTTCTCTGTGGCGAGGACTGGCCTCGGCTGAGGCAGTTGTTAAACTCCTGGACCTTCTGGGCCACGGAGCCCCGAGGACGTTCTGTGCTGCCGGAAAACCCTTTCGCCTGGGGGCATTCCGGGGGCTCGCAAGCGGGGCCCTCGGCCCCTTGGCCTTCGTGTTCTATTTCTTCATAAGTATGGCTTATGATACTCGCGGTCTTCTCCTTCACCGAGAGCTCGCCGCTGGTTCCCAGGAAACTTTTGTAGACGGCGAGATTGTCGTACGCGTTGGGATTGATCACAATGGGAACCTTGATGGCGTTCTTGGAACTCCGAGCGTACGTGGGCTCGTCGTGGATGATGATGGGAAAAGGGGGCATGCCCGCATTGTTGTAACTGTTGAATTTTATCTCCGACAAATTGGGTGACTTGACAGGGATGGTTCTGGAGGAAATGTTGGTCGCCGTCGGCGAGGTGGGTGCTGATTTGTGACACGCTTTCCTGGGGGGGATGTTGGGCCCCGATCCAGGACTCACTAATTCCACCTTGGGTATCTTTTGTCGTGGACTGGTGCTGGAAGTCCATACTTCCTGGTAACGGATTGCACTGGACTTTTGGAAACGGGCGTTTAACTGTCCTGGTGTCGCTGCTGGTGACGTGGCTGGCGAGTTTGGGGTGGAAGATGAGCCTTTCGCCCTAGGCCTGTTGGCGGGGCCCTCGAGGTGCTCGCTGGCCATGGCGGCCGACACGTCCACGACGGTGTAGGGCTTGCACATGGGCTGTTCCAAGTTCACTACTCGGTAGGGCTTCGCTTGCTCCTCTACGGGCACCAGGCTGATGGTCACCGCTTGCCCCGCGATGTCCGTGGAGGCTCTGCTCTCTGGCCGCTCCGTCTGGACGGCGGTGATCTTGCCTTCCTTCTCCTCCAGGCGGAGAGCCAGGACGGCTTTGTGCGTCTCGGGCAGCCCAGTGGGGCCCTTGGGAGCGTGCAACACGCCCTCCTGAGGGTCAGCAGAGGGGCTCTTGCAACTGGGGTCCGCTTCCTTCGCGTGCGGCCCAGCGTCGCCCTGGCTCCCAGGCGACGACACGCCCCCGTTGCAAATCTTCTGGGATAAGCTACTGGCCGTCTCCGAGCGTGACTCTTCTGTCAGGGACGAGTCTGGCGACGTGGAGTCGGATGACACCATGCTCTGCAGGCTTCCGGGGCCGTAGGAGACCCCCGCAGTCTCTTCGTAGCCGTTCAGGATTTCGTCGTAGCTGTCGTCGTAGTCCACGGCGCAGATCCTCTGCAGAGACTTATTGCGCAGGGGGACGGTGTTCCACTTTTTGCCCACAAAGAAGCGCACGGGAGACAGCGTGTGGGCCCTGAAGTTGGCAAAGCGCGGCTGCCCGCGCATGCGGATCTCCATGGCCAGCAGCTCCTCGTCGCTCTCGTCCCAGCTCTCGTGCTCCCCCTCAGAGGGCCCGGAAAGCCGCTCACCCTCACTCTCCTCATCACTAGACAGTGCTGGATAGCAGAAGCGGCCCCCTTCGTTGCTGATGACGTCGGCGCCCCCGCTCAGGACCACCCGCTTTCCTCGAGGGTCCTTGATGGCGCCCGTCAGGCAGCTGGGCGGGAGCTTCCTCTCCAACGACCGTTTGTAGCAACTGCTGATTCTCCCCAGGAAGGTTTCCCTCGAGTTTGCGTCAGGTCCCTGGGCAGGAGGCGCGCCGTCCAAGCTGGCTATCTCCTTGAGCACGTCCGTCAGCCCATTATTGTTCTCTGCGAGCTTCTTTGCGCCCTCGTGGCGGCTGTAAGGCTTCGGGACGTGGCTGAACCCGTCGAGCGTCTCTTCATTGTTGTTGTTGTTGTTCGGTGGTTTCGGATTCAAGGCCGCCCTGTTTCGATTCCACCCGACCACCACGGCGGGTCTGTTCTCACAGTGTTCTTGGCCGCTGAGCTCCCCGCTCCCACTCGGCCCCTCGGCCACCATCATGGTGGGCTTCACAGCGATGGTGGGCTTCTTGGCCACGGGGGGCCGGAAGTTGCCGGTGCTCCTGACGCGATGGTTGTTGCTGTGGTTGGCATTGGTTCTCACGCCGCCATGGGTGAGGGCCGCCTTCTCGGGGTCTGCAGGCAGCTGGTGCAAACTTTTGGGCTTGAAGCAGTTTTTGCATTCGCCGGGTTTCCAAACGTGTTCAGTAAAGGTGTTACAAGCAGACATCTTTTACGAAAGAGGACTTCACGGGCAGGGTTTCTTGTTCAGTGCATGGCAGACCATCCGTCCTCTAGTTTCTGTGTCACTCGTGTGTCACAGCCGCTCAGCTGAGTCTACGGGGGTGGGGAGGAGAAGAAGGAGAAAAGTCATCATGTAAAAGGGACTGTGATGATTGTGATGGGAGACCTGGGGCAAGATGGGGTTCTAGACTTTAAACCTTTCCTTCAAATCAAGGCAAAAATGAACTGACAGAGGAACTAATTTGGACAGTCCCAAATCTGTCTTTGCACAATCAGCCGTTTGGGGAGTTTGCCATCATCTCATGCAATCTCATCACATTGTTTACCTTCTCCTTGCCATCTCTATGGCGTCGATGCTCTCTCTGTTCTCCAACCCAACTATCTCTGACCCCTTTGGGTTCGCTTCAGGCTCCTCTTCACCTGCCCTTTGATTTTTGGATATCACACAGACTCCTCAAACTCCATGCTAATTCAAAAGGCAATGAAATATGAATTCTCCTGGCAACCCCTGTCCTCAATTCTGAGCAAACGAGTCCCTCTTCCCAGGCCTCCTTCACCCAGAAGGCCAACTTCTTCTTCCTCTTCCTTTTGTTTCAGGCCAGGTCACCACCGTTGATTTAGGCAATTGAGCTTCAAAGTTCAGCTCATTTTGAAAGCCTTCTCTCCTCTACTTCTAACTCTATGCCTTATTAATATCCCCAATTCTCCGCAACATCGAGCCGGTTCTGAAGCATAGGGCCCAGCAGCACAGTCTGGTCTATTCTATTTCCTGCTGTTCTCTGGAACCCACCATTGCCATGACCAGAGACGGCTACCTCTTGTGCCAGGTGAAGGACCTCCTCTTGCCTGGGTCATTGCAACAGACTTCCAGGCCAACAGACACATCCCACTCTAATCCATCCTCTACATCCTTGTTGCTCAACACTGGTCCCCTGATGAGCAGCAGCAGATTTCACTGCTCTGTATCAAGCACAGATTGAACTTGCAAAAATGTGAGTATCGTCTTATTTACCTCGGGCAAAATGGGTTGGATCCATCCTAGAAGGGTCTAAAGCAAAGCTTCCTTCAGGCGTACAGAGCAAACAACGCCATGAAGCAGGTCTGCGCTGTGCACAGGTGGTCATCCTGGGTCAGGGCGGATCTGACGGTAACAGGTTGGGTTTTGAGGGAAGGACCCGAGAGCTTCATTGTTGATCTCCTGGAGACCAGTCTAAGAAGAGGGATTTTATACAAGTTCTCCAGGTTAAGTCTAGGAGGAATCCCTTATCGGAAGAAATCCAAGCCTCTCAGCGTTACACACTTCTAACCTTGTGTTTTGAAAAATGAACAATCTTCAAACTCACACTCAGTGGCCACCGAGTGGATTCTGACTCCTATTGACTTTATAGGACAGAGAACTGCTCTTTGGGGTCTCTGAGACTTTAAATCTTGACAGGAGTAGACAGCCTCGTCTTTCTACGGTGGAGCACCTGGTGCATTCGAACGGCTGACCTACTAGGCTACCAGGCCACCTCCAACAACTCTCAGCATACACTAAATCCCACTGTACTATGCACGTCGCCTTCAACTACCAAAGGCCTTAGACATATATCTATGACCAAGAACATCAATATCTGTTCCCCCACTAGGTTTCAAAGCCCTTTAAGGCACAGGCTCTACCCCGCTCACTTCTACCTGACACACGAAGAAGTGGAATGAACAGGAGATGATTAAAGGTGCTGGTTTTAAGGTTTAAGAGATCCAGCTTGTGGCTTTTCGTCTCCTCTTAGGCACATAGCAACACACGTTCCCACAGAACTCTGCTCCCCCTCTTAGTGGTCTCCTTTGGGTAGTAGAAGCAATTGGCAGTGGGCACAGAAAAACGATTTTCATGGGTGGGAAGTTCAACTCCTTTATGTAAAATGAAAGCGCCAGGATCTTTGGTTTGGTCAGAACCCTAATCTTTCCACCAAGTTTCGGCATGCTTCTGAGAAAGGTACATTTTCTTCAGCTAATACACCCAACGCTAAGTCGCATTTAAACAATTCTTATAAAGCACTCTGCTTTGGTAGACCAAGGGCAGACTTACAGACCAAAGGCATTCAAACAAAGAGCCCAAAGACTTGGCTAAAATCTAAATTCATTCTTTGCTGGACGTCACTGGAGGCTCTTTTCAAGGTTCTGAGGCATTCTTCAAGTATTTGTGGGCAAACACTTATTTACTTTTGCAGGTATTTTTTACGGTTATATCCTTCAGCTGACAAAGTGATTGCCTGCTCGTCTGAGGCTGAGACTTTGTGAACAAGGTGAGAGGGGGCATAAAATTAGGTTGAAAAGGAGACTCACAGGGCCTTTTAGGCACTTAAAGATTATAGCGTTTACCCTAAAAGCAGTGGGAAATCACGAGGGTGTTTGCAGGGCAAACAATCCAATTTGCATTTCAAAGACTTCTTTGACCAAAACAAGAGAAAGACATTGATGTCAACTGAACAGAATAGATGGAAACGCAACAATCTACATCAGAAAAATGATAAAACACTGACAACGATATAAGTAAATAGAGAGATATGTTCATGGATTCCAGTCCAAATTCACTGCCAGTTGCTCCCCTTGGTCTGGCATCTTCGTGACCCCAGAAGGCAGGATAGAACTGCCCCTGTGGGTCTCTGAGACGGAACTCTTTAAGACAGTCGAAGACTCAGGCTTTCTCCTGAGGAGTGTCCGGGGATTTCAAACAGCTAATGTTGGGGTTAGCATAACCCAATGATTCCCAAAGTGGGTGCCACCGCCCCCTGGTAGGCGGCGGTGATGGCCACAGGTGCATTTGGGATGATGAATAATTGTAAGGGGGTGGTGAAAGGATAAAAGAAAGAAGATTTAGAAAAATTGATTTATGTATTCCGCTCATAACGCTTAATTTTTCTTTGAACTGGACATTGGCTCGGTTCCTGCATACTCCCTCACTCGCACTGAGGTATGTGCAATCGCGCACTGCTACTGTTCCTGTGGTGCCACTGAATTGCCGTTCCAAAACACGTGAGCACTGCGAGCATTGCTGCGGGCAACTGCCACTTGTGTGATTGGTCGATCACAACGCCAAAGCCTGAAATGGCAGTGGTAGTACTGGCTACTGGCAGTACTACCCACAGATTTTGGAGCACACTATGAATCAGGAGATTTCCCGTAATTATTACGGTAATATAACTCTAAGTTAGATTGTTGTGATATTGTGACAAGTTAAAGTTAACTCACAAATACCGCGACTGTAATTAGTGAGTATTATTTATTTTGTAATAATTATATGCACCCTACAATTAATAATATCATGTTTATTTATTTCATTAGTAAGTTTGGGAACCACTGGCATAACCACTATGCCACCAAGCCTCCAGCACTCATGGATCAGAAGACCCGCTACTGCAAAGAAGTCCGTTCTTCCCAAAGTGCTCCAACGTCTGTGTCATTCCCGTCAAAATCCAAGCAGGGATTTATTTCTTTCAATAAAAGGGAGATCTACAACTTATATTAAAAGGTAAAGGAACTGTTAAAAGCTAGACAATTTTGAAAAGGGACCAACTTGGAGGCCTTGCGTTTACCTTCTTCCAACAAAGACTTACTGAACGCCATTCATCTTGCCATTTGCATGAGTGTAAGAAAGAAACCAAGACTGGGGGCAAGTCAGCTAAAGGCCCTAGGCCCCTCTCTGAGGCTGCGGGTCCAGGAGGACATGCCGGCCACTGACAACAACAACAACATATCAGGAGGTGTTTTCAACAAAAGATTAAGTGGCTGGGGAAAAAAAAATCAATAGAAGAACGATACTTTATGACCAATGAAAACGCTCTGACATTCAGATGTTGGTGTCCATAAGTGGGATCTGTTGGCACGCGGCCCCCTCACTGTGCTCCCCACTGCTGTTTCACACACTATGAAATGCTGTGTCTTGACCTACCTGAAAAGCCATTTTATTCCAAGATAAAAGGCATAAGACTTTCATGACAGAAGAGATGCATATTTGCAATCCATTCTGATGAAAGTAAATACTGTGAATTCCAATTAAGCCAAACTGTAATCCTTTTATGAGAAAAAAGAATGTCTTGCTTCTCAATCACTATTCAGAATGATTATATTTTGAGTGTGATGAAAAGATGGGTTTCTTTTCCTGCTAGCCAAGTGCCCACAGAATCCCTCTGATGTGGCCTGCACAGCCTGAATCTTTACCAGTGGGCCCTTGACAGTGGCTGCCTCCTGACAGAGGTCAAAGAACAGAAGAGAGTCCTGAAATAGACCCACACAACTAGTCAACTACTCGTGGATGAGCTGAAAGTTCCCGTACATTTTTAATGCACTTTTGGTGGCAAAATTAGGTGCCTCGGCTGATATTCAAGTCGGCTTATACTCAAGTATATGGGTAAACGATCTTTGATGAGGTGAAAAATATATTCTGTTCAACCATGTGTTGGGACAACTAGCTAGTCATTAAAAAAAAGAAGGAACCTTGACCCACGTTTCATGCTATACATACAAGTTAACTCAAAATGCATCACAGATTCAAGAATGAAATGTAAAATTATAAAGTTTCAAAAGAGAGTATAGAAGAAAACCTTTGTGTTGTCAATGTAGGTAGGTAACGAATTCTCTGCTGCACCATGAGAATCATGACCCAGAAAAGATAAAAAAAATCTGACAACTTGGACTTCAACAAAATTAAAATCATTAGCCCGCTCAAAGACATTGAAGAGAATGAAAAGACAAGTCACACAATGGTGAAGAGAAATAACTCTCATATACAACAAAAAGAAAATAAGCTGAATTGAAAAATAGGCAAAAAACTTGAACAGGTTCATAACTAAGGAGATATGAACTGTATGCATGTGAAAAGACGATTAACTACAATTAGCCGTTTTCCATAACCACACTGAACTACTACCACACAGCTATTAGATTCTCACTGCTGCGGAGTTGATTCTGATTCAAAGGAAGCCGACAGGACAGAGAACTGCCCCATGGCTTCTGAGACAGCAAATCTTTATGGGAGCAGAAAGCCTCGCCTTTCTCCCACAGAGGGACTGGTAGCTTTGAACTGCTGACCTTGCAACTGTTGGAGGAGATATTGTGAGTCCAAATTTTCTCAGCTTGCATATAGGCGGTTGTCTATAGGGGCCTAGAACACAAAAGGTAATGCTGCAGGCCTTATCTATTTGAGAATTATTAGTAGAGAATCATTTAGGTCAAATGAAAATATAAGAGGAAGTCAGAAAGTATTGCTACAAAAGGGGAACCTGTATAAACAAAAGAAACCCAAGGGTAGAATTACTGGCTTTTGACATATCCTTCATCTAGTTTTATAGACAGCTGGAGGCAAGGTTTCCGTATCTCTAAACCTCCCAGAAAGATCTCTGCTCTTCTGTTGATAGCCATTTCAAAGTAGCAATTTTGGCATCTTGAGGGGCTTAAATTGGGTACCTTTGAAATGTTCTTTGAGTTCGAAGAACAAGAACAAATGCTTCAAAGGGCAAGGTCAGTGGTGTGTAGGTAGGATGGGGTAAGCTTTCCCTGCTCACAGGACCACTCTTTCTACACGCAAAGAATGCTCAGGGACTTGCTACTAGGGTAGGGAGGGGGGAGGGGGGTTTGGTTCAAGTTTCCTGACCTTTTTCTCATCGATGCCTTTTCCAATTTTCTTTAAGTACCCTCTTAATAACCCCCCATGATTGTCCTGTGTCCTTTGGGAACTCTATCAAGATGATCCCTCTCCTGAAACAGTTGGGATAATCTTTGGAGCGGGCCTCTCTGCTTTAAATTTAATGGGGGAGCAGATTCCTTCTGAAAACTGTTCCTTGCTCTCTGGACCATATTGGTCAATCTAAGACTAGTCCCTGGTGATGATTCATTCCATAAAAATCACCTTTGCTACCTTCGATCTGGATGAACAAACTGATAGGAAGAATTGCTCTTTGAGTTGGCTGACATCTGTGTGGCACTTTGGGCTGCACCAGCAATCCCAAAGCATGCTGAGCCCCATGCTGTTAGCTGGCTAACAGGGAACATTTGGAACCTTCTGAGATCACAGCTACATGAACTATCACACCAAGGGGTAACTATAGGTCTTCTTTCATCAGTTTCTGGACTTCAGCTATTTTGTTTCTTTTCATTTGTTGAAGTGATTATCTTCCTTCTCTTGGTTCATCTTTGAGGTCTTTCCCAATTTCCTTAAAACATGTAATCCATAAAATGATTAATAAAACAAACATAAATTTGATCCATCTAAAAATTGGTGTTTTATGTGGATTCCTATAAACTTCTATTCCCAAAATTTGTCGCAAAGTTTCCATGATTTGGGAAGATATATACTTGGATTTTGTTTGAAAAAATTGGTACTAGGCCTGAAAATTCTCCTTTGTATGATACACATATATTTTTCTTTGGGAAGGTACCTTAACTAACGAATACCAGGGTATTACAGAGAGAACTTGTCTGGAGCCATCCATCCACTGATGGCAGAGGCAGGTTCCAACAGGCTTAGCTTAGAAAATACCTGTGTGTGAATGAACTGGAAGTCTGCAGCAAGACTTTTTGACTCACCCTCTTTTCCTGTGCTAGAGGGGTGGCCTCGGTGAGGGAAGCAGAGAAGAGAGAGCACACGTGAGGAGAAAGGTGCCAAAGGGTCAGGAAGCCAATCCACAAGGGTGGGAGAGGACAATCATCTCAAAGGCTGTTGAGAGGTCGTGGAAAACAGGGACTCAGTTGTTCCTACTGGACTTGACAGTGTGAGCTCACTAGTGACTGCTGCATGACTCATTGTGGTCCAGAGAGTAGGATGTGAACCAGACGGCGGTCAGTTGGAAAGTAAGAAGATATAAAGGGTTATTGCAGATTATGGAAAAGTTTAGGTGGAAAGTCGGAAGGGGAGGGAGAGAAAGGGAGGGAAGGAGAAAAAGAGAGAGTGAACAAACGAAGCATATAGGGGTGCAGAAAGGATTCCTTTCTAAGAAGAGAGGAAGCAGCCCGTACAGAATGCTACAATTGGGGCAAGACAGGACAATGAGGGAGACTGCATGATCACAAATGTGGGAAGCTCACATGGAGCTCAAGGACAGAAGTGGCTTTGCTCATGTTTCCTAGTGAGTCGTGTTTCACAGCGAGGAACCCGGCGGGGACCAAGGCTACACAGCTGGCTACGATGAATGGTTTTGGGATGTTTTTCTCCCTTTGGGTATATATGTCACATAAGCTCACTTGGCACCCTAGGAGGGTCCTGGTGACATAGTAACTATATGTTGGGCTGATAGCCACAAGGTTGGTGGTTCAAAACTATCAGCTGCTCTCAGGACAAAGACGAGGCCTTCTACTCCCCTAAAGTGGTGCAGCCTTGGAAACCAGCGGGGGGCAGTTCTGTCCTGCCCTCCAGCGTTGCTGTGTGCTGGTGTTGACTCCATGGGAGTGCTTTGTTCTGTGTCTGAGGACCCCTAGTGGCCTACAAACTGAGCTGCTAACTGCAAGGGCAGCTGTTTTGACCCCATCAGCTACGCTGAGGGCCAAAGATGAGGCTGTCTGCTCCCAGGAAGAGTCGACGGAGCAGGTGTCCTTGCTCCTGCAGCGTCTCTGTGGTTCAGGATGGACTCGACGGCAGCAAGTTTAGTTTACGTCTATATAGCCTGAAGGAACCACGGAAACTAAGTGTAATTCTGTTGCCCCGGAGTCACTCTTTGGCACAGAGGACAGCCCTTGACGGGTACTGTGGCTCCATGGTGGGCTTAAACAGCAGAACACCCATGAGGCTGGCTCAGAACCGGGCAGGGGGTTCGTTCTCTTGCACATTGGGTCACCGTGAGAGGAACCAGCCTCACAGCATTCAACAGTAACCACTGCTATGAACAGTTTGGGGCAATTTCTGTCAATCGCCAAGAATTTTTCTTTATTTTGATTTTTCTAGCCATTCCCTGTGTATTTCCCATTATGTGGTATCAAATACAAAAGAGTAAGTTATCTTGGCTTAATTAACATTTTGTTAAACATGTTAAATCCACTCCTGACAGGAGAGGGATTAAGCTCTTTCTTTGGAAGTGGCATAGATCTGTACCTATGCAGATATCATATCTAAGTTGATAGATACCGACATACAGGTGTTTTTTTTTTCTCTTTTCTTTTCCAGTCCTGGACATGCAGTAAAAATACTGCCCCACTTTGAGGGCAGGTAAGTTAATTCAGCCCAAAGATGACGTTAGGTTGATTAGCAGCTATCAACAGGAGAGCTAAATGAAATTCACCAGGAACACAATTAGCTTATGTCAGTGCTGTGTGCAATAGAAACCCATTAGTAAAATTGAGCCCTTTGGATCTGGCAATCTTTCGTGAGCTCTGTGTACAGCTGCATCCGAGCTGCTACATACCACGCAAACACTGAGCCACGCCAACCCCTCTCACAGGCACCAGATGGAGCTGCTGTCTAAGCCACAAAGCCTTGCCTCCCAGGGCCTCCTTTGAAATGTAAATTATGTTTGGAGACAAAGATGTGCACTTAAAGACACCATCAAAACTATTTTAACGTCTCGTGGACTCTTAGAGAAGTTGCTTGTACCGACAGCTCTGTCCACAGACCACTCCGTGGCTTTCCTGGCCTTTGTGAAATGACCTCGAGGGTAATCGATAAGGAGTGGCTGTCCCCCCAACACAGGCACCTCGAGTTCCCGGCATTATACTGGAGATCCAGAAATGTGTCTCGTGAGGCACTTAAGCAAGGAAATATGACAGTCTCCGTCCGCTGCTGCCCTCTGTTCCTTTGCCAAATGTGTCTGAGCTGGAGCACCCACATGGAATGCTGGATAAGACCTGTCACTTGTCTCTGCCTTCCTGATGGGTTCTGAGCAAATCCCACTGGATGGGACGGTTGATGGGAGAGTTTAATGGCTGGTGGTGCTTCCCCGACACTCTTCCACCCAGGAATCCAGGATCTAAAATCCTGTTTCCTAGCTGACTGTTCTGGGAACTAAAGCCCTTCAGGCTATATAGATGAAGCCATTCGCGAGTGGCCTATTTCACTTCAAGTCATGACAGCTTTTTAAGAACCCATTACGGTGTCCTTTTATTCTCTCTGCTGCTGTACAGAGCGACAATAATTAGTTTGCTCCTAGTCCAGCAGAGTCAAGCAGACTTGATACACAACAACTGAGTCCCCACTCGGTTTCAATCCTGGAACAAAGAGGCTGGCAGCGAGGAGCGGGAGGGTGTGGAGGTGCTTGCTAACCATGCACACGGCATCTCCTGCAGGCACCGGCTGGCCGGCAGAGAGTGGGCTCCCAATAAAGGAGAGTGAGGAATGGACTGCTTGGCTCCTTCCTGTGGCTCCCAGAGGCCATTGTATCTCTTCATAAAATCTGTCACGTTGCTGGTGAGGCCGAGGCAAGAGGCAAGAATCCTCCCTGCTGGGCATGGGCATTTACGGGTACCCTCCCCGAGGACCCGCCCTGCCTGTATCTCCTCTTGGACGTTAGTCCATCTCCAGGACGCGAGGGGAACATTTGTCAGGGCTGGTTCTCATTAGGCTTTTGCAGTGGAACATGCGGGTCACTTATATAAAAAGGAGAGGAAACTGTGACAGCCACGCCACATCACTGTTCCCAACCTTTCCTTCCACCGTGCAAAACGCTGACCCGACACCTCTGGCAGCTGCCAAACCCTTCAGAGGATGACTAAAGGGGTGGGGACAGGAAGGGAAGGCAAAGCTGCAGGAAGGGGGTTTGTAGGAGATAAAGCACAGCTTTCACTCAGCACACCGAGGGAGGGAAACTCTGCCAGGAACAGGAGCCTGCCCGGTCTGAGCGCTGATGCACTGGGAAGAACGACACACACACACACACACACACACACACACACACACACACACACACCTTCAAACAGGAGGCTTTTTGGTAAAAAAGAAGATGCCCAAGCACAACTGGCTTCTTGCAGGAAAACTCAACCAAAGCCTGGCTGACAGGAAGTGATCCACGCCCAAACCCGGCCACAGCAGCTTGTCCGAACCATGCAGTGCGCCTGTCACATGGTGGGTGTCTCCGGACAGCCATTGTGTAATGGCGGCACAGGCACCACTGGAGAGCTGTGGTGTTCAGCTGCCAATTCACGTTTCAGTTGAAACCTTTGATGAACCAGTTAGTTATGACTATTATTATTAATCTGGCAATTGCTGGTTGATGAGTAAGTTCCCACGTTTCTTGAACTCACCGCTGGCCCCTGCTTCAGAGAGCGGTTCCAATCCGTGCATACAGCCAGGAGTTCACCACCTTTCAGAGCTTTATTCTGCTTACAAGCTCTTTCCTCTGCTGGTAAATGTGCTGCTTCTAATGCTCCTCTTTTGTCCTTCAAGACCTGGTTCCAATTTAACCAGGGTAATGACGCTGTTTCTGAGTCCTTAAAGACCTTCATTATAATACCGTGTTGTGTTGCCCGAGTCCCTAGAAGGCAGTGCTGTGCCTCTCTCAGTTCTGAATTTCCTGGATTGCATGAAACACACTAGGCACCAGTAAACACTTGCTGAATGATAATCATCTTAGCTAGCATTTACTACTAATGCCAGACACTATTTGAAGCACTTTACCCATAACTCTTATTAATTCTCACAAAAACCCTCTGATGTGATGCTGTTATTAGCTCCACTTTACAGATGAAGAAACAGATTTGCCTGTAGTGAAACAGCTAGTCAGTGGCAGAGCGGGATGGATGGATGGGTGCGGGCATGTGTAAATGGCAGGACCCAGCTATCTGTGGCATCTGGAGGCTGCTTCAGACCTGAGCGCAGCAATGCCTGAAAGGCGGCCTATTCGGTGGCAGCACTGCCCACCATGCTGCAACTGCACTGCACTGCCACTTGCAGGAAAGCTACTTGAGAAGCTGAGCGAGCAGGGTCCATGTGCTCTGTGCAGAACAATGAAGGAACACACAGGCAGGGGTATACTAAGCTTGGTTACCCCAAGGTGTGCTTCATGGGCTCTTCCCTTTCTGCTTCGTAGTATAGGGTCCAGGGTTTCAGGAAATGGACCACCTGAGCATGCCCTTCAATCCAGCTGGTGCTGGTGTGTGTGTGTGTACTACACTGAAGTGGCTAGAGTGGCAGTAAGATTCAGGGAGAAGCTGTCTTGCTGTGCTCCCCTTCTCCCAGGCCCCAGCTACCATGAAGATAGCTAAAGCAGGGGAGTCTTGGCAGACTGAGACGGGAAAGATGGGCGCTCTCGGATGTAAAGGAAGTGGAATAAAGGCAGGGCAAAGTTCAAATCTAAAAAGAAGAAAAAGGAGGTAATGGAAATTGGAAATGCAAAAGAAAGAAAACAGTGGCTTAATCTTAGGAAAAAACCACTTGGGTGCTCACAGCTACATAATCAGAGGAGACAATAGAGCTCACTGTTTTCAGAGACCCGCTTGTCTTGTGTGACCTGCCCCTTTTGAAGGGCTCTCTCCTGAGGGGTACAAGGAACAGAACTGGAGGTGCACAGATACATTGGATGGTATAAGATATGCCCCCCACCTCCCCACCCCCCTCTCCTTAAAAAAAAATACACACACATAATAATAAAGGTTCCTGAAGGATAGGGTGGGAGAGGATAGTGGGAAGTTGATATCAATGGTTCAAGAGGAAAGAAAATGTTTTGAAAATGATGGTGGAAGCAATTGTACACTACTGCTTGATCCAATTGAATTATGGATTGTTGTACGTGTAAGAGCTCCCAAGAAGTGATGAAAGAAAAACAATTTTAATCTTTCCTAGTGACTCTAAAGAATGAACAATACACACTAGACAATATTTGTAGTTCAGGTTTTTAAAGGGAACCCCACCAACGGCTGTCCAATTGGCTCCGACTAGGTGACCCCACATGACAAACAGAAGTGCTGCTCCCGCCGAGGCTTTCTTTCCCTCTTCTTTCTAGACAGACATTGGGGCATAGAATTCGTGTGTCACACCACTCAGCAGCTTCACTGTATAACTCGGAGGGTTCCGAAGACTGTGGACCTGTGAAAGAGGACGCGGACAGTCTCATCTTTCTCCCAGGGCTCACCGGTGGGCTTACACCACTCATTCCGTGGTCAGCGGCTGAGTGCCTGATTCCCTGTGTCAACAGGGCTCTTCCGAAAGGAAAAGGCACTTCTGAATGAAATGAAAGTGAGTTATGCCACATTTGAAAAGAAAGATAGAATTATTGCTTTCAAAGAGATAACATAATATCATCAGCATAAGAATATTTTCTGATAAAGGCACTTGGAGGACCAAGTGCAATAAAAATTATTATTCTTTTTCAAGTGACTTTATATTTTTAAAATCATTTTATTGGGGCTCGTACAACTCATCACAATTCATCCATTCATCCATTGTATGTTGAGCACATTTGTACATGTGCTGCCATCATCATTCTCAAAATATTTGCTTTCTAGTTAAGCCCTTGGTATCAGCTCCTCATTGTCCCCTTCCCTTCCCACTCTCCCCTCCCCCTCATGAACCTTTGATAATTTGTTTTGTCATATCTTACACTGTCTGATATCTCCCTTCACCCACATCCCAGTTGTCCATTCCCCAGGAGGAAGTTATACGTAGATCCTTATAATCGGTTCTCCCTTTCTACCCCATCTTCCTTCCACCCTCCCAGTATTGCCATGCTCATCACTGGTCCTGAAGGGATCATCTGTCCTGAATTTCCCGTGTTTCCGGTTCCTACCTATATCAGTATATAACCTCTGGTCTAGCCAGATTTGGAAGGGAGAATTGGGATCCTGATTGGGGGGGGGGGGGGCACGGCGGGCAGGAGGGGAGGAAGCATTGAAGAACTAGAGGAAAGTTGCATGCTTCATTGTTGCTACACTGCACCCTGACTGGCTCATCTCCTCCCGGAGTCCCTTCTGTAAGGGGATGTTGCATTACCTACAGATGGGTTTTGGATCCCCAATCTGTACTTCTCATTTATAATGATATACTTTTTAGTTCTTTGATGCCTGATACCTGATCCCTTTGACACCTCTTGGTCATACAGGCAGGTGTGCTTCTTCCATGTGGGCTTTGTTGCCACTCAGTTAGATGGCTGCTTGTTTACCTTCAAGCCTTTAAGACCCCAGACGCTATATCTTTTGGTAGCCGGGCACCATCAGCTTTCTTCACCACATTTGCTAATGCATATTTGTCTTCAGCAATTAGTCTGGAAGGTGAGCCTCATGGAATTCCAATTTAATAGAACAAAGTGTTCTTGCATAGAGGAAGTACTTGAGTGGAGGCCCAATGTCCATCTGCTGCCTTAATATAACTCTAAAAGTATTTGCATGTGGATCTATTTCCCCATCATCATATATAAGTATATTTACCTATGTATATGCTTGCATTTACACCTCTATAAATGCCCCTTGCCTCCCAGTTCTTTCCTCGATTTCCTTTTACTCTCCTCTTTTCTCACTATCATGCTCAGCCTTCATTTGGCTTTCAGTAATTTCTCTCGGTTATATTGCCCTTGATCAATCCCTACCAGGACTCTCACACCCTCCTTACCATTGATTTTGGATCACTTGTTGGTCCTTTGTCCCTGGGTTGGTCAACACTACCTACTTTCCCCCACCTCCTCCTCCATCTTGTTCCCCCGGAACCATCAGTCCCATTGTTTTCTCCTCCAGACTGTTCATCCAGCCTACCTTATCTAGATAGACCTTCAGAGGATATTAATATGCACAAAAACAAGACAGAGAAAGACAAAGTTGCAAAAGAAAACAAAATGATGACAAAATAAACCAATGTCTAGAAGAAATATATAAATAAGTAAAAAAAAGAAAAATAATAATAAAAAAAGAAAAACCTGTAAAGAGTACAAGGTCTGTTTGTTGACCTCTAGGAGTGTCCTCTGGTTGAGTCTGATGGGGTGCCAAGCTCGGACCCCAAAGTCACTTCCTCTAGACCTCCATGCTCGGCGTCCCCTCGCTGCTCTGCAGCACACCTTTAGTGTTTTGCCTCAGTGTGGTGGGGTGACAGGGTGCAATACCGACTTTGTGTCTCCAGTGTTATCCTCATGGGGCACTGGGTTGGCGAGGGAAAAATATTATTTCTATAGTGGCTCTAAGCATATAATGGTTTAAAAATGAATTAAATAATAGCTCTTAAAATGACCTTTATTTTAGAGATACTATTTGAGCCATTCTTTGCTTAAAGCCATTATAAAAATAATTCTTATTTATTGCACTAGGTCCTCCAAATCCCTCTATCAGAAAAAAAACTCAGATACTAATTCGGAAAAGACTCAATGACAACGAGGTTGGTTTTCTTAAAATGTGGCTCAAGATATATTTTCAAGAGTCTCTGAGCTCTCTAAAGAGCTTTAACACTAAAAGGAAGACACAGCTTAAATACAGAACACATTCATATTCATACATGCACGCTTGTAGCCACGTTGTAACCAAGCGCATGCTTTTTAGGACTACATACCCACTTAGGTTTCTGATCTGAACGGATCCTAAGCACACTCCTTAACTTTATGTTTAAAAACATTTTACTGTGAATGGGGTGGAAGGGAGGAGAGCAAACCCGCTTTCTTCACTCAGCCATTGGCACACCTATAGTTTGAGGTCACGACTGACCCCACACTCTCCCTGTGTTGGCTGTGACCACTCCTCCTCCTCCTCCTCCTCCTCTTCCTCCTCCTCCTCCATCGCTAGTCCTCTTGCTGCCTGCACACAGTCCTTGGGATCTCACATGGTGGACTATTCGAAAGGGACAAAAGGCCTATCGTCCCCTTTAAAGACCAGGCCATTGTGTGGCTCATGCTGAACCACAGGAGAGAGTTCTGGTGCACACCTGAGGGGCGACTGAAGGCCAAAGTCCTGGGAGGCTCCACCCACCTCTATCTGATCAGTTGGCCCTCTGTTTTATGATCCTGAGTTTTGCTCTCCAAGACCTACTCCCGTGGTTGCACAGCAGTCTGAGAAAGAAAGGAGACTCATCTGCTAGTGGTGTGGATGCTGCCAATCGTGGATTTTCAGCATTCAGGAGAGAATGTGTGGCAGGTGGCAGCCAATGGCCATGAAGCTGCTCAGGGGTGGGTCTCTGGACTGGCCACTCAACCCCGACTCACGGTAACCCTTCGGGACATGGTAGACACCTGCTCCGTGGCTTTTCAAGACTGGAACTATTTCTTGGAATAGGAAGCTCCGTCTGGCTCCCACGGATTGGCTGGTCGTTTTGGAAGTGCAGATGTTGTAGTTAGCGCCTGACACATAACCAACCATGCTGCCACCAGGGCTCCTCTTGGAGGGGTGGGATCTGCTGCCTTTCGCTCACCCTACAACTCGCTCTCCAGCCCCCACCCCTGCCCCTGCAACCCGGTATCTTGCTGTGTCCGTTGGTTTTTGCCAACTTCTCTCTTACTGTCTACTGCCTTCACCTTCCCTGCCGTTAACCTTCCCTTGTCTGGCCTCCAGTCCAGTGGTTCTCAACCTGAGGGTCACGACCCCTTTGGGGGTTGAATGACCTTTTCACAGGGGTTGCTAACACCATCGTAAAACACTTATTTCTGATGGTCATAGGAACCGAGACATTCCGCCCATATCTGAGTCCCCGTGTGAAGACTGTTACCCATGCTACAACATGTTTCAAGACAAAATTTCACTTGTCATTAGTAATAAATATTTCACAATGTTTAATTCCATGTTGTTTTGATTAATCACTATGCTTTAATTCTGTTCATGTGTAACAATGAAAATACATCCTGCGGATCAGATATTTCGACGATGATTCAGAACAGCAGCAAAAGTATGACGTAGCAAACAGTGATGACGTAGCAATGAAAACAATTTGATGGTGGGGGTCACCACCGCATGAAGAACTGTAAGAAAGGGTTGTGGCATGAGGAAGGTGGGGAACCGGTGCTCCAGATGGTGACCTCCAACCTCTCACTTCTGCCCTCACCCCACAGGTGGTGTTCCACGGAAGCGAGATTGGTGCCCAAGGGGTGAATCTCAGGTAGCAGGCAGCAAAACCCCCTCTACAAGGTGGGAAAAACGGGGAGGGCGAGGAAGTCACTGATAGACAAGCACTAAGTTGAGTGAAGGGGAAGGCAAGATACAGTAAGAGGGAGGGTGGTAAAGCCAATTGAGAGATGAAGACATTGGAAGGTTTTCAAGAGGCGAAGGTAACAAAGGTAAATACTCTGATACAATCACTTCTTCAAACCCATGACCCACAAACACATGCTTGGGTGGATACGAAGGTTGAACAAGTATGGGAAAAAGAGAAGAAGTATACACCCAAATATATATAGGTTCAACAGAGAATATCTGCATATATCTATTTTTCTTTGCTGAAAACGTATCCACGAACGTGTGAGAGCCTGTAGAGGGCAAAGTTATGAAAGCTCCTTTGAACTAAATCCCCTGAAGGCCCGAGGAATTAGGGATCACTGCCGTCCCATGGCAGAAGAGTTCACAAAGACTATGTTACACATCCTCCTTCGACGAGGAACGATGGGGGGCTTACAAGTGTGTGAGCAGCCATCTAATGCAAATACCCATCTCTCCCCATCTGAAGAAGAGTGAAGAACATGGAAAGACATCAAGAAACACCAGTCTCTACGACTCCAGAAGAACTAGCGGGTGCCCAGCCATCACTACACCCAATGCTCTGAAAAGATCACAGTAGACGCTCCTGGACGGAGGGGGCGAAAAAGACAGAACAAAACTCAAAGTCACGAGCAAGGCCAGGCTTCCTGCTCCTGCAGACGGGAGGAACTGCCCACAGCCTCCTCACCCTTCCGGTGTGGAACAGAACACACCGTGGACAAGAGTGTCAATCATCGAGGATGAAAAGGGCAGCGTCTAGCCGAGGATGATGTACAGGGGGTTTGGAAAAGTCTAACGGGACAGGGAACACTGGTAAGACGTGGGATAAGGATGGCACGTTGAAGGAATAGCAACTGACAAGTTGAAAGAAAATGGGTATGAATGGCTGAAAGGAAAATGATGATCGGATCTGAAAATCTTCACCAAACTCCTTGTAAAAAGTTAAAAACATCAAACAAAACCCATTACTAAGTTGATGCTGTTAATTTGCATTCGTTCGGTTTTTAGGGTTTTTTTAAATTTTCAAATTTGTTTACAGGTAAATAAGAGGTAAAAAGCGGAAGGAACTTATACTCACTTTTACATTTGTTCATTTTTAAGTAAAAATTATCACAACAATATATACGTCAGCACCGAGGGACTTCAGTTACTTTCCCCTACTTACAAAAGGCTCAAGAATTACTGAAGTTTGAAAAGTGTTGCTTAAATGCAATAGCCTCTTAGTCAGGAGGTAAGCATTCCTCTTGTAATCTTATTTATATTGTTAATTTGCTAAACATCTGCACAAGAAGTATCATAATTACCTATTTTACAGAACTGTCAGGAAAATGAAGCAAGATAAGATATATACAGCACCTAACGCAGAGGCTGACTCATAGTGAGCATTTGCTGAGTTATTAATTCTCTCCTTCATTAAATCTCTGCATCCAACGGAGGGCAGCAAGGCCAGTGCCTCCCTCCAGTCTGCTCCTCGCATATCCACACGCCGCCGTGACCGACCAGGTGGGACTTGGAAAGCTCTTTCTATGGAAACACGGCTCACGATGCTGGTTGGGTTTCAATGATCGGGGATGAAACATTCATGAAAGTTTTGATCCGGCTTGTAAACCTATCTAGCACGCAAGCGTTGCTTCTACTGGGGGAAGTGGGGAAGAACCCGAGCGCATTCCACTCTCAACTGTGGTTCTGCCACCGTTCCAAGAGCTGCCATCAGACAGTATGAGGGAGCATGGCTGAGAAAGAGAGGAGGGCGATGTTACCTACGGTGCAGCAATGGCTCAAACAGGGCATGGGGAGGCTGGCCCCGGAGAGGAATGAGTTTCCTTCTACTGTACCTACGTTTTCCATGAGTCGGAATGGATTCAACCTCACTACGGCTAACAACTGCCAGTGCATTTAGAATTGCAATGGACGTGAAATATGATACATTGGCAGGAGGCCAGGTGGGTGGTTCAGTTATTACAAGACAAGCGCGGCTCCGACCCCAGTGCAGTGGTGCTGGGTATGAAAGAGCCGCAGCTGGTTGGAGAGGCCGAATGACCGATCGCCGGTGTTGGGACGTTAAGGCAGAAGGTTCCAGGTCTGAAGATGGCGCTGGGCTGTATGTAAAGGTGCTCTGTATTGATAATCAAGCTGCATTCCTGCATTAATTTGGCAGTCGGAATAATGAAACAAAACTGGTACTTGAATAAGAATGTCAAACTTATTCTAGAACCAAGCAAGTGATTGAAAAATCGTTCTGTTTAAAAAGATGAACATTTGCTGATGGTTGTTTTCTTGTATGAATCTGCCTCTCCATCTTAACAGCAAATAGCTGGGTGCGAGTGACCTTGCAGCGGCAGGCTGCTGAAGTGGACGGGAGAGGAAGTGAAAACGGTCAAGTGGCAATGCTCAAATATCTTGTCCCCGGGGTTCCGCAAACCCCAAAGGAGAAAAGTGAAAGCTGGGCTGAGTAACAGATGCTACTCTATGAACTCTACGGGCACGCTATTTGGTAGCAGATACCTCGAGAGTCATTTTCGAGATTTTGGGATCTAGTCCCACCATTATATAAACCCCGTGCTCTCCGGGGCACCTCCCCCTGCAGGTCCTCCTCTACATGTCATTCAACGATGCTTATGAGCAATGCAGTGGTGCGGCCAGTGAGCAGAGCGTGACAAGGGGAGCGAGTGGGATTTGTACATCCTGGATCGGCCTGAGAATGTGCCAGCGGGTTTCCCAGTAACTTAAACTATTGAATACAAAGCTGATGATTCCAAATGTATAACCCCCTTCCTTCTTTCCCATGAAACACAAGTCTCTTTCTCGAGTCTTCTTTCTCCTCATCAGTGAGCACACTTACCTGTGATCTGTACCACTGGGCTACTACCGAGCACCAATGCCACTCTGAATGGGAAGTGATAGGTATGAGGCCATCCACTCCCGAGGAGATGAGGGGCTCCTGGCCCTTGGGCCATCAGAGTCCGAGGTAGCATTTCCATTCCCAGAGTAACCATCCATCAAACAGAAAGAGCTTCAAAGATACGTAGGAACAATGCTCACGGCCATGACTACTGCATTTGTCGGACCATAAGAGGCACCCCCCTCTCCCACCCGCCATGATCCCATGCACCTGCTGACTGTCCACTGCTGTTTGCCTGCTGTGGATTGTGATGTGTTAGGGGGAAGTCCCGCCTCCTGGAGTCTCCATGTCAGTCAGGTCACAGGATCAATACAGCACAAACCTCCCCTGCACGTGTATGACACTGAGAGACTGACAGGATGAAAACATGGAGACAGGAGGCAGCTAGGGCCGGTACCAGGTAGGGTTCTGACTGGGACTATGTGGTGCAGTATAGTGTCCTGACAGGCAAGCCAAGAGGTTGTCGTGGCAGCATAGTAAGAGCAAGTGGTTTGAGTTGCTGTAAATGACAATACTATGTGACTATATGTCACAATAATATATGACTATATGTCTCTCTCAACAACTCACAGTTCTTTCATTATTTTCCTCAGAAAAACACCATTTCTCAAATGGTGCAAAATGTCAAAGGTGAAAGATTAGCATATAAAGTTCCATTTAAGCTGAAGGCAGTAAAATATGCAAAAGAACATGCAAATGAGCAGTGGAGAGAGTGGAGGAAACAGGAGGGTCAGCTGCAAAGACTTGGTAAAATTAAGCACAGTTGGTGGGTGTGGCAGTCGTGTGCTTATGTTAGTTTTATGATTGAGCTGTAGGGGTGGAGTCTAGCTTGTTAATCTGGAGATAGCCATTGAGCAGCCAATGAGGCCTCCGTGTGGGCATGGCTTTCTCCTGAGACTTCTGGGAAAGCTCGCGATTTTTCCCTCATGAAGATGAGATGCTATCTCCCCAGTTGTGGGGAGTGAGTCTCAGAGGCGATGAGTCACGGAAAAGACAAGATGGCAGCGTCTGAGGAGCTGGAGGAGCTGGCGGAGAGACCGCATGGCTTTGCCCTGATGGAGCCAGACCTCTGAAGCTGGAGCGGCATGCTGTTGATGGACCCTGAGCCCTGGAAGCGAGGAGCCATGTGGAGACCCCCGCCAGCGCCAGAACTCTGCAGGCACTGACCTGTGACTTCATGAGTCGGAAGGAGACTTTGTAGACTGATTTCGGGCATATGGGTTAATATTGGACTTATGACTTTGTACTGGACTGGATTGGGATGCCTTCTTAGAGTCACATTCCTTTTGTATATAAACCCTTTCCTTATATCCATATGCGTGTCTTTGAAATTTGTTTCTCTACTCTACCCAGACTAACACACTGGACATGCTGAAAAATGGCTACAGTGAGACGTGGACCTGAAAGAATGGATTGCATGTCGCATGAATATGGGCTTCTCCGTTTCTACAAAAATGACCATCTATGAAGCCAAACACATTGCTGTAGAAAAAGGCATTAAAGATTTTACTGGCTCACCATCATGGTGCTACAGATTTATGAGGAAAAGAAGAAGCCTTGCTATGTGCACCAAAACTAGAATTACACAAAAAATGCCACCAGAATATGAATCAAATAAGTGATCGTGAACAACAGAGCTTCATAAATTCTGACACTAGTGATGATGAGTTTTTAGGGTTTCCAGAAAACTAGAAAAGTGCTTGAACCTCTAAGTCTTTCCTCATTTGTTAATAAAAGTGATAATGGTTCAGTTTACACTGTTAAATATTACCTTATTTTGCTTTATTTTAATAACTATTTTACTATACGGGTACTATTTGGCTCAGAATTATTTTTCTTATTTTCCTGCTCTAAAAATTGAGTGCATCTTATGATCGGGCGCATCCTATGGTCTGAAAAATACGGTAATTAGGTTATTTGATTTTATGCAAGTCACTTAAAACTCTAGGTCTCAAGTCCCTTATCGTTATTTGTAAAATGAAAAGCTGCAACTCTTTATATTGTAAAAATATGATCTTCCAGCCCCTCCCTTCATAAAATAAACCTGACCCCAAATCTAATGACATACTCTTACAGGTCTTTTTCCTCTACATAAATCAAGCTGTACACACAGACAGATGTACTTAATGCAAAAAGCAGACTACTGATCAACAGATACCTTTAGAGTAATTTTCAAAACTTAGGGCCACTCTCTGATACTCCCCTCTAGTTTAAGTGAATGCAATTCTTGATGGGTGAATCTGAGACAGTAATGAAAATTCAGCCAAAAAGAGACACTCACTGCGTTTTCAAAAAGGTGTCCTATGTTTCCCCACCCCCCACTTGCCCTATTGTCTTTTAAAAACACTCTCATTCCAGCCGTATCTTCCATCATCTCGTCTACTCCCAACATTTAAGCTGCAGACTGACATCCCAGAGTCTGTATCTTTTGTTCCTGCCTTCTCAAATTTCAGGCTTCAACTTCAAGCTGCCTATTAGACAGCTCCAAACATAACTACTTATCTTTCCTTCAGTCCATGCTCCACCTTTTCCTGGGCATCAAAGCACTGGTAGGTGTTCAGGTGAGGAGTGCCTGGGTCAACTAGGGGCCAACTCTGGCTTCTTCTGCCGGTCCAGCAACTGCCAAGACCTGTCCCTTTAATCTGTCTCCTTCCTTTGAGCCTCCCAGCTTCCATCTTAACCTGGAACGTCCTTGGTCTCCATCTGCCCTGGTGGTGAGGTGGTTCTGTGTTGCGATGCTGAGCCCAAAGTCAGCATTTCAAATTCACCAACCATTCTGTGGGACAAAGACTTGGATTGCTATTTATTTTTAATAAATCATTGTATTGGGGGGGCTCTTACAGCTCTTACAACAGTCCACACATCAATTGTATCAAGCACATTTGTACATAGGTTGCCATCATCATTTCCAAAACATTTTCTTCCTGCTTGAGCCCTTGGTCTTAGCTTCTCTTCTACCAGCTCTGCCGTGTGAAATCTTGGCAAATTATACATCATTTTATTTTCATCTGCTGTCTCCTTTAAACCACATTTCTTTTGTTCATCCCCCTAGGGTGGGGTATATATCAATCACTGTGATTGGTTCCCCCCATCCTCATGATATCGCCTCTCATTATTGGTTACGAGGGGTTTGTCTGTCCTGGATTCTGTGCTGTGTGTTGAGAGCTCTTATCTATGCCAGTGTACATGCTCTGGGAGAGCCAGAATTGTAAGGTAGAACTACGGTCATGACAGTTGAAGCCTTAAGAGCTAGAGCAATGTTATGTTTTGTTGGTGCTAGACTGCACCCTGACTGGCTCATCCCTTCCTTGACCCTTCAGTGAGGGAAAGTCCAATTGTTTACAGATGGGCTTTGGGTCTACATTGAGGACTTCACTTGTTCATTTCAGAGTGGTTGTTTATTTTGGGTCTTCTGATGCCTGATATTTGATCCTGCTGACACTGTGATCACATGGGGTTGGTGTGCTTCTTCCATGTGGGCTTTGTTGCTTTCTTGATAGATGGCGGCTTGTAGCCGGGCACCATCAGCTGTCTATACCACATTTGCTTACACCCCCATTGTATTGTGTGTGTGTGTGTGTGTGTGTGTTTATCTAAAACACTGGGAGAATTTTTTCTTTTGAGAATCTCTTTTCTCTCAATTCCTCACTCAAATCAGATCATTAGCATTTGATTCTTCATGAAGCCATCAGTGGCTCTCATTTGCCCATGTACTACATCAGACATCCTTAGAATGAAATGCACTGCTTTTGATATATATATTTTGATAGATATTTTTAGCATCATCTTCTACACACCTACCCATATAATAACTGTTCAAAATTCTAACATCTTTTGCTGCTCCACTGAAATGCCAACTTCTCTGTGAAGTTCCAACTCCTCTGTGAAGTTTCCCAAGAGGATCCTCCTAGGATCAACTGTCCCTTCCTCAAGATCCCCAGCAGATCTCTTGCTCACTAGTCCTGACTCCCAGAAGGTAGGCGTGTCGGGCTCACTTTTACCCTGGTGTTCCTGGAACAAACTAATCAATGATGATTTATCACCTGCTTCCGCAGGCTAAAATGAAGTTGGAAGAGGATGGAAGCCCTCATATGGAAGTTCTAGGTGAGGAGTGACTTCCTAACAAAGAGGGAGAAAGGAAACAACCCAAAGAGCGGAGGCCAATGGGACAAGCTGTCTGTCTGTCTTCCAAGACGGTGCTGTGGTCGATGTTGGTGCTCATCACGGCGTGCTATCCGGAAATAGTACGTGAAGTTCAGAGCCCTGGTGGTGCAATGGCTAAGCACTCAGCAGCTGACTGATGGCTCAAATCCCACCAAAAGGCTCCACGGAATACTGAGACCTGCTTCCATCAAGAATACATCAGTTGAGCTGCTCAGGTGTGCGGGCCCTGTTGACTAGGGTGGGAGGCAGATAGATGACCGTGGCCAGATGTTCGGTGTGGGGAATCCCCTTTGGCTGAATGCTGGGTTGGGTTGCACTGCAGGGGCAGTGTGCTTCCTCCTGGGGAAGCTGTGTTGGGTGGAGGACCCGCCTGGCTCTTTTTCTCTTTTTCATTTAAAAAACAACACTGACCTTTTAAAACGAGTTGCACAGTATTGAGGAGCCCTCTCTACTTGTGCTAGCCTGGCTCTCCGAGGGGCAGTGGGAACAATGACTTTTCAACGCTCATACAAATGTGCTCAGGGATCTGTGTGCCTTCTAGGATATGTTTTTCAACAAAGGATGATACTGAAGCATATTAATAGTATCAGTATGCTTAGTAATAGTTTCTTTACGGAGACTTATTCTATAATGAACAGTTTAACAGATCAACTCATTTATATGTAACTTATTAGCTGTCTGTTAGTCCTTGGAATGTATCATCATCTCCTAGTCTACTGGTTTTAGGAATTCTGGTGGTTTCCAGGTTATTTTTGTTTACTCCTACACACAATAAACATTCCTCTTCATTGAGCTAAAAGAAAAAAGACGATACACTAGAACACGGTGCTCTGGGGCAGTTGTACCCTCTTGCAGGGGTCACTGTGAGTGGGAAGAGACGGGGCAGCAACCAACAATGCCCCCTCCTCTGTCCACGCAGGAAGGACATCAAGGCCAGCACGAAGTATGGCTGAGAAAGATTTTCATCATGCAGTTTCACTGAGTGAAAGTCCATTTAATTATGCACAATTTTTTTTGCATGTGTAAGTCATTGAATCATCGGATATGTGAATTATATGTCAGAACTGTGAAAAAAAGTTTACAAGCAAACAAAACTTGAGGTAGATGAAAGTACTTTGTTCAAATATCATTTTAACTATGTGTGTAGGCTTATTGGTTGACGTGCAACAAAGTTCACTCACTTAAGAAAGTTTAAAAATTACATAAATGCCCATCTTAGAAAATATGAAAAATAAAGTGAAAAACAAAAAACCTCCCCAATCTTAGGGTGTATTAAAAAAAATAACATTAAGTACCAAGCGGCTATTCTAGTTCAAACACTTGTTAATGTTTGAAGAGCCTGAGTCCATGGGTATCCTTCAAGTTTGGCTAAAGACGGTCACTGCTGCAAGCTGGTCACCCAACGCTGCTGCCTTACTGTGTGACTAGAGAATGACATAGTTGGGGAAGTGGGATTAGAAGTAGGTGACAAAAAAAGGAGGGGATAAAATTTGAAGAGTGAGAGACATAGAAAATGAACCCCAAATACGCAAAAGGTAGGACAATGAGGACAGCTGAGAGGAAGGCAGGTGAGGTTAGGGGAGGAAAGGTCAGTAGCTGAGCGGCCACCTGCAGCCAAAGGGCAGTTCTTCTGTCCTCTCCTGTCTCGTGGCCTCCTTTGTTACCATTGACTTTGGGCTGATGTGTGTACCCTGAGATGCACGCTGAATTCCAAATGGAGTCCTCCTACACGTATACTTTATACCAACACAATCCAGTTAAAAGGATTTTAATTGGTGTGCACCATTCCCTGCAATTTCAACATTTTAAAAATGAATAGTCTCACTAAGTACCAGATGGTGACATGTACTAATTAATCAGGCCTATTCAATGAATGAGCGTATTAAAATGAATGCACCTATTAGACATGTGTTGCCGACGCTCTATTCCTGAGGAAGCCTCCCCTGCAATGAATGCCCGTGGAAGGTGCTGATTTACTGTGCAATACTCACAAGTGTCTCCCACAATCATTTGCTGCCGCAAGCCCATCACTCTTGCGTCTCCCTCTAGATCACTCGATATTTCATGCTAAGGAGCCCGCAGGCCTGGCTAACCCTCTTTAATTTGTTTAACCTTCACAAGCAAGAGCCAGCTAAATACTGGACCCACCAGTTTTCTATGAAAAAGAATGCCTTACAGACGCTGCAAGGTCATTTGTTAAATGGACAATGGGTAAGAGGCAGCTCATACGAGGCTCTTGATTCAGCTCCCTAATTGGTCTGCCTGGCAGTGAGAGCCGGTGCGCTGCCAGCACAGGGGATAAAGTAGTGCAGACGGAAACCCTGCCCCACAGGCTGCCGGGCTCCGGCAACCCTAGAACTGGCTCCCAACCCTAGGAAGGTCTCCTTCGCTGGGAGGCCCCTTTTCAAAAGAGAAAGAGATCCTGGGGGCCATCTGTGTTCTTAGCTTCTCACAGCCACATCATTTCTGTGTTACACGATCTTCTTCTTGTCGTTGTTGTTAGGTGCACGGAGCAGGGATGGACTCACAGCAAGCCTGCACAACAGAAAGAAGCACTGCACTCTCATCGCCCTCACCCTTGTTCCTGCTGTGGTGACCACTGTGGCCGCCACGGTGCCAACCCCTCTCCTTGAGAGCCTTCCTCTTCCTGACCAGGCGCTGGGTCCTTCCTTTTCCAGGGACTGGTCTTTCCTGACAACATCTCATGATGCCTGCCTTGAAGGGCCTCTCTGGCTGGACTACTTCTCCCGACACAGATGCCTGTTCTCCCGGCAGGCTGTGGGGCTGTCAGTATTCCTGCCCAGTACCAGCTGTCCTCAAACACACTCGGTCTTCTTTGGTTTTATGTCCAACTTTGACGGCCACGAGAGGTGATGGAAAATGCCACCGTTTAGGGTTAGAAATGAAGCTGGGGGGGGGGGCAGGGAGGGGAGACCCTATGAGAGAATTCTGCAAGACCAAGAGTCTCTTCACCGCAGACACCTTTTGTCAACAAGGCGATGCACGTGGACTTCTCGGGCAGGGGATGTACAGAAACCAAACAGCTCATCTTGGGTCCTCACAGTTCCAAGTGCATTCCAAGAGAATGCCCCGACCCTTAAAAACTAAGAATAAATACACTAGATTCACTGAGAAACACAGATTTGTGAAGTACTGAAGGCACTAAAAAGAGTGGCTGATTAGGTAAGAAGGCAGCAAGGCTTAGAGAAAACAGACTTTGGAGAAGTAAGGACTGCTGTGAGACATGTATCTTATCTGGCACGCACCAGGCACTAACAAATGGGAGTTTCCTCCCCCAGACACTAACAAATGGTAGAGAACATTTCTATTTGCTTGTTAAAAAATCGACTTGCAGGGAAGCCTAGCAGAAATGAAGCCCAAGGATAAATTACCTTTGGAGACTACCTAGAGATGATGGTGGAAAATGTAATTTAGGGGCGTTCCTTTAAAATTAATGCCAAATGTACTTTACCTACTAAATTATGTTGTGCCTTCCAAGCTACATGCAGAGGACCCAATTTTGAGAAATCTGTGCTTATTTATGACACGTGGCAAGGTTATCGCTTCAAGTCACAATATTCCCAAAAAGAATTCTAAGGGGAGGGTACGCAAGTCATAGAAACAACAGAAATTGTAGTTACAGATTAAAACAAGCCTCTTGAGTGACAAAGGCCATTTCTTTTTTCGTTCCCCAGACTATTACCTAAAAACATGGGGTAGAATTAGCTTGCTATCTAACGACATTTAATGAATTTGGACACACTGAAGAGTCTAAGATAACAAAAAACTTTTCATCAAGAGCTTACTATACAATGGCTCAATATTTTTAAAGAAAATTTCTATGACTCTGGTTTGATCATTTTGGGTTGGAATTTCTATTACTTTTTTACATTTCTGGTTTTGTTCCCTTCCCCCCACCCCCCACACACACACCAAGTAAGATCATTTCAATAGACAAAAAGGCTCCCAGAGGAGTCCTGTGTCCCGAGATGATAAGGCCCATTCCAGGAAGACAAGATCTCACCGCCAACCACAAATTCCTAGCCCAGACATTTAAAAAGAAACCACGGTAGAAAAATCCAAACCCCAGCTGACTGGATGGGAAGCAATGATTTATAACAAGCTGACTAGACTAAGGCAGCGCTCAGACCACTCTAGAATATTCTCTACTCTACTGCAACATTGCGAAGGGTACAATTTGATCAGCATCCCACAAACTCATTTTTTCCCCATCAAGGCAAAAAACAAAAACACGGTTCTTGAGTGTTTCAATGTGAAGCTACATGATAAAGGGCACAGCGCCCACATTTAGACAACAGACAGCTTTAACCAAAAGACTGCATTCATATGAAAGCTTAGCTCGCTTGATCTGGAGCAATATGGGAGTCTAAAATAAACACCAAGTTTGACAAACAGCACATGAGTCAGATGTACGGAGGGAGGTGGTACTGGCTAAGCCTGGCATCCAACACAGTCGGGGCTGGGGATTCAACTTCTGCTTCTGTCTTGAAGATCCACCTCTGAATTAGTCATCTCTGCCCCTGGCCATGTGGCAGGCTACATACACCCCAGGTGCCTGGGATTCCTTGGAAAGGGGCCATATGAATCTGTTAACTTCAAAACAGACTCTGAATTAGCCCAGATGATACACTAGAAATGATGAAACGATAATTAATGTTTAGAATATGCTGGAGTCCATGCAGTACTTTTAATCCTGGAAAGAACCTTCATTGATCACACAGAGGCAGGAGTAATCTATTTCTCCAGGAAGAAAAGATGCCTGAAATTGGAGAACAATTGCATCAAGATATCCAAGCCTATCATCTTACACAGGAAAATCTATCTTACACAGGAATGAATAAGTCTCAAAGTCAGAAAGACACATTGATGAAACCCCTTTTGCGGAGTCTAATCCCTGAGGACTGTACAGTAATCTTTAGTTGCTTCAACTCATTTTGATTCATTTAGTTGCTTCAACTCAGCTTGATTCACTTGGTTTACCACACCAAAAAACCAAATTCACTGCTGTCAGGTGGGTGCTACTCACAGCAGCCTGGAGAAGAGGGTAGAAGTAACTGGCCCTTTTAAGCATCCTAGACTGTAACTCATCGATAGTGGTTCTCAACCTAGGGGCCATGACTCCTGTGGAGTCCCAAGGACCCTTTCACAGGGGTCACCTAAGACCATAGAAAAACACATCTTTCTCATGGTCTTAGGAACCAAAACACGGCTCCTCTCTCCATCTCCAGGCTGGTCGGCCCACAAGCAGACCCGCCTCCCATAGACAAGTACCTGGTGTGAAAACTGTTATCCATGCTACCCCATGCTTCGAGGCAAACTTTCATTTACTTGTCACTAGAAATAAATATCTCATAATATATAATTACATATTGTTTTTGTGATTAATCACTATGCTTTAATGATGTTCAACTTTTAACAATGAAAATATATCCCGCATATCAGATATTTACATGATGATTCCCAACAGCAGCAAAATTGCAGTTATGAAGTAGCAACTAAAATAATTTGATGGTTGGGGGTCACCACAGCATGAGGAATTGTGTGAAAGGGTTGAGGCATGAGGAAAGTTAAGAAGCACGGCTTTACAAGAATAGATGCAGTGCAGCTGGGGGTTGCACACTGCTGACCTTGCAGTTACTAGCTCGATGCATAATCAAATACCTATAACATTGCTCACGTTACTCAAATCAATATGAGCATGTGACGCAATTTAATTGTTACTTTTGGGGGTGAAGGAAAAGGAGGAACTAACGTTTCTTGGAGGCGAAAGTCATCGTAGGGAGTACATCACATGCCACACGATCAGTCGTCCCGACCGTCCTATGATTTACCGTCTCTGTCCAACCTTAAGACGCACTTTTTCCTCCCCTGAAGTGGGAGAGAAACAAGGATGCATTTTATGGCCCAAGGTGTGGTACCCCAGAACTTCTGCTTATGATCCCATGAGCCTACTTACTGTCTGCTACTGTTTGCATGCTGTGGATGGCTGTGTGTTTGGGGGAAGTCCCACTTCCTCGATTCTCAATGTCAGTCAGGTCATGTGATCGGCACAGCACACGCCTCCCCTCATTTGTTTATGAAAGTGATGTTGGTTCTTAACACCATTTTTCAGTTTATGCTGTTAAATATTACTGCATTTTGCTTTATTTTAATAAATATTTTAGTATGCTGGTATTATTTGGTTCAGAAAAAAATTTTTTTCTGCTCGAAAAACCAGGTGCATCTTACGGTCAGGTGAGTCTTATGGTCCAAAAAATATGATACATCCTGGATTTACAAGTAAGGAAACTGTGGTTCAAGGGTATAAAATGGTATCAATAGGAAAACTCAGACATGTTAGACTCCAAACTCTATGTTTCTTATAACTAATGGCATCTGTAATGGTGGGTTAATGTACAGTAAGACAACACACACACACACACACACACACACACCACCACCACCACCACTCCCACCCACCACCATTTAAAGTTGGTTAGAAGATGAAAAAAATTCAGAGTAACTATATAAAAAAATCAGTTGATGTCTAACCATTTCAAGAGATAATTAAGAACCAATGACAGTGAAGTAAGACATCTGCACTGCACTGGAGTAAGGCACTTGTGAAAAATCCGGCTCCAGGAATTGATGGAATATCAACCTTAATGTTTTGAAAGCTGATGAAGCACTCAAACCACTCTTTTTTATGCCAAGAAATTTGGCTAACCAAATGGCTAATCAACTGGAAGAGCTTTCTATCTGTGCCCACTCCAAAGAAAGGTGGCCAAACAGAATGTGGAAATTACCAAACAATATCACTAATATCACAAGCAATTAAAATTTTCCTGACTATAATACAGAAACAGTTGCGGCAGTGCATCCAGAGGGAGCTGTCAGAAATTCCAGTTGGATTCAGGAAAGGACAGTGGAATGAAGGACATCATTGCTGACGTCAGGTGGATCTTGGCTTAAGACAGGGGATATCAAAGATGCTTACTTGCGTTTTATTGACTATGCCAAGGCATTTGAAAGTATGGGTCATAACAAACTGGAGAACAGGCAAAGAATGGCCACTTCGTTGTGCGCAGGCAGAAGCTGCACACAGATCAAAAAAGGGGCTACTGTAGGGTTTAACGTCAGCAAGGGTGTGCGTCAGGGTCGTGTGCTGTAGCCATATGTACTCAGGCTGCGCAAACGCTCCTGAGACTGGACTACATGAAGAGGAATGTGGCATCAAGATTGGAGGCAGAGTCATTAACTGTGAGTGTATGGAGATAACGTGAGTTTGCTGGCTCAGAGCTAAGAGGTCTTGAAGCACTTACAACTCAAGGCAAACAGAACAAACCCTCTCCCCTGGGCCAAGGGACGTGATCAAAAGCAGAGAAGACTGAAGTTCCTTTTGCTTGGATCTGCAACCAACACCCCTTGGAAGCAGGAGTCAAGCAATTACATAACATATCCCACTGGGCAAATCTACTGCAGGAGACAAAGATGGCACCCGGAGGACTATGGTTTTTTCATTCTCCTAATGATGTACCGTCTCAGGAGCCCACCACGGTAGCTCTACCCTGTCTAATAGGGTCACTGTAAGTCAGAATTGGCTTGGTGGCAGTGAGATTTTGTCGTTAGGAGAACTGATGCGTATGGGTCATGTTGCCGGTGAAGAACACTGAAAGTGCCAAAGGGTACTAGAACAACAAACATGTCACATGTCGTCTTGGAGTAAATGCGCCTTAGAAAGGAGGATGGCAAGGCTTCGTCTTACGAATTTTGGATGCATCACAGGAAAGACCGTTCCTGGACAAGCACACCATCCCTGATCAGTGAAAAAGAAGACCTTCAAGAAGACGGACTGGCCCATGGCTGCCACGATGACAGCAAACGTAACCCGGGCTGTGAGGGTGGCCTGGGGCAAGGCACTGTTTATCCTCCTGTACACAGCTCCTTACAAGCCGCTAAAACCTACGTGCTGTGTTAACAGGACTGAATTGTCCCTGAAGACTTGCTTTCACACCCAGAAAGCCAATTTTAGTAACCAAATTGTAGACTATACTGATAGAAAATATGGAAATGAAGGAAGCCTTGGAAACTTGAGTAGCTGTAGAAAATGAATACATACCGTTCCTTGGATATGTAGCTGGAGCAGAGTACTACAATGAAGATTTATTCCTGTACAGCATAGTATAATTTATGGAATTCAAATAAGAGCACATGTTTCTCTGATACTTAAAAAAGACTTAAGGAATAACTATAGCATCAGAAAGTTACATAGTTAAGCTAGTTCTATAAACTCGAGTTTTTACAAGATGGTACATGAATTTTGTGTTATTTAAAAAATTTTAAATGTGGATTTTGCCTTCCAAAGGGGTATTGACAATAGTCTTTCCTTCAAGCCCCGAGCAGGGAGACTGTGTGGTACAGGAGAAGGTGCCACAATGGTGGGCTTTTTACAAAGCACCAGGATTTCCGTTTCCCTTTATGCTTTCGTCCAGTTATGCCTCCTGTTGCGCTTCTGCTGCGCTCTGTGCTGCGTGCAGGCTGGGGACCAGGATCTGCACTACTCGAAAGCAGGGACAAAGCTCTGAGCACAGAGAGGTTAAACAGAGTCAGGGAGGCCACCCAAGCTTAAGCATTTGCCCGCCAAATATACTGTATATATTCATGTATAAGCCAAGTTTTCCAGCACATTTTGTTTTTTCCACATTACTGCCTGGTGGGAGTAGGAAGCCCAGCCTTGCTCCTGATGGGAGTTGAACCATCAACCCTGTGGGCTGCAGTCCCGCACACAACCACTGCGCCACCAGGGCTCAGCTTTTCAGCACATTGTTACTGCAGTTTTGTGGTAAAATTAGGTGCCTCGGCTGATATTTGGATCAGCTTATACTTGAGTATATATGGTAATCTGCTGTTCGCTTGTTTGTTTTGAATTTTTATCGAGCCTATTTACTGAGGCAATATCACGAGGTCATATCTCTAATTCATACAGTATGGTTGAGGGCTAGATGTTATAACCATTTTAATAAATGAGGAAGTAGAGAATGTCAGACATTAAGTTTCTTGCCCGATACCATACAACTCTTGGTCATAGCTGGGTGATGAGCTGGGATTTGCACCTTGGTCTTAACTGGTCGAATGGCCCCACTCAAAGCTATGAACCTATGCCATTTCTGGACTCTTGATAACCGCCACAGGTCCTCGGTGGTGAGGCAATCCCCCGGCTTCTCCTCTCAGCACATTCTGTTTTACTCTTGACCATTTCTTTGGCTAGAGCAGTAGTTCTTAGCCTGTGAGTCGCAAACCCTTTGGAATGAGAACGGCCCTTTCACAGGGTTCACCCAATTCAGACCAGTAGCAAAGTCACAGCTGTGAAGTAGCTAAAATAATGTTATGGTTGGGGGTCACAACATTAGGAACTGTATTAAAGGGTCATGGCATTAGGAAGGCTGAGAATCATGGGCTAAAGCCTTCAGTAGGTCTGGGAATTTGCCATCCCCACCGTTGGCATTAGCCTCAAAGGACCTACACTGGCGGGTGATCAAGAGGAACGATCATCTTCATTCTTCCTTCTGCTCCTCTTACGTTAAGTAGAACTACAAATTTAGTACCAGGAAAGAACACAGTCCTTCCTGTTCTGAGAGTAAAGCTAAGAAAATGGTTAGTCAAAACACCCACCAACTGCTGGGTTAGAAAAGTAAAAACAATGAAGCAAACCAAAGCAAAAGATTATGGAACAGTTAATAAAAGTCTAATTGTGAAAATACCGGGGTTTTGTTTTATGGAAATATCTGAATGTGGGTAACTAATTCACTGATAAAAAATAATGTAGCCTAAGAGAACATAAGTCGAGTAAACAAGTCCTTTACCCCCCATCAGTATTTTCTATAGCAGTTATGTAATTTATAGGTTCTATAAAGGATTCCTTTAAAATTTTATTCAGCATTGATAGAGTATCTAATTTCTATTGCTCCAATGAAATATGGAAAGAGTTAAATGTCTACAGACTGGCAAGTGAATTTACAATACAGACTCAACTACTGTATAAAATACAGGAAATTAGCACTGAAAAAATTCTATAAAAAGAAAATAAACTGAAACCAGATCTTTAAAAAGAATTCTAGTCTAAGACAACCCTTTTATCTATTTTTAGAATGAAGTAACAAAAATTGCCTGCAACATATGAGATTATAAAGAAAGAACAAAATTTCAATATATCCTCAACTATGGAGTCTAAATTCTAGTAAGAAGAGACTTTTAAAGTATCTGATTAAAATAAAAACTGCATCCATTTTATCCTTACCTTATTTTTATTTCTTTATCCTTCAGGAAAAGATGGTGTTTATACCAGAGACTATCAAACAAGATAACAGATGGCAGGGGCATTGAATCAAGTCCAATTTGGGTTGAATTCAAGATTGATTGTCTAGAGACACGAAAGCAATATACCTATATTAGCATCAAATGCCTAGTACAGGCACTCCCTGGTTACAAACATTCAGTTTACACACACCACTCTGCATACCCCTGTCATTACAAATGATATGTAAAATGATATATAATAAAAAATGAATGCTACTTGTGATAAGCATCAAAATATTATTAAAAGTGTTCAAATGTTTTAGGATATTTGAATGTATATCTTTTCTTACTAGAATGGTACACTAAACACTAAGATAAACATTTGACTGACATTAGATATGCATTGTACCTAACTTTGTTTTAAGTACAAATTAGAAATACTTAGGAATGGAATTTTTTTGGAACCTAGGAACTGCCTCTACTGATGAAAATGCTATGGGTTTATAATCAACAGAAAGTTTATGGGCTAAGCATTATAAGATTTTTTTCAGGATAAGTAGTTAAGAAGCTCAAAGATACAGATAAACCCCTCAGGACCAATAATCTCTCAGGATCAATAATGAGAGTAATGATACCAGAAAGGGGAGAGGAAGAAGGAGGTGGATAAGGGGAATCGAACTATAACCCCCTCCCAGGGGGTTGGACAACTGAAAAGTGGGTGAAGGGAGATAATGGTTGGTATAAGACATGAAAAAAATTATTTTATAAATGATCAAGGCTTCATGAGGGAGGGAAGGGGGAAATGAGATGACACCAAGGGCTCAAGCAGAAAGAAAATGTTTTGAAAATGATGACAGGGCTGAGCCCCGGTGGCGTAGTGGTTGTGCGCAGGACTGCGGCCCACTGGGACAGAGGTTCAATTCCAGCAGTGGGGCTGGGCCTCCTACTCCCACCACCGGAGAGCAGTGATGCCCCAAAACAAAACAAAACAAAACAAAAAAAAGAAAATGATGACGGTCACATGTGTTTGACACAACGGATGGATGGATGGATGGATTGTGCTAAGAGCTGCAAGAGTCCCCAGTAAAATTATTAAAAGAAAGAAACTCAAAAATTCCTCCTTCTAGCTCAGGATGACCCTTCATCTGCCCAGGGGATGGTAACAAATATTCTTTTTTTTATATGAGATGGTGAGAGTATAAATGAGGCTTCTAAAAAACATTTTTAAAACAAAGTAAGTCAAGCACAAAAGGACAAGAACAACATGAATCTGCTGAGGTAAGGCTAAAAAAATGCAAAAGGGGTATAGGAAAAAAAAACTACTGTATACAAACCTTTCTGGGGTGAGGTTCAGGTAGCATGGCAGAGGCCAGACCAAATCCAGGGACACATATGGTAGCTAACTAAAAAGAGGGTGAAATAAAGAGAGAAAGAAATATGTAGTGGGGGAACAGGGCACTAACCAACCCAAGGGAAGAATATTGTTTATTCCTCCACAGGAAAAGAAAGACCAGACTTCGACCCGGTGCTCTAAGATGTGAATGCAACATACAGGCACGAAGCATGCAACTAGTACAGAGGTCTGAGGGGCCGGTCCCAATCCCAACTACTTGGACAGTCGCTTCTTCCCCCAGAGGAATTTACTTCAGAGGGCAGCACTGAAGTTACAGCTCAGGAGAGGGACATGTCTGATCAGAGCACACAGGGGCAAATGAAGAGAGAGGTGAGCACATCCTGGCCCACCAAGCCCTCAGGATGATATCTCGGTTGAGAGCAGCCAATACACAGAGAGGACCATAGGACCGGCCCCACTACGAGACAAGACATCCCTCACTGACCCAGAGTGCTATAGGGGACAGCACTGGAGACATAGTGTGGGAACTGCATCCAATCCGATCCCACCACACCGAGGCAAAACACGAAGGGAGTGCAACAGAACAGCAAGGGGAGCAAGAGCAAGGAAGTCTCAAGGGAGAACCCAAAGTAGACCTTGTTTTGTTTTCTTTTGTTGCTTTGTTTGCTCTGTTTTTATGCATATTATTATTTCTGCAGGTCATCTAGTTAAGACAGGCAGGAAGTGGTATTAACCACCCCAGGGACAAAGTAATAATAAGTTATCCAAAATCAGTGGCGAGGAGGGTGTAAGAGACCTGGTAGGGCTTGGTGGAGAGTAAAGTAACTGAGAGGAATTACTGAAACCCAAAGGAAGACTGAGCAGGATAGTCGGACAAGAGGAAAGTAAAGGAAATAGAGGAAAGAACAGGAGCATCTACAGAGGTCTAAATACAGGCATGTGCACATGTAAGTATATTCATATATGACGATGGGGCAATAGATTCATGTGCATAGATGTATAGGTTTAGTATTAAGGTGGCAGATGGACATTGGACCTCCATTCAAGTACTCCCTCAATACAAGAACACTTTGTTCTACTAAAATGGCATTCCATGATGCTCACCTTCTGGACTAATCGCTGAACACAGAGTGGGTACATAAGCAAAAGTGGTGAAGAAAGCTGATGGTGACTGGCTATCAAAAGATGTAGCATCTGAGCTCTTAAAAGCTTGACAACAAACAAGCGGTCATCTAGCTCAGAAGCAACAAAGCCCACATGGAAGAAGCACACCAGCCTGTGTAACCATGAGGTGTCAAAGGGATCAGTTATCATGAATGACAGGGAGTGCAGAGTGGGGACCCAAAGCCCATCTGTAGGCAACTGGACATTCCCTTACAGAGGGTTGCAGGGAGGAGACAAGCCAGTCAGGTAAAGTGTAGCAATGATGAAACATGCAATTTTCCTCTAGTTCTTAAATGCTCCCCGCCCCCCACCCCCCCACTATCATGATCCCAATTCTACCTTTCAAATCTGGCTAGACCAAAGGATGTAAAAGGATGTACACTGGTACCGGTAGAAACTGGAAACACAGGAAATTCAGGACATATGTTCCCTTCCGGACCAATGGTGAGAGTGGTTTTACTGGGAAGGTGCAGGGAAGGTAGGGTAGAAAGGGAGAACCAATTACAAGGATCTATATATAACCTCCTCCCTGGGGAATGGACAACAGAAAAGTGGGTGAAGGGAAATGTTGGACAGACAGTCAAAGACCTAACAAAATAATAATTTATAAATTACCAAGGGTTCATGAGGGAGGTGGGGAGGAGCAAAAATGGACTGATACTAAGGGCTCAAGTAGAAAACAAATATTTTGAGAATGATGATGGCAACAAATGTACAAATGTGCTTGACTCAATGGATGGATGTATGGATTGTGATAAGAGTTGTATGAGTCCTCAATAAAAAGGTTTTTTTTTTGGGGGGGGGGCATCACTGCACTCTGGTGGTGGGAGTAGGAGACCCAGTCTTTGCTCCTGTGGAGCTGCTGCTGGAATTGAACCCCAGTGGGCCGCAGTCCTGCACACAACCACTGCGCCACCAGGGCTCAGCCCAATAAAATGGGTTTTTTTTGTTTTTTTTAAAGAATGCTTTTATTCTTCATTGGGTGAGTAGTTGTTTCTGTCAGGTGCTCCCGAGTCAATTCTGACTGGTAATTCCATGGACCCGTTAGAATAAAAAGTTGTTGCCAACTGTGGCAGCTACTATGCCCGAGTGTCTCATTGAGCGCCTTCCTCTCTGTCCCTGACTCTCAGCTTGTTCAAGTATGTTCTTTGCCAGAACCTGTTTCCATCTAACCACCTGTCTGAAGTCTACACATGAGTCTGCACATGCCATCCTTGATCCTAAACAACATCCTGGCTGTACTTTTTCCAAAACAAACTTGCGTGTGTGTCGGTTAGTCCATGGCATAGTCAATATTCTTTGCCAGCACTAGATTCAAAGGCATCGGTGCTTCTTCAGGGTCTCTCATCCTTTATCCAGTTTTCACATGCATAGGAGGTAACTGAACATGCCATCGCTTGGGTCAAGGCACCTTTCAGACAGACATTTCTGCTTTTCATCAAGACTCTTGAAAGGTCATTTGCAGATTCCTAATATAATACACTCTTGATTTCCTGACTCCTTTGCTTTCATGGCGCTGATTGTGGATCCAAGTACAATGAGACTGATGTTTCCAGCTTTCCTCCTTTTATTGTAGTGTTGCTCACTGGTCTCACTTGTGAGGATTTTGCTCTTTATGTTAATGTGTAATCCACGTGGAAGGTTGTTGTCTTTGATCTTCCTCGGGAAGTCCTTCAAGGTCTCTTTGCTCTCAGCAAGCAAAGTTATCTCATTTGTGCACTGACAATCATTGATGATGTCTTCCTCCAATTATGATTCTTGAATCCTGGCAGCTCTTCCTCAGATAGTCTGGTTTCTCAAGATTATTTGCTCAGCATACAGATTGAGTAAGTATGGTGAGGGATACAACCCTGATTCATACCGTTCCTGGCTTTAAACCAGACAATATCCCTGTGTTCACTTGGCCTATGTGTAGGCCCAGCATAAGCACAATTAAGTATCCTGGAATTCCCCCCTCCTTTTTTTTTTTTTTTTTTTTGCAATGCCACCCACACTTTGTAATGATCCATCCATGTAAGTGAATTTGTATAGCCTGGATTTCTGCGCTTCCAGCAAGATCCACCTGCCATTGCCAATGATTCTCTCATCCCACATTCTCTTCTGAATCCAACTTGAATGTCTGGCAGTTCCTTGTCAATGTTCCTGCTGCAACTGTTTTTCTTTATTATCTCCAGCATAATTTTACTTGCATGGGATATTAATTATATTGTTAATGTCCATATCCTTTGGAATAGCATAGATGAGTGCTTCCAGTGTCACACCTGTTTGTGAAACATCTCAGTTGGGAGTCCATCAATTCCTGGAGTCTTTTTCCTCCAGTGCAATTTGGACTCTTTCCTCAAATAACATTGTTTCTGATCATATGCTATCTCCTGACATGGTTGAAGGGCAACCAATTCTTTTTGGTGTGCTCTCTGTATATTCCTTCCATCTTCTTTTGAGGCTTTCTTCCTTGTTCAGTATTTTTCTAAGAGAATTCTTCAATACTGTAACTGAAGGCTTGAATTTTTCCTTCGGTCCTTTCAGCTTGAGAAATGCCCAGTTAGTTCTTCTTTTATTGGGGGGGGGGGGGGGGAAGATCACTGCCCTCTGGTGGTCATGGGAGCTACTCAGCCTTGCTCCTGGAGAGCTGTTGCTGGATTTGAACCACCAAGCCAGTGGCCCACAGTCCCGCACTCAACCACTACGCCACAGGGGCTCAGCCCGAGTTCTTTTTTGATTCTCAAACTCATGTCTTGCATACGTCACTTTGATGTTATTTTGTCTTCTTGACCTGCCCTTTGAAGTGTGTTTAGTTTTTATACTTCAACATATTTTTTTTTTCCGCCCACGGCCCAACATCCTTTTCTTTTTCTTTACTGTATATTCAAGATTAAGCTTCTGAGTCTTTCCCTATATCCTATTTTTTCCCTGCATTTTAACGACTTTCTGTCTCGTGTATAAAATTCATGATATCATTCCATAGCTTCTCTAGTCTGTCATTCTACAACTTCTCTAGTCTTTGGTCATAATTGTCCAATATGTCAAATATATTTTTGAGGTGTTCTCATGTCTGTGCTTTAATTTTCTTCAGCTCCAATTTGAACTTTTTTTATGAACAATTGATAGTCTGGTCTGCTGAACATGTTCTGACTGATAATGAGCTTCTCAATAGAATTTTGACACCCCCACCCCCCAAAGGTCAATGTCCTAATACTTGGCACCTATGAATGTTACCTTACATTGCAAGAAAAAAAAGGGGGGGAGGTTCTTTGATGGTATGACTTAAGGATTCTTAGAGGAGGAGGTTATACTGGGTAATCCAGGTGAGCACAATGTAATTAAAAATGCCTATAAAGAGGGAAAAGGCAGACAGGAGGGCCCAAGTCAGAGGACTGTGGTAGGAGGACTTTAATAGTGACCACAGGCTTTGAAGTTGGAAAAGGGGCGTGATGAAGGAATGCAAGCATCCATTTAAGGATTGAGGGCAGACTGTAGACGGTGGGAAACACAAGCACACTGATTATCACCGGAGCCTTCAGAGAAACGTAGTCCTGCAGACATCTTGATTTTAGGAAGTCTGCTTTTCAAAACTGTATGCTGATGAACTTGTGTTGTTTGCAGGCCACTAAGTTTGCAGCTATTTGTTACCGTCCCATTAAATTCAATCACAACGCTACCATTTTGCCTCTCGGTCTGTCCTTGTGTGAGTAAACCACCTGAGTAAGGTCTCTGACCTTTGGATTTTTTCATCTCCAAGAGGAATTGAGTGAATGATCCATAAATGCTAATTGCTTTTATTTCTTAAGTCATATTAAGGTATTATAATGCAGTTATTTTTAAAAACTCACAGTTCTGTACATCATAGTTTGTATACATACAAGAATGTGCACTAAAGCGTCAATCATGAAAATGATTGGTAATAAAAAGATGCAGAAGTTATTGTTCTCAGAGTGTAAGGCTGAAGCTGTTTTAGATCTCATAATTTTTAAGAGGAAGAAGGCACAGATGCACATTCACACAAACAAAACCCAGGCTCCATCCAGTATATACTGTACAGTAAATATTATACTGATTTTATGTTTAGGTTGTTTCTTTGTTTTTCAACAATGTCTCATGTACCAGAAAACTTTTACCGTTGAGAGAGTAGAATTTAGAATAAGAATACTGGCAAACAGACACATAGTCCTGCATCATCCGAAGCTGCTTCCTCTAAAGGCAGAGCTGAGGAGATGTAACAGACCTGGTATGGTCCACAAAGTTTAAAATATTTGCAATTTAGCCCTTAAGCACATAAGAAGTGTGATGACCCTTGCATGATAGCATATTGCTTCTTAAGACATGGAAAGTTAATGTTTCTTATAAAAGGCTTCAAAGCAATACATTTTTAAAAATGACCTTTCAACAGAGATTTAAGAAATTTAAGATGAAATTCTGTGCTGTGCAGGTTCCATGTCCCCATGAAGACAGCCTGCAGATGAGTTTAGTTGTTACTAAATGATATTGATTCAACACAGAATATAAACTATTCAACACAGAATATAAACGGGAAACAAAAGGGGAAAAAAGGGCTATTTCTGCCAGCAGTATTCATTAAGAATTATTCGGTATGTTTGGTAAGTTATCTTTAAAGTGGATAACTATTAAAAAAAATAACAAAGTCCTGCTTCCTTGCCTGATGTTTCCATGAAATATTCTTCATGAACACGGTAGTTACTGAGATTACCATTTACAAGACTTACACTCATGTTTCTTTATGATAGCATGTGGAAAAGGGAATGAATAGATGCTGAGTGTGAAGATGTGGCGGGTCCTAAGATAGGAATTTGCTAAATAACCTTATACAGAAAGAATTCCCCTTTGCACTTTCACAGATGGACACCTGTCCAATGCCACCCAGCCAATGAGCTGGAATTCCCACTTAGGCCCTTTGGTCTCTGAGACCTCTTTCCATAACAAAATCTTCTGATTCCATGAGCTCTTTTGTGTGTCCATAGATGGCTGTGAATCTCAACTGACAACTTGTTCTAGTATTTTGCATTCAAAGAATCTTTTGGTTTTTATTTTGTTTTGTTTTGTTTTGGGGGCGTCACTGCCCTCTGGTGGTGGGAGTAGGAGGCCCAGCCTTTGCTCCTGTGGAGCCGCTGCTGGAATTGACCCTCCAATCCAGTGGGCCGCAGTCCTGCGCACAACCACTACGCCACCGGGGCTCAGCCTCAAAGTATCTTTTGAGAAAATGTTTTTTTTAAAAAAAGGACTATGTACAGGCATTTTCCACGAGGAAATGAGAAGAGCCCTAAATCAGAGACTCCCTAAAGTCAGACACCTAAATTTTTCTTTGAAAAAGGAAGGAAAAGTCCCTTCTGCTATGTACACAATTCTGTTCCTGAAAGCACATGGACTGTGATTGGACTCAGGCTACAGCTGTACCTGGGTTATGAACATCTGACGTGCCGACAACTCCTATTTGCCCTTTCCTGCTGATCATGGTTAACAAAGCAAGACAGATGGAATTATATATCAATAGAACTGTTAAAATAAAAAAAACAACAACAGACAAAGCAAGATAGGAACAGACTGGCATTTTTACAATTGGGCAATATGTCACGGTAATTGGAACAGATAAAATTTCAGGTAGAAGCCCTAGGATAGGAGACTCTGAAGAGGCAAAGTGAAATCTTTCAGGTGCCTGATGCTGAATATTGGCCTATTGGCAGGTCTGTGCTGTTCAGAGTCAGAGGAGGCCTGGTGGCCGAGTGGCGATGAATTAGTCTGCTAACTGCAAGGCAAGCAGCTCAAAGCCACCAGCTGTTTCTCCGAAGAAAGATGCACTTCCTCGTCCCATAAAGAGTTACACTCTTGGAAATCCACAGGGGCAGTCCTACCCTGCCCTATCAGCCTGACAATGAGTTGGGCGTCCACTCTAAGGCACTGTATTTGTTTAGATTTGGTGGAGAGCCACACACATTCAAAGCAGCATTAGCCGTCATCTTTGAGCAGGGCACTGCCATTTTTGAAGCCTAGCTATAATCTTATGTAAATTTGCACTCATTTTGAAATGATTGAACCAGCCCCTATTTGCAACAAATTCATTGCAATCACCTTCATTTACTGTTTTAAAATCACTGAAAAGGCTTTGAGCCTTTTCTTGCACTGGAAACTAAATAAGAACCAAACACACCTGCTCTGACTGACCCACAGGTTGTTAGAGAGGCAGGAATGGGCCTCCTGGGCACCTGGGACTACCCGTAGGGGCACAACAGAGGCACAGGGGAGAATCCTATTTTAAAAATGGGCTCGGTCTTCTACAGCATACTTGCGGCTCTTTGAGAGAGGCCAAACAGGGCTATTTTAGTGACTCTGTTCTCTCAGCTCTGCAGTTGTATGCACTTCATCAGGAAGCAACAAAGCAGGGAAATTTTAGCTCAAACGTCTCATGAAAGGTCATCAGTGAATTCAAATGGAATGTTATGTACCTGACGTTTGATAAAAGGTGAGAGAAGAAACACGCAGAGAGAGCATTTTGAGCTCTTTTGCAAAAGCCCAGCCTGAGTTGAATTACTATTTATTATACTCACTGCCCCTTATAAAAGGATCTATGTAATACTTCCTCTCCTTTTGAAATCTCTTTACTGGGGGCTCGTACAGTTCTGTATCACAACCCATCTATGTAACACTTCTTAAGAGTTCAGGGTTAGCGAAAATTTTACTTATCATTTATGAGCAATAAAGAACTTTTTAAAGGCACATGTAAGTAAGGAATCGGGGGTAGGGGGGATAAAGGAAATTCCTTTCTGTAAATCAAGTATATTTACAGAGGTCATAATTCCTGCACCGAATGTATTTCCATTACAGACTGAAGCTGTAGCATTCAATTGCAGATAGAAAATCTGACTGAAATCCAATTAACTGGAATCCTTCATTGACTTCTGAGAGAAAAAGGAATACACATTCTATGGAAAACCAAGAATGAGGGGGATCAAGATAAAATCAGAAATGATCTCTGTTCTTAAAGACATTACCCTAGCAGGTTGGCTGGATGCAAGGGTGTTCTGCAGAGCCTCTGCTAGGGCATGTCTGACCACGTACACCCCGGGGGGGCGGGGCCAGGGTGGGTTTGCCTGGAAGGCTGTGAGCAGGTGGAGGTGGTGTTGGTTCTGTGGTGCAGGCACAGTCAGGCCTTGGCCTAAAGCAATCAGACATCCTGCTTTGGGCGGGGCAGTCCTGATTTTAAACACTTTTTCCCACATCCTGCAGTGTTTTTAAAAAGTCCCGGTTTTTGGAAAGAATGCATGACAAGCTAGGGAATGGCGGGAGAACGGGAAGGGAATAGACCCCCCCACTACCCCCCCCCCCCCCCACACACATCCTGTCAATGGTGTCCCACTTTACCAATGTTAAAATTTGGTCACTTTACTAGCTGCCATGCACGATATGGCCACAGCTCTCAAATGGTGGATGTCATGGCTCCAAGAGTGGCCCTGCCCAGTGCCTGCAGGGAGACATTGGGCTGGTTCATTCAAGGTTTCTAATTCCAACAGGGCTCCCCAGGATCCCAGGAGAGTACACGTGCCCAATGGCAGGCAGTTACAGGGGCAAGTTTGCAAACCCTGAAGCTCTGCGTGCCGAGAGGGCAGAGTAGCTTGTGCAGAGGTTGTTTTGAATACATACAAACATGTATCCTATACACAGAGAGTAAGGTGTTCACACAACATTGAAATCACACAGCGTCCTATTTCACAGAACGTATCACAGAGGGTAAGTGGCGATGCCTCCCTCTATACGAGGTGCTTCAAGAAAGTCCCACTACCTTTTAATCCTGAGGTTCTCAACCTTCCTAATGTCGCCACCCTTTCAAACAGTTCCTCATGTGGTGGTGACCGCCTCCCCATAAAATTATTTTCGTTGCTACTTCATCACTGTAATTTTGCTATTCTTATGAATCAGACGACCCCTGTGAAAGGGCTGTTTGGCCCCCAAAGGAGTCATGACCCACAGATTGAGAACCACTGCGGAACACTCTAATGGAGCAGATGTGGTTACGAACTGCAGGTTTCTAGTGTACCCAACTATAATGCTTCCGGATGTTTCTTGTTGGCAGCGGGCCATGGCCCATCTAGATTAATCTCCATTGTTTCACAATGAGCTGCGTTGTGGAGGAGGACTGGCTGGACATGGGCAGCCCAGACAGGAGGCCGGTCCAACAGAGCAGGAGGCGGTGAGCAGGTTTCAACTGGGTGCATGGTGGGAGAAACAAAGGAAATGAAATCATGACGGATGAACCTGAAATTCAATAACCTGGATTATGGCAGAAAGATTAAATCCTACTGCTATTAGGCAAGGGGATCCATCCTTTCAGGTTTTTATTTAATAATGAGAGTGATTATAAAAGTAACCCATGAAAATGATTATGCCTTTATTAAAGTGACCAGATTTTAAGCGGGACACCACTGACCGGGTTCTTGATTAAAAATTTGGTCTCTATGGAGCAACAAAAGTTTCCATAGAATGCAAAAATAGTATTGTAACATATTTATTTTCATATGCCGCAGGATGTTGTTAAATTGTTAAAAAGCGGGGCATCTGGTCACCTTACTTTAGATGTATGAGCCTAGTGTCTCAGAGAATGTCACAGAAAACTAGGGTTAGAAGGGCTCTGGGATCAGATACCACATAGACGGTGGTCTGCCACTGGGTTAAACCTAAACTGGTGGGGAATGAAAACAAACTTTGTTTCTCAAACCTGTTTCCCAAGAGGGTATAAAGCTGTCATTAATTAAGTCAAATGAAAGGATCCTGATGCTACAATTCCATGAATACCCTTAAACATCAAAGGGTCTGTAGGTTACTGTGGAGACTGGAAAAGCAAACATACAAGTCACAAAAGTGATAACTAATTGACGAACAACTGTTGTTAGAAAAAAACTGTATTAGACTAATTTAAAAAGTCCAAATTCTAAAGTGGAAAAGCAGGTAGGGTGGAGGTAGAAGGAATCTTTCTTACTGAGGTATTGTGAAATCTAAAGTTACTGTGAGCAAAGCTCCCACCAAGAAGAAAACCCTACAACAATAGAAAGGACGGTTCCTCTCACAGCATGCTACACTCAACTAAGCACAATGCTTTTGATATAATCTTATTCAACTACAATGTTACCTATTAAATTCCATTTAAGAATCCATATTTGGCCTATCTATTACAACCGTCAATTCACTTTCTTTGAGGCTTCTGTATAACCCCCCACCCCCCACCTTAAATGCAGAAAGCAGTCTGCAGACGACATTCTCTGACTCCCCCACAAAACGGATATCTCCACAGATGTTAGTCATTTCATTATGGACAAGAACAAAGTATTACGACATATGCATTTTGCAAAGGGTGAGTGGAGAGGAGTTAAAAAAAAAAAAGTATGGGCAAGATGAACTCAAAGTGACATTGCCCGGGCAGCAGGAAGGGTGTTGGAATTCTTCATGAGAAATAGGGCCACCAAAAATCTACAATGCATGGAACTTGGATTTATAAATGGCAATTTTGACTCCGAAGCTTCCAGGTAGCAGTATAAGTCTGTGGTGCCTTTAAAAAGTGGCGGGCCTGTGGCTTAGTGACACCTGAACAAGTGACTTGATGAGGGAGTAGCTTCCTTTTCTTAATGTTTGACCCAGGCGGCATAAACCCGCCGGTCACCTGCAGCCCAGCCGTCGAGTGACCAGACGTCCCGCTTTTTATCAATTTAACAACGTCCCGTAGTGTTTTAATGTTAAAATATAGTACAATACTATTTTTTGCGTTCTATGGAAATTTTTGTTGCTCCATATAGACCAAATTTTTAATCAAGAACCCCCACCTACCCACCCACCCCTTGGTCAATGGTGTCCCGCTTAAAGTCTGGTCAACCCAACAGCCACTCAACAGAAGATGAAGCTATCTGCTCCCACCATGACTTACTGTCTCAGAAGTCCTAGGCAGGGTCGCTCAGAATCAGACGCAACTCAGTAGCAGTGGGCTTAGTGTTTTGGCTTAGAGCTGATGGGCACATGGAACATCCCAGCTAAAATAATTCTATGTGGCCAGCACACGATCACTAAAAATCTGTACTTGAACAATGGCATGGAACCATTTCCTCATCTATCAAGTTGTGTCTAAAGTGGGAAGAAATGCTCACACCAAGTGCTGGTGAGGGAGTCGTGGCAGCGTAGGGGCTGCGCGTGGCTGTGATCCACCAGCTCAGCAGGTCGGAACCCCCAGCAGCTATTCGGGACAAAGACTGGGCCCTCTACTCCCTTCAACAGCTACAGTCTGGGAAATGAACAGAGGTCACTGAGAGTCAGCGCTGACTTGATTGATGGCAGCCGATGTGGTTTGAGGGGTTTGGAAGTGTGTGTGAAGCCTGGGCACATTCTACACTACTAGGGAGAGAATACAAAACCCCACCCACCCAACTAACCGAAACAAACCCTCCAGGTTTTCTTAGGGGTAATTAAATAATATGTACCCAAATACCCCCAAAGAAAGAAACAAAACAGAGCACCTTAGCATGGACATGCTTTTAAGCTTGCAATTAATTTCTTGGAATTTATCTTAAAGGGAACAACGGTATGCTTGATGATTAATCTATAGGCACAAATCGTTTTTTACAGGCTGCTCACTGTCGGGTTGTTTATTGTGGGGAAAATGAGAAACCACCTAACTGTCTCATAACAGATGACTGGAAACTTAAGAGAGTATAACGACATAACAGAATCAACCACAAAAAAATCAAAGTCCCACTGCCATCAAGTTCACTCTGGCTCGGGGCTTCCCACGGGACAGGGAGGAATCGGCCCTGAGGATTTCCAAGGCATAGAAAGCCTTGTCTCTCTCAAGCAGTGCGGCTGGTGGTTTCCAACTGCTGACTGCACAGTGAACAGCCCCACACACAACCACTAAGCTGTCGGGGCTCCTTCTCCCGGAATACCGTAACGTCCTGTAACTCCCAGCGAGCCTCGCAGGACAGGATGGAAACACTCTGGGGGTTCCGAGGCTGTAACAGAAGTAATGGAGAGCCTGGTTTCTCTTACTCGTGTCCCAGGACCAGGACTAGGAGGCTAAAGAGAAGGTTTAAAAATGTGTATGCATTCCTGAATATGAAACTGAACTTCCCCATAGACCAATTCATGAGAAGTTTAAAAAGGTAGAAGATCAATGATCATGTTTGGAATAATTCCATTCTCCACTCCCCCCCCCCCCCCCAACAACAATTCACTTAAGCCTAATAAGAGAGCTTGGAAGGCAAACAGCAAAATGTTAAATAGCAATGTCTCTTTCCCCAAATTTTCACTAGGCTCATATATTTCAGTCAACATTCAATGCTTTCATAATCAGAAAACAATACCACTGAGTTACTAAAAAACCAATCACATATGCCCTTTACCCATATGCAGTGTACTCCGAATATTCTAGCCCTAATGGTTACACATAAACCTTCTGCTCTGGCGTTGCCATTCAGAATGAGGCCAGCAAGGATCGTTCTGAACCACTATCGCCTGGTCAGTCACCTGGGAGGGATTACAGCAAATTGTTATGAGTGTGGGGACCGGAATGACCGCCCTCTTTTGCAGACAGACAGTAAAGTAGGACCAGACAAGATTTATTCTCTAGAGGTGAGAGGCTAGTGCATTAACCAGGTTTTATATTAAATGTCTTCATCATTTGTGAGGAGCCCAGATGGTTGGTAATATGCGGAGATATTTTGAAACATAGGCTGGCTGATTTCAATTAGCTTTGAAGTGAGACAAATGATGGCGAGGATCTGTATTGCTAAGCCCAGGGGGACTGAGAGAATATTTTCTTACAGATGAATACCCATCAGCTAGTCTCCGTTTATATAATATAGTTAATAGGTTACCCTGGAACACATGCGCCATTGGAAAGAATCCCTGTTATGAAGCACCTAGCTGTGCAAGCGTTTTATGCCAACGATAAGGAAATTGGCTAGTGGGGGTGGGATTAAAAGAAAACAACAGTAGAGTCTATAAACTTGGGTTTCAGAATGCACTGTGAAGTTGTGTAAGCGGTTTGGACAGCAAATAAAAAATACTTCTATGGCAAGCTGCAGGAAAGTTGGGCCAAATCAAAGGCTCTGCCTGAAACGATTAGTAACTGAGCAAGCGCTGGCTTTCCCAAGGTTAGCAGGCAATGCCAATTTTGTGTCATGCTCCTCCAGGCGCCAGCTGTGATGTTCCTGATGTTTCTCCTCGACGCTGGGCTCAGAACAAGGACACAGACGAGTCCTTGAGGATGCCACCGTTGGGGCCTAGCTTGGCCTCAGATTTTTAGGAAAGTCAGGAGAGAATGAAATGAACTCCTTTCCTTATTCAAAATCAGAAGGTTGAGCTTCTACGATTTAATGATGTTCTGAGTCACAGGGGCCCTACTGGGTATTCAAAACAGTAAATTGTTTCCAAGCTCCCCACAAAGAAATGAGATGTGACTGGAATTTTTAAACAGGAAGTAGAGCTGAAATACCAAACCAGATAAGTATGGACTCAACTTTAATCTTTCAGAGCAAACAGTTCGCCAGGACATTCCTCTTTGTTACCATTACCTGGCTAATGAAATGCTCCAGCTTCAGAGAATGGGCCAGTTTGTAATGTGGAGTTCACCCTCTCAGGGGTTGGGGTGTTTCAGAGGTTGGGGGTTTGAATGCTCCCATCAGGAGCTGCTGTCTGTTCCTGCAGTGATCACAGCCTAGGAAGCTCTCTGGGACGGTTCGGCTGTCGCCGAGAGCCACTGGGAGTGGACATGGACTCAGCAGTGCCACAACACTGTGCACATTGTACCAGGTGCTCGGTAGACATTCTTGTGAACAAGTCCAGGAGCCTGACTACATTAGCATCATTTTCTAGACCAAGACATGGAAGGTTGAAGAAGTTACTGCAGATAACTTGACCAAGGTCACATGGTCCAGGTTTTACTGTCAAACCTCTCTCTCCTCCTAGCATGTAATCAGAATGATCCTGGAAAATCCGCTTGTCAACTGCTCTGAGTGAGCCCATTTCCTGGCTAAGCAGAAGCAATGAAAGGCTCCTGAGGGCCCATCCCGACGACTTCGAGACACAGCACGAGCTCCCATTCATAAGAAAGCATGTCTTCCGGGGGCAGTTTTCTTTGTCACAGAATGAATGAGCACTATGAAATGGCAAAACGCAGGGCAAGCTTACAGACAAAAACATGACACATGGAATATGGAGACAGAACAAAAAGGGCAGTGGCGAGCCCTGCTACAGGAAGTGTGGTCCCCTACCCAGGAGCACAGGGATCGAGCTGAAAACATGCTAAATAGGCAGGGCCTTCAGGGCCCTGTTCTGAACCTACTGACTCAGAATCGGAGCTATAAAAGGGATGCGTTTGGACATGTGGTTTGGAACTACAAGTAAGCCAGGACTGACTACGTGATGGTCGAACCCGGTCTCCAGAGGGGAAAGTTGGCCTCTAACCCACAAAGCCTCCAGGATCAACATGTATGTTGATATGTCCCTGGGCTGCCATCGCTTTGTGAAGGGCAGTTTCTACTTCCCTGCGGAAGGGTCTGTGTGCAGCAACTTGGAAGTCCTTGCTGCATCCCTCCCCTCCTGACCAGAAAGACCCGAGCGAGTCCTCTCCTCTTCGTGGGCCCCTCCTTTGGAGCTTCCGTCCAGTCTAGACGGAGCAGCAAAAGGACGTGCCCAGGCAGTACCACCCGCCATGGCCTGGACGAAAATAAGCTCTGCGTTTATCAACACGTTCACCTCAATTCCAAGTGCTCCTTCGGAGTGAACTCGGGAAGCTCTGGGTCAGAAGTGACTTGATGGCAGTGAGTTTCGAGCGAGTGGGCAATCTGCAGCATTGTCCCACAAAACCCTACTTTTGTTGGTTGGTTAACCACAAACCAAAACCTCCTGCCATCAAGCTGATGCAGACTCAGCCACCCTGGCTGTGGTTCTCAACCTGTGGGTTGTGACCCCTTTGGGCCAAACGACTCTTTCACAGGGGTCACCCCTGTGAAACAGGGGCGAAATTAGTTCTGGCGTAGCAAAGAAAATCATTTCATGGCTGGGGGTCACCACCACTTGAGCGACTGAAGGAAAGGGGGGGTGGCGTGAGGAAGGTTGAGAACCCCTGCTCTTGAGGGTCTCTGAGGCTGTAAATCCAATGGAGTTCAACAGCAGCAGGCTTAAACCACAGCACCCCCAGAGTGCAAATGGTGGCGAACGGAAAGGACCGGGTAGTGATTTTGTGTCAACAGATCTCGTTCAAGGATCGTCTGCTTCTAGAATACGACGATCTCTACCTGAATCCTCTACACGCGTGTGATGTAGCTGATGATAGGGAATTCCTACTTAAATCCACAAAGTAAACGATTGGCAATATGATGATTGCTGCTGTTCTATTACATGGAATCACTGCTGAAAAGAGAAGCTCTGCATGTTAGTTTAAGAATGCCTGCTGGGCACACCTGGCCGGGTGGCATGAAGTTAATTTTAACGGGAGAGCAACAGCCTCAGTGGAGGAATGTTCTTGCTTTGCTTACTCGTTATTTAAACTTGTCTGGTGTGTGCAACTCTCATATAGAACACGCATCAAGACGGCCTCTAAGTCTGAATCCACCCCTTTGGGTCTGTCTGTATGTATGGAGGTCTACATGCACATTGTCTGGTTTCTTTTGAAGAGCACCCTCTCACACCAACTTTGGGTCCCCTCCTTACCTTTGGCTTGGGTGACTACTCATCATTCAGTGTCATTTTATAAACCTATGCCAAAATGCTGCAAATGCTGAAAAAACAGGAAATACTTTTTCCTGCTTCAACTTGAAGAATCTAACCAAACAAGGTGATTTTAATTTCCAGATTCTATTATTTTGTGACTCTGTGAACGTAGCAGTCTCATATTATTCCACTACACAGTAGACTGAAAAATGTCAAAAACAAAAACAAAAAACAAAACCTTGGGGCACTCAGCTAGTCACTTAATACAGGGAAAGGATCCACGATGCAGTTCGATCCATGTGCAAATTAGAATAAAAATGCCCTCACTGTCTGGGTCAGACAAATATGGGGCCGGCCTCCTGTGCTTTCTTGTCTCCTCTCACACAATTGTTGACCTTGCTTAAAAGGAGACTGAATTGTCTCAGACTTATCAGATGGTTGAAGTCTGCCCAATTTTAGCAAGCTCTTAAAAAAATGCAGTTTGGGGAAGGTCAATTAGTTCTAAAGAAAGGCGTTCGGTTCAGTAAGCGACTCCCACGGAGTTACTTCCTACAGGAATAAGCCAGTATTTCCTGTGGTGCTCTGCAGGGTGAAGAGGCAGGGGAAGCCATGGGCGAGCACACACAGTACCAGCTGGAGTCCCCAGAGTCCAGAATGTCTGACAGCGCTTACTGGAGATTTCCACCGGAGCTGCTACAGCAGCATTTTTGGAGATTTTGCTGAATTATGCCATTTGCAGGGAGAGAGAGGGGTGTTAAAAAACAATGCACATTCTAGCTATCAGAGAACCTAGGTGATTCTTGTTTTTCTCCACCGTGAATTTTTGTCTTGCTTGGCCCTTTCCACTTTGACAGCTGCACCTTTCACATCTACCATACGTAGAGTGCTCTGGCAAGTCTTCTGATGGGTATCTTTGCCTCTCAGCACTTCCACCCACGCCAGGCCTATGCGACCATGACAAGAACGGTCCTCAGCTAACTCCATCAAGTGACTTACCTGTCCCAAACTGTACAGTGGGCCCCAAATTCTCAGCATATCGACCCTAATTATCACAGGTTCTACCCCAAATCCTGCACCCACTTGGAATCCGTTATCATCTCTACTGTACAGATGAGAAAATGGAAGCCTCTGTTCATAACTTGCCTAGTGGTCACCTTAGTGGAATTGGGATGTGACTCCGGGTAATGCTAAAGTTTACGCACTGAAGTCATAAACTCGGAGGCCTCTGCTACATGTGTAAATGTTAACTTTGGCAGTTGCCCTGTCTGGGTCTTTGGAGATTTTCCCAAATGCATTATTCTTGGAGAGCATATGCGTCTTTTGTATGCGCACACAGAGCCGGCACCCGGTAGATATTAATAAATTTCATTGACTGGTGTTGAACTAGAATAGTTGTTCAGGTAAACTATAAATGCCAAGATCCCAACAGCTTGAATTTAAAGAACCCTGCAGGAAACATACAACTTTCCTCTAGTTCTTTAATGTTTCCTCCCTCCACTATCATGATCACAAATCCTGCTAGACCAGAGGATGTACACTGGCACAGATGAGAACTGGAAACACAGGGAATCCAGGATGATGAACCCCTCAGGACCAGTGCTGAGAATAGCAATACCGGGAGGAAAAGGGGAAGGTGGAATAGAAAGGGGGAAAGCGATTATAAGGATCTACATATAACCCCAGCCCTGGGAGATGGACAACAGAAAAGTAGGTGAAGGAAGACTTTGGACATTGTAAGACATGGAAAAAATAATGATTTATAAGTTATCAAGGATTCATGAGGGAAGAGGGTAGGGAAGGAAGGGAAAAATGAGGAGCTGATACCAAGAGTTCAAGCAGAAAGCAGATGTTTTGAGGATGATGGCAACAAATGTACAAATGTGCTTGACACAATGTATGTATGCGTAGGTATGTACATATTGTGATAAGAGTTGTGTGTGCCTCCATGAAAATGATTTTAAAAAGAAAAAGAGAATAATGTATTTAAACATATAAAATATATTGGATTTCACAGTCCACAAAAAGTGGCTAGAGTTTTTATCTTTCCCCCTTCTATTCATCTCAATGCTGTAGTTCCTGCATTTCCTTAACTAAAAATAGTCCTGGCATCACATTGTCCTACATGATATTCTGGTCTAGGAATATGTCACGGTCCACTTTGACCAGAGGCCTAAAAATCAACACACACAGGATATTTAGATATAATCGAAGACTACTCTTGACATGTAAAAGGCAATTCAAGAAATGAAAGTTGAAAGGTTGCATCGATCATGATACTGGGTAAGCTCTGGCATCCTGTTTGAAATGCCATTTAAGAACTGGTTTTCTGTGATTAAACCAAGGCTGTGCGTTAGCTCATTCCAGTTTGATGCTCTGCTGATCGTGTACATTTCCAGCGGGTACACTGAACCAGAATCCTCAAGTGACGCATATATCCATGACTTATACATACGCTACCTGGGGAACCGAAAGAAATCACCTGGGGACCTGACTCCGGTGGAGATTCCGACGCAGTCTATCTGGGGTAGAGAAGCCAATTGTCAGCAGAGGGTGGAGCCGGTATGAAGTCGCTGGAAGCCCTGGATTAAATCAACAAAATAGATAAAAGGTAGAACCTCTTCACCAAGCAGGCATTGTGAATGTACATTTTATGAGAGAAAGCAGCCAGCCACATCCCGGCTGAATGCTGGGGAAGTTCATGTAAATTAAATATTCATGCTCAGCATTATGCTCCAACGATTTCATCAATCCTTAACTACAAAGGGGGTGCGTGTTGAAATCAATACGTTCCTTTTCATTCTGTCAAGTTTGCAACACTGGAAAACGGAAAGATGCGTGGGTCATGCTACATACAGAGAAACAGGGACAGAACAAGCTCTGCTTTCTCGTGTTTAAAAAAAATTTTTTTTTATCATTACACAGTCAACTTAAAGGTTTAAAGCTATTTCAAAAAGAAAGAAACTCTGTCGTGAATCTGAGATGTTTCTCCTCCAAAATCTGAAAGATGATCATTTTCAAATCTTCACGGGTGGCCATATACAGAAGTGATGATGGAGTTGTCACCTTGGCATTCAGATGCACTTTCATTGACAAAAACCCATTGTTTTATGATTTTTGAATCCACCAAGTTTCTGTTTGGGACATACTGATATGACCTGTTGCTAAAATAAGAGCTGAATAACTCCAGACCTGGATCTAGCAAGAGTCAACTACTCAGAAGACTGCGAGAGAAACGGAGAACTCAGTGCTATCTATCTTTTGAGTCGTCCACATGCAAAGTTGGAGGCATGCTCAGAGCCCAGAGTAAATCTGTCTAATTAAAAGATAGCTTGAGGAAGTTCTGTAGAAATGTTCTCTTGGCTGCAGAAAAGGGCTATTTTAGGAAGCAAATCCTTCTATATAAGTGAAGATCTAAACCGAGGATCCTTCCCTTCCATGAGAAGAGCCATCAACATTTAGCGTGTGCTAGGCATGTGCCTCCCAATTACCTCACAAAAGTATGACCGCTCTGATTTTATAGTCAGGGGAACTACGGTTCAGAGACATTAACTTGGTCTTAGACCGAGGTGAGGCCGGGTCAAACACCTCGATGATTTGAACCCCACACCAAGTGTGATTCCCAAACTTACTTGTTCTCTGTCCCCCTGTCAGAACAACAACAAATTGCTCAGGGCTCCCTGCCGCCCACCCCACCCATGAAAACCATGTCCTGTGACCCACAAGTGTAGATACCTGCTTTTCCGCCCCTGACTCATGCCTGACTCTTCCCCCAGGGGTGGAAGCGGCCTCTTTTGGAAATGCTGGCCTGGATCTGCTTCTCACGGCTGTAAAGAGTCCGTGTTTTTAATCCCCCAGGGCACTTCTACTCAGTCTACAAGGTCTCCACAGGTCAGAAGTGACTCGAGGGCAGTAAGCTTTGGAGGGACCCAGGTGGTGGCACGGCTGAGGTCAGAGCCTATGCTTCCATCTGTGAACACTATCTGGCAGTCGATCTCACCCTGTGATGCCTGTCACCATCATCTGGGACCTTGCTCAAAACAGAGGCGTGTGGCCCAGCTTCACAGACCCTAAGCCAAGCCGTCTGCAATGGAGCCCAAACACTTTTCTAAACACTGGTTGAGATCCTTCCCGGCTGCACAGAAGAAGGGAACTTGTGCTTTATTAGAGCTTCCATTCAGAGCACTGGGTTGCAAAGGCTTCTGGGGGGAGCCCTCAGTCCGTTCTGAGTCGCCAGTGAGTTCTGAGCATTGCCTGGCAACGTGAGCAGCTTTGCCCTCAGGAAGGGTGTGTTTGGGGCCAACTCTCCTGGCCAGTCTCACCCTCAGACCCCAAACCGAACTCATTGTCCCTGCGTCAAGTCCAACTCCGTGACTCTAGAGTTAAGGGAGCAGAAAGGCTCATCTTTCCCCCTTGAGGACGAGGGTGGTTTCGAACTGCTGACCATGCAGTGAGTGGCCCAACCCGCTACCCTCTATGTCACCAGGGCTGCCCAAGTCCTCAGGGACTTGCAGTAGTGTACACATCCCAAACATGTGTGCATCTCACTGTGATGAAGACATCCGCTGTAAATCATGGCACTTTCCTTTATTCATGGCCTCGTGATGCTGAGGGCTCCCAGCCTGGTGATTCATTTTGGTCGTTATCCTACCTAAGACTTAATAAAGCAGTTTCTCTAAAATGAATTTGGGGTCTCTTTTCTCCTTAAAAGTTCCGAAGTACTAACCATTTCTTTACCCTTGGCCTTAAATGTTGTGTCCAGTGTTTCTCTAAAATAAATATACTGTCATGAACATTCTTCTGATTAATCTGTAAAGACCTTTATATTCTAAGATAAATTTCTGGTCAAAGGTCATACATGCCTCTTCAACTTTTAAAAGGACCGATGAAAGCAGTCCCTTCCAAGTGACAGAGAGATTCACTCAGAATATTGAGGGCAGCTGGTTTCTGGGATGCCAAAGGGGTCATCATAAAACATTTTTTTGAAAGACACAGGATGTTCAAAGGGCTTATTCCAAAAAAATTTTTTTTTTTAAGAAAATGCAAAACTGCATTGGTGAGGAAAAGGTCAAGTAAGTTGTGTGAAGAAATTTTTCTCCCCCATCATGACAATGTACTGGTTCATTTTCTAAAGGCAGCAAGAGCTGTTTCCTGACAATTTCATTAGGAAATCTTACCTCATTCCATCTCTAGCTCCGATCTTGTCCTTCAGACTTCTTTTTGTCCCCCAAACTTAGAGAACATTTAAAAGCAACATGATCGCATCTCTTGAGAACGGTAAAACGACCGTGTTGGTGTGGAGTAAATCGAAGAGTACTGACTTCTTCAAGGAAGGGCTACAAGGGCAGGGGATTCTCCAGGGGAGGGTCAGAGGGGGGGAACGCAGGATTCAGACGTGTATACACCCAGGCAGGCTGTACGTCCAAAAGCAATAGCTTCACTACATTTTTGTATTTTTTTTAAATTTTAGGGTCTTTTAATTAAAAAAAATTATCTTATGGTCTTAGAAGAAAATTTTATAGTGTCATATTTTGATGTTTTTGTTTAATAAGGGTTTCTATGATTTTGTAGCAAAACATTTTGACTTACCCACCTGTATAGTCAAAATGACCTCTAGACGCTCTTTTGCTTTTAAATGTTCACTTCAAAACTGTTTCCTCTGAAAAATCCTTTCCTGATTGCCCCACCCTCCCTCCGCTGTTCCATCTGTAGAGCTGTTTGGTCTCATTGAATTACTGTTACGTTTATTGAAGCACATAAGCAATAAGTGCTTTAATAAGGCATTCAGCCTCTAGGCTATCCGCTCACAGAGTGCATAATATGTCCTAGAGGAAATCTAAGAGAAGGTAAAATACGCAAGGTGATCAACTGATGGCTATAAAATAGCTAACAAAGTTGGTATAAAACAAAGGATGAGGCTCTAGAGTTAAGTGGCTAACACCCCATTTTCCATGAATGAGGCGTATTCTAATCATTTTTTGGTTCTCCCCACTGCTCACTTGTGTGTATGTGGCCATTAAAAGACAATAGCTGCGGGCGGGCTTTACATTGTCTTATTTTAAGTCAGCTGCTAAAAAAAAAAAAAAGTTCAAGCTTTGGAAAATGCTGTCCAGTTCTCCTCCACCTTTCTCTCAGTCTCTATCATGCCTCCCTTGGAAAGCCGAATAGCTGGGGCTAACGGATGTCTGTCTCAAGACGGTCCTGTTCCACGTGCAAGATGAAATCACTCACATTGGAGGAAGGGCAAACTCTAACCAGGCATTCGTAGCCTACGACATCACTGACAGATACACAGACACACAAACAGAGGACCAGCTATGACCAACATTGTGAACCGATCTCAGTTAAAAATTAAAAATAAATTTTGGAGGGGAGAGTGGGCTCTGTTAATTGTAGAAGTCACAAGGAGGAGAGCCCAGGCGCTGGCACCCTGCACCGTTTGTTTGCAGAAATCATTTGCAAAGAGCTGCTCCCCTCCTTCCTTCAGATATGCTTTTCAAAAATGGTGGGCTCTTGTATTTCCAGTTCCTGTAGTTACACTAGAGCAGGAAGACACATTACATAACCACATGTGCCAGACGGAATTTGGGCCAAGAAAGAGGATGAATAAAACTCACATTTGATAATATTTGGCAAATACAGTGGTATCACAAGCTCCTGTTTTGAATGCCTACAACCTATGTTTCCATGACAACTGCATAAACATTTGCCTCATCACCCACAGCCATCTTCATTCTTTACATCCCATTATTTATTTATTTCACCTCTCAGAGGAAAAGTCTAATTTATTCCCTAGGTTGGGGGTGGGGGGAGAGGATCCATCAATGATTTTCTTAATCAGAGGCGTTTGAAGAGTATGTGGCGCGTGCCTTTTAAGGAAAAGCAATCTCCAGCAGCGCACTTGCTCTGTGATAGAAGACATGGGAGAATGAAAGTCGCACTCGCTTAAAGCAAAGTGTAAGTGCAAGTTGCAATGAATAATCCTTCCAAGAGCGCTGAGAACGGGCATTAGAAAGCCACAGAAGGTGGGCAAAACCAATTACATGCAAGTCCAATTTCTTTTCCATGTCCGTGGAGCTTTGTGGATACTCTTGAGAGAAAAAAAATAATCTCGGGTTCCTACATCGACCTGGTGGTCTGTGCACGAAGGCCTGTGCAGCTTCTTGAGTGTGACAGGAACTCGACAGAACGGCCAGCAACTCGAGGCAAAAAAAGAGAGAGAGAATGGCAGCTAAAAGGAAACTACTCTTTGTCTGAGGGTAAGGATCAGAGAGGTAAGTGGTAACAGATGGAAGAGATCCCACATTGAATTTCAGCTGGCAATCAAAGTAATATCAATTTCTCAAAGTTCTCAACAGGACAGAGGAGTGCTGAGTGTTCATACTACTCCAGCTTCCGAGTTGCCGTGTACACTCAGAAGGAGCCCCGGTGGCAAAGTGAGTCACTTGTGGGGCTGCCAATCACAATGTCAGCGGCTCAAAACCTCCGGTCACCCTGAGGGAGAAAGATGAGGCTTTCTGCCCAACAAATGTAGAGCCCAGAGAGCATTCTACTCTGCCCTAGAGGGCTGCTGAGTCAGGGCTAACTTGATGGCAATTGGTTTTGGGTGAGTTAAGACAAGGCTCAAAGTCACTGAAATGATTCCAAGGCTGTACGTGGCAGCGTCAAGGTGACGGTAAAGAGGAATTTGTTGTGGGTTAGATTTGCAACCAATTCATCACCACCACCTTCACTTCCGAGTTCAAGGGTCCCAAGCGCTGTGGCCCAAGCGCTGCCCTGCTAGCCACAAGGTTGGTGGTTCACACACACTGGCTGCTCCTCTGGAGAACGAACCATAAGGTGGTCTGCAACTGTCAAGCTCCAGGCGAAATTCTACTCTGCCCCCAGCGTCGCGGTGTGTTGGAATTGACAGGCGGCAGTGGGTCTGGGGCTTTCTTTGCTCTTACTTAGGAATTGATCCAAGCATTTCAGGGTCAGGGCAGACTGACACACCGTGGAAGGGCAAGTCGTTGTCAGCGTTTGTTATTAGCTAGATATTTTCTTTTAGGAAGATACCGAGGAAGTGGGATGGCTGGATCATGTGACTGCTGCATGTTTAACTTCTTGTGGAACTGCCAAACTCTTCTCCACGGGGGTGGGGGTGGGGTGGAAAGGGCAGGAGGGCGAGGGTGGGAGACACTCTGCTAGGTTTCCACCAGCAATGTATGAGGTTCCGCCTTCTCAGGATCATCACCAATGCTTGTTAGAGACCATTTCATTATTGCCACCCTCGTGGGGGTGGAACTGCCTATCTCCTTGTGGCTGGCACCTTTTATTTTTTTGACTTGGACGTCTGCCCGATGGTCTTGGGAGGGTGTACACGAGAGTCTAGGAGTCCTGATGCTGTGCTATTCTTGGCAGAGGGCTGAGAAGAAATACTAGCTAAAGCTGTCTGGAAATAAAGGTGCATTTCCCACTTTTGTCGTGGAACAAAGCATCTGTCTCATTTCCCTTTAAACACGCCTCACATGTAACATGCCTGTGCTTCAGCAGGAGGTGTGACAATGGCCTATAAAACACGGCCAGAATGGGCTCTCACTCCACAGTGTTTGATGCTTTCCTTCCTTTCTGGATGCCAAGCCGACGGGAGGAAACGCAGGCTGGGCCCGACTCCAAGAGCGGGTTTCTTTTCCTTTTTACAATTTGTATTTAAGGTACATTTTCTTGTGACTGAAGACCAGAACAGGTCTTCAAAATGCACAAGCCCGAATGCTGGTCTCTCCACCACTCATGATTCTGCTGCTACTGAGTGAGGACACTAAGTGTGGGGCGGAAATCCTGGGGGAAGAAGTAACTGACAAGCATTTTGCCGATTTCCAGTCCCTTACAAACAGAGTGGGTACATTTCCCATCTAGTAACAGGAGCTAGGGGGCTCTTGAGGATTCTCATGCTGACCAATCAAACTCAGTGATATTCCAGCTGGTCACCATTCATTTAAAACATGGCCTCCTAACTACACAGTGAATCAGAGGGCAGGGCTGGACCCTCCATCCCCCCAGTCATCTTATCCTTTACAAAAGCTACAAACCCCCTTTTCATCCTCCTCCTTCCCTCACCTCAAAGTCAAATCCTTGGTGAAGCAATTGGCAAGTTCTCCCCCAAGTTCAGATACGTGTCCTCTTCTTGGGTCATCTCAGCAGGTGTTTCCAGAGGTTAACGCTTCCCACACAGTTTGACAGTCTCTTTACTACACAGCCATGCTGTCTGTGTGGAGAGAAAATTTCTACCACACCATGCATTCATTTACTTCTTGTGCGGTTACTTCTACCACAGAATACTGCTGTAATCACCTCACTAGTAGAGATTTTTACAACTCTCATTTTAGAGCAAATGTAAGTATGCCACAGACTTAGTTGCTTTCCAGCAAAATATTTAAAAATACACCTGAAAGCCTACAGAATGATGGCATTGCATTCTCCTCAAATACAAGGCAAGTGTTGGTCAGTGGCACACCAGGGGGGAAAAACACAGCACGAAGAGAACAAAGCTACAATGTAGCAAATCTCCACTGCTGGGGATGAGCTGACCAGAGCAAAGCTCCTTATTTCAGGTACGTGTGAAAAAACACATTCAAATGTTTTTGACATACCAATAAAGATGTCAAGTGCACATAGTGTAATTTAGACTACACTTTGCACATACACACTTTAGTAAACTACATGCACCAAATTCACAGAGCATTTTCTCTGGGGAAGGAAGAATGCACATGAGATCAGAGGGCTTCAACCATCCCTCCGTTGTTCTGTTACTTTTAGCAAGAGTGACAGAATGCTAGCATTCAATTAATTCTTGGTGGTGAGATCATAGATGTTTGTTACGTTCCTGCAGTTTTTTGGAGCTCTTGGAAATTTTCCTAACAGTGAATCTTAAGGAGAACTAGAACTGGACCTTGGCTACACTTCAGCTGGGCAGGAAAATGGATATATAAATAAGAGAAATGGGAGGAAGAGCCTTCTTTCTTGATGGGCCTAGGGGAATACCTGACCCAAGTTCATTCCGGGCCGTGTCGTTTGAAAGAACACTTGAAGGGATGCTCTCATTACGGAGTGATCTGGGGTGGAGTCCATTTGCTTCTGGAAACTTCCCTTCTGTTTTGTGTGAAGCAAGGGTGTGGGACTAAAGCATGTCCCCTAACTCCTTCAGCTTCAGTCTGTGACCTTTTGCCCCCACAACCCTGCCCGTGGGGAGGGGTTATCTCTGCACATGCTACTTCCTCCACCTAGAATTCTCCGCTGGCATTATCCAGCCACTTAAGCCCTCCACGCATGTTCCACTAAGCACCTGGTCCATTGCGACACCTGTCTAGCGAGAGGTCTACCTGACCCACTGGTGGTGAGTCACGGAGACAGAGCCTGGGCTGTACCCTTCTTTGTACTTCCTGTGCCTTGGAAAAGGAGCCCAAACATATACAAAGGAGTTAAACTTAGTGAGCACAAAACATCTTTTTAGCCACTGCGATTGGCATTTTCCCCAAGTCAGTGTCCGCTGAGTGGCGCCCTGGAGATGGCGAACAGCTCGTCCCCGCAGTCGGGCTGCTTGAACTGTCCCCCGGGAAGGTAGGGGCCAGCCCAGAGATCTCCCCCGTCTCTGGAGAGAGAGGAGCCCACCGGATTCAAGAGACTTTCAAGGAACGGGCTTTCTAGTCCTACTTTTGTTGTTTCCCTTCTGCGACAGCAGATTTTATGGAAGTCATGGAAACACTTGGGTGAAATGGCAGAGCCTTAAGATGCAATAAACCTCGGACTCGGAAGCTGTGAGGGATAACTAACGTACTCTCAGCCTTCGGCTCTGGACGTTCTCCCACCGGCCGCTCAACAGTTTGTTCAGGTCTGGCTCTCAAGATGCGGCTGTAGTTTCTATGCCGGAGGGAGAATTATAATCTGGTGGGGAGAAAGAAAGGGGAAAAAGAACAAACTTTCTGCCAAGGAGTCCATGCTAACTCAGAGCAATCTTATGGGATGAGGCAGAACCCGCCCTGCGAGGTGCCGAGGCGAAACTGTTTACAAGAGCAGAAAGCCCCTCTCTCTCCCAGGAGGAGCAAAGCCTGGTGACAAATGGCAAGACCAAAGCCTCCGCACACTCTCCAGTTTCTTGGACTGGATCAGTGAAGAGATCTCTGCTGGGGAGCTGGGGAAGTCTTGGAAGCACTGGGCCTGCCTGTGAGTCTTCCAGGTAGTCAGAAGACCTAGAAACGCCGTGACCATATTTAAACGAAGAAGACAGATGCCAACAGGTAGAATAGGAATTTGAAACTCAAAGTTGTATCTCTTAGAACTTCTAAGCAGAGACTTGGACAACTCACCCTAGACCTTGCATGAATTCATTTTTAGAAGAGTGATTTTGGGGGGGGGTCATGCTTACTATATGATGATCAGGTTTTCCTCCCCTCTTTTAACATCTTATTTTGAAATACAGATTCACAGAAGTTGCAAAGGCAGTACAGAAAGATTCCATGTACCCTTTAAGATGGGGTGCCAATAGTTATACCTTATATACATTTACTATCAAATTCAGGAAAGTGATAATGGTACAATGTGTGAATATAACTCCACGTGACTCAATTACACATGTAGATATAGGTAACCATCACAATAGTTGAATCGAACTATTCCATCACCACAAAAACATCCCTCATGCTGCCTCTTTCTTCTCATTTTCATTAGTCTTCTCTACTTTTCCGAAGCCCTGCAACCACTATCTGTTCTCTATTTCATGCTAGGTGGAGCTATACACAAGGTGACTCTGTGAGATGGTCCTTCCCACCCCCTTCTGCGTGGTGGCATACGTCAGGTAGGAGGTCATTCATTCCTGTTGCTGAGCTGTGTCTCCATGATGCGAGAGCTGGTCACAGTGCCAACTTGGCCATCAGTTATTGAATCAAGCACTAATTTAAGTGTTGCTGTGACGGCATTTGATAGAGGTGGTCAACATCTACAATCAGTTGACTTTAGTTAAAGGAGATTAATACTGATCCCTGTGGGCAAGCCTTAGCTAGACAGTTGAAGGCCTTATGCACAAAAACTGAGGTTTCCTAAGGAAAACGAAATTCTGCCTCCAGACTGCAGGATTAATTCCTGCCTGAGTTTCCAATCTGCCTGCCTGGGCATAAGTTTGCATCGTTAACTCCTGCCTGAGTTTCCAGTCTGCCAAATGTGTTCTGTAGATTTCAGACTTAGCAGCTCCCACAAAGGCCGAGAACACGTTTCATCAAATCAGTCTCTTCCCCCAGCACAATGGCCCGTGGACCCCTTCAGGTCTGGAACAGAACCCCTCCCCCGCCTCCCGCTAGATTCACCAACCCTTAGGGATCAACTGTCCTTGGGCAGCAATCACCCAAGGACAGTGTTCAAAGGGTCCAAAGAGGAAGGATGGAAACAGGAAACACGGAGAGGAAGTGATGTATGTGGATGTACAGTCAGGGGATTGCAATGGACAAGCTGGAAGAAAATATCTATGAATTGCTGAAGGTAAAACTGATGATCTCATCTGCAAATCTTTGACCAACTCCCAATAAAAAGTTGTTAGACCCTCTTAGTGAAATGGTTCTGTTTTCCTCAAGTACATGCTACTAAGTGTTTAAAACCTAAACCAAGTCACTGCTGACTCAGAGTGGAAAGCCCAGTGTTTCTCCCTCGGAGCTGCAGGTGGTTTTGAACTGCCAACCACACGGGCTATGACAAAAACAAGCTGGTATGAGCAATGGCGTGCTGGTTTTTGTCCGGATGTGACGTTTGAGTTTCTGGGATACATGCCTCAGAGCTGACTGTTGGGTTGTGTGGTGGTGTTACATTTTAAAAAGAACACAGCAAACTATTTTCCAGAGAGGCTGAACCACTTCTGATTCGTACCTGTAACTGATGAGTGGTTCTGCTTCTCCACTTCGGGTGGAGTCCCTGTTGCTTTCAGTTCAGCTGTCCTGGTGACGTGGGCAAGAAGTCCCTGGGGGTGCAATGACTGGGGGCTTGGCTGCCAACTGAAGGGGCTGTAGGCTGGAACCTCCTAGCTCCAGGTTCTTAACCTGTGGGTCTAGACCCCGTCGGAGGTCGAACGACCCTTTCACAGGGGTTGCTTGATTCAAAACAGTACAAAATGACAGTGATGAAGCAGCGCTGAAAATAATTTGATGGTTGGGGGAGTGGGGTGTTTTCACTACCACACGAGGAGCGGTCACAGCATGAGGACGGTGGAGATCCACTGTCCAAGGTGCTTCCTGGGAGGAAAGACGAGCCCCGGGGCCCGAGGTGCAGTTCCACCCTGTCCTGGGAGTCCCCAGGAGCCACACTCAGCACTGCGGGGTGCATGGCGGCTCACCATGGTTGTGATCTGCATGGACGCGATGCACAGGTTATCCAACACCTTCTCGTGTGCTACGTCCTCTGTTTATCCTCTTCTGTGAAATGCCTCTTCAGGTCTTTCGCTCATTTGTAAATTATCCTTTTTAGATGGAGATTTGAGCATGCTGCAGCTATCCTTCCTTCGACAGACAGGTGGTTAGTACGTATGCGGTAGCTTCTCCCTCCAGCTTGTGGTCTCTCTCTCTCAACGCAGACTTCCACAAAGCTCAACCTCTTCACCAAGTTCTGGGTCCTGATGACTTAGCTAAATTTTCCTCTAGCCTCGTCCGTTTTGAGCTAATTTTGGTATCGGCCGTGAAGGTTAGGTTAAGGTTCTGTCTGTTTGCTTGTTGTCTGAAGTCCTTGTGGCATGGTTGTGAAGCACTTGGCCACCTACTGAGAGGGGGCAGTTCGAAGCCACCGACTTCACAGAATGAAAATGGGACGGTCGGCTCGTGTCAACAGTACAGCCTTGGAAACTGTCTCAGGTAGTTCTTCTCTTCCCAACGGGTTTGCTCTGAGTTAGGACCGAATGGTCAGCGGTGGTGGTCATGGAGCTGGATGGCTGTCCCACTGACCCAGCACCCATTGTTGAAACTGCCTCTGCCTCTTTATCAACGATCAGCTGGCCATATGATTGTGGATATTCTTGTCACATTCATGCATGCAAATGACACGCAGACTTCCCTACACCATGGGCACGTTTCCTGATAGTGTCATAGAGCACCTCGTAAGGCCTATCAGTTTTGATGAGTTTAAGATTCCAGACAGATATTGGATTGTCCAGAGTAATCCTGCAGCCTTGCAAGATGTACACCCTGACACACCAGAGTCATGACAGTCAGCAAGTGAAAGAAATTGAGAAACAGAAGTGGGTACATGACCCTTGTGCCTCAATTTGTCGCTGCACAGTGGGCACTCCTCAGCATAATCAATCGTGTGATATCAAACAGGCAACCTCTGCCAAAGGAGCAGACTCAGAAGACAGGCAGTGTGGTGGGGGGGGGGGGAAGGGGGGGCCGCACAGAGATGGAAACGGGACACCAGAGAGGCGGCGGGACGAGTGATGCCACATTGTGGACTTTGCGATCAATGACCCGAAATAAAACGTGCATGAATTACTGAGTGAAAAACTGGACTTGGTCGAGTTGCCTGCAATTCAAAAGTCTCAAAAAGTAACCAAAACTGAGTGTGTGAGTAGACTTCAATAGTAGAGAGCTAAAATGTTCATCTTAAAATGTTAGCCTCGTACAAACAGGTTTCCATCCTAAAGGAACTGCACAGTTAGAATTAGATTGCACTGTCTACAGCCACACCATCCTGAATGTGCCTGATTTGGTCTGATCACGGAAGCTAAGCAGGGTCGGGTCTGGTTAATACTTGGATGGGAGAGATTAGATTGCCCTCCCTCTTAAACTGTCAGGGGTGAGTTGGTATTTGGGGAGCCCGCAGCTTGGCGGAGGCGCCAATGATGAAGAGTAAGTCAATGCAGATGGCTGTCTTCAGATCTGTCTGCCTCCTGGATGTGAGTCCTGTGACTCCCAAATGGAGTCAGAGTGTCAAAGACATTCTTTGGCCTTGCAGAAGTCAACTTCTAGTACAAGTTTTCTCATAACACGAAAATCTTGGAAATAGATTTTGAAAAGGTTGAGATGAATGATTAGAGAAAACAGTGACAATGACCTGTGAATTTCAACAACCCTGTCCAGGGTTACAAACCAACTAACCACTGAGAGATTGATCTGAATTGCGAAGAGGAATTAACTAGGGAGTAGTGCAGTATCACACTGTAATTATTGACAAATTAGGTTTGGTGTGGGGTTCGGGACTGCCTCTCTGATTATGTGAGGTGGTACAAACAGTGCAATTACCATGTAAAGACTCAGATCTCCATCGGAGGAGGCAAGGGCACCTGGCGACTGACTGCCTATGTAGGCTCCCACCTGCACCAGTGAGCGAGCAGTCAGCCCTTTAATTTCTGCTTTGTTCCTAGCCATTTGCTTCTTTTCTTCTTGTTTTAATGAGCTAGGGGTAGAGTGAACTTCCTGAACATTTTAAAAGAGTTTTCTTTCTTCTTCTTCTTTTTTTTTTGAAAGCATTTTCTTTTATGCTACAAATCTGGTGACAACAATTAAGTGGGAGAGTTCTAAGGATGCCACAGGTAGGAATTTAACCTGTAATTGGAGAGTTAAGAAACATACAAGCGCCCCTGCGAATGAGGTGATTCTATCAAGGTTAATGTCAGCAGAGGAAGGGGTAATTAGAGCGTTCAGCCTCTGCCATTATTTATCCCGGGTGACATTTGTCGACTTGAATCATTTCTTTGAAGTAGGTCCCATAGTCCTTGGAATCGTTAGGTCTGTTACAATACTGCACTTGGTTGATTTTGTTTTTCTTTACCTCCTGGAGTTCACAGCGAGAACCTCGTTTTTTCACTAGGCTGCTCTGGCGATGTAGCAGGCTTGTTACCCACAAGGTCAGGAGTCTGAAGCCACCAGGTGCTCCACAGGACAAAGAGGAGGCAGCTTCCTGCCGCGGGACAGTGGTGGTCTCAGAGACCACAGGGCAGTGCCACTCTGCCCCACAGGGAGGCTGAGAGTTGGAACACACGCCATGGCACCCCCCACCCCCCCCACCCCGCAGTACGAAGACAATGACTCCAGTAAACAACTGTCCCCCAAAATCAAATCAACGAATGCCTCACGATTCACTAGCATGCCATAAAAAAATTAAAGTGAAATAACATGAGATAACATGACCCAAATCAATGTGATTTAAGACAAGAGGTAAAGCATCTTCTACCCTGATACACAGTGCAACCTGTCACAGCCAGGACGTGTCAGGGCGGTCTGGTTTCTCTGAATCACTCGAGTTTCCTGCCTTTGACAAAGGGCAATCTTAACCTATCACCCATTTTATGTGAAAATATTTGAGCTTTTCTTATCTGGCGGATTTCCATTTTACTCATGTTCTGGGCTCTTGTCAACTTTATTGTAACTGCTTTTCATTTTACTTGAAATTGCGACCGTCTTTGTGATCTCACAAATAGAGACATTTTACAATCTCTGCAATTTTCTCTCCCCTTTTCTGTTGAGGCTCATAGGTCCTCTCAGGACTTCCCATTCCTGCAGGGTAATTAGAAAGGAACAAAAAGGCACAGAGAACGAAAGGGAAAGGAGGAAATCAAGATGGCTGTTTGGGGGCGCTGGTTGGGACTCCGAGCCAGAGTGCCCCACGTAGAACCAAAGAAAATGCTGCCTGATCCTGAACAATAACCAAGTCGGCTATGAAGGCAGACAGACCCAGAGGCTCGATGCCAGGGAAGGGCACTGAAAAATTAATATGAAATACAGTTGAGAAAGCCGGATCTAAATAAAGGCCACGGTGGGTGTGGGGGCGGAGGGGTGGGAGACTCAGCATTCATGTTGCCTAGACTATTTCTATGAAAGGAGAAGAATATTTGGTGAAGAAGAGTCTCATAAACCTACTATTACTATGTCATATTCTTACTGAGAGAAGCTATGCTTCTAGGTTAAGATGTTTGTAACCGGAGGGAAAAACAAACAAACCCGACCTATTCTTTTGATCAATTTTAGAGTCAAGCGATAAGTCAGACTATATTAAATAAGTTATAGAATTGTCAGCTTTAGCTTTATTTTGGTACATCTCAGTTTAAAGGGAAATAATTTTTAAGTCATCTAGAGTTCTTGCTGGAAAAGTAATACAATGGGAGAATTCTAGTTACCGTTTAAATCTGCAGCACTCGATCCATTCTGGAGACACAGGTGGCTTCAGCAGCTAGCATTACATTCCGTTAAAAATTCAAAGTGCTTTTGCTTCTTCCAAGAGGAAGGTCTTTTCCTTTGTTGCTTCTCATTCCTTAACTTATTCTCTCAGGATCACAATGTTCCTGAAAGGAAAAGAACAACGTGGCTATTTTGAAGAAGAATGTAGTTTCTGATAGACCGCACATTTTCCTTCCCTTTTGGTCACCCTTTTTTCTTTTTCTTTTTTGGCCATTCTTTATGTCACCCTCACTCAACAATTAAACTTAGCCTGATACATTTAAGTTGTAATAACCTCTTTATTTGGGTGGAGACAGAACTACACATCCTTAAGAAAGCTCCATGCCCCAGCAAGTAGCTGAAAAGGATCACAAGAGCACACGTTCAGACGGCCTTTGCTGGTCCTGGTGTACTTGGTTTATTTTGGGCTCAGTGGGAGTCCTGGTGGTGGAGTGAGTGCTCATGTGATGGGCTGACAGCCACAAGATTGGCAGTTCAAAACACCCCGCTGCTCTGCAGGACAATGACGGGGAAGATTTCTATGCCTGTGGAATTATAGACTCAGAAACTCACAGGGGCAGTTCTAGCCTGCCCTATAATGTCACTATGAATCGGTTCTGACTTGATGGCTGTGAGAGCGAGAAAAGGATATGAGAATTAATTAAGTGAAATCACCAGACTCAATTGTTTTCACCTTTACAGAAATACAATTCTAAAAGTCACTAGGCCAAACTTTGGCATGGCCGCTGAAAAACATAAAAGTAGGTTTCTTCAAATGTAGAAGGACCTGCTCCACAACTTCCCCCTTCTAGCTACTGCTGACTCCTGGGCATTATGGGGCCTCCCCAGTCCATGTGAATGAACTTCAAGGATCAACAGGAAATTTTATAGGAATATACAGACGGGTCTTGGGTTATGAATGAGTTCTGGATCCAAATCTACCATCAAGTCAAATTTTATGTAAACTGGAAAAGTTAGGTCAAATTTGCCTCAGTGTACAGTATAATTTTTGCAGGCTTGGAACCCTGGTGGTGCAGCGGTCACCTGCTAGGCCCCGTGCTATCTGCATGGTCGGCAGTAGAAACCACCAACAGCTCTGAGGGAGAAAACAGTTCCTCCTGAAAACAGTTACCATCGTGAAAACTGACACTGGTGGGATGGCAGAGGGTTGAGGACTTGGTTTTATGTGCTTCCAAAACGTTTGGAGAGACCCAGGTGGAGAGACTAACACCTACTGAGCATACTAATCCCAGGAAACCCAACGTATTGCAATCAAGTTGATTCTAACTCTTAATACTCTTATAAGGGAGGGGAGAGCTGCCTCCTGCACCTCTCTAAGGGGGTAGTACTGGTGGTAACGTGTCATTGGGCAGTGCAGAGTCGAAGCTGTTTACTATGACACACCATTGCTGCACACACCTTGGATGTTCCTTAGGGCAGCCTTTCAAAGGGCTGGTTCCTAACTGCCAGCTGTACCTGTTGGGCATTTATTTATCGCCCAGAGACTGCTGAGGTCCAGTTCGAGGTGCCTTGCTCTGTGCTGCTGCTTCTCTGCAATTTCTACCATTAACATTCAGGAAAAGCTGGCAAAACTTGAATGGGGTTATGTACAAGACAGGAATAACACATGGATGATGAATTCCTGACCTTGACACTGTTTTCTGGTCGTGCAGGACAAGGTATCTGTTTGTAGGAAGTACACTCTAATTAAATAGTCAGAGGTGATAGGAGACCAAGTCCGTAACAGAGTCTCAAATGACTCAAGAAGAAGAGAATCAGCAATTGTATTCTTAGAACGCGTTTCCAAGTTTCGAATTATTCAACAAAACAATCAGACACAGCCAAAGACTCTATCATTTCCCAAATGCTTTCCGTGGCACTCCATCAACACAAATACTGGGAGCAAAGCAATTCTGTGGCGAAATAAATTTTGATAACATTACCAATTGTAGCCTTTCTGGACAACTCACAATATATATTAGCATAGGAAATATTCTTATAAATCATATAGTAGACATGGCTTCATTTATTGATCCTTTCCCTCTTAGCAATCTCGTATACTTAGGGCTTGCGATTTGAAAGGTGCCCAAAGACAGAAAGGGAGGAAAGAGGGCAAGATCTCAATTCTCACACCGTCTACAGCCTAGTGCAAAAAGACAAGACAATACACTAATTTCAGAAGATGACACGTGCTCTAAAAGAAATAAAACTGGGTGCCAGTAGAGAGATCAGGCAGGTACAAACACTATCTTGGATCATGCATCAGGGGCAGGTTCTTCTCTGAGGGCTGACATTCTAGTTGAAACGCAGTGGAATAAACCAGACATGGAAAACCAGAGAAGAATGTTCCAGAATAGGGCAGAAGCTAAGCATGAGCTTACTGTTCTCAAGAGGAAAAGGCAGCCGAAGGCTTATTGCAGGGGAGTAAATAACAGGAAAGGAGACATGTGAGATAGGGATTAGAACACACAGGCACGATAACATACTTGGGTTTGAGCTGATGAGGATTCCTGTTTTTAATCAATCAACAAATTTTTAGAGTAAATATCACGTGTAAATGCCATGTGTGGCTGAGGGTGTAACAATGAACAATGCCGGTACTATAGTTGTGATGAAACTTTTAAAGCAGAGTAACAGCATTTTTGTGCTTAAAAGGATCATCCCGACTGTCCTTTCAGAATGGATTGAGGGGGAGGAGCGGGAATGGAAGCGGAGAACCCAAGTCAGAAGCTCTGCGGGAGGCCCTGCCATGGGAAGGAGTGGGCAGCAGGAGGATTAACTTCATCTAACCTGCCGTCTTCTAATCACGTAGCCCTGGAACCTTTCCTTACAGCAGTGCCTATGAACATTTCACGGGATCTGTGGTAAGCACGCCGGCCCATTCCAAACACACGTGTAGGACTTTGAAAGAGGCAGGGACAGAGATGTGGTATTCTGCAATTGTTCACGCTGGAGAAAAGAACAGCACAGCTGCTTGTTAATGCCACTCTATTCCTAAACTTAGAAAACAAACAATAATTTATAAGGGAAAAAACCCTCTTATCATACCACCCTGCCCAGATCTGGAAAGTAGCCTGATTTAAAACATATGGATTAATTCCTATAGGATGCCAAATGTGAGATCATAAATTGCTTAAAGTAGTTAATTTATGAGTTAATTAATAGCTAACCCTGCACGTGGTCTGTGGGTGTTGACGTTCCATCACTTCACGGTTTGTGTTAGACGGAGCTTATTTTATATTGTATACTTGAAAGTTATTTTAATTTTATATTTATAAAATAAAGGGTTTAGTCCCTATACATGCAAAAGCATGCTGTTGTTGTTGGTTGCTTTTTGGTCTGGATGGTGTCCCCAAATGTTGCAAAAATATCAGGGAGGTGTGCAAGGCAGGGGAAAGGGTTCTCTGGGTCTCTGGCTATTGTTTTAGAATAATTTCAATTATGTATCTGAACAAGGAAACAAAATATGCTTTTGATTACAGACTATGAATTCTAAAGTCCTTCTTTTAAAATGTGGCTTGAATTAGCTACATAGACATACCAGCGAACAAAATTATAAGTTGTGTACATTAATATTGCTTCAGATGAGCTATCAGAAAAGAGTTCTGAGTTTTATATGATAGGACCAATCAGTATGTGAAGCTACAACAGCAGAGACATATTCCATGTGCCAAGTGGCTGATAAGGGTTATGTGAATGAGGGACAGAAGCCAGGATAATGGAGAAAAGAGGCTTCAGTCTCAAGAATGTGGATGGGGAAACCCAGCATCTTCTAGATGGTGGAAACGTGAAGCTAATAATGATATCATGTGGGAGGATGTTCTGTTTGTGAATATGTCAAGTCAACTTCATTACAAACCCCTAAATTCAGTATGCAGACATATGTGCTATTTTAGGAAAACATGCTAATAAGATAGGGATAGTGAAACAAAAATAAGGAGAAAGGCATGTAGCCTTATGTTTTTTTTTAAAGAAAAAGTTCTAGTTTTATAAGTTTTAAAACTTTTAGTTTTAAAAGTTCTAGTAAAATAAATTAGATATTAGTTTCAGTTCCCCAACTGGCTAAGGAGACGGTGACATTACATAAATTCTCAAAGCCCTACAATCTTAGAATTGTAGGATCCTATTACTTTTGTATAAAACGGTAGGGACTAGTTTAAATAAAAATATCACTTAGAGAGGAAAACAACTGTTCATTAAGAATCCTACAGCTTACTGGGGAGCTGTTTTAATCATACAGAGCCGGATTTCTCCAACGATGGTCCATAAGCCAAATCTAGCTGACCACCTGTTTATGTATGTATGGCTTGTGAGGTAAAAATAGTTACATATTTCAATGGTTGGGGAGGGGGGAAGCAGAGGATGAGAATGTTTTGTGCATATCACAATTACATGAAATTAAAATTGCATTGTCCATAGATGAATTTTAATTACACCACAGTTAACTCTTGTGTTGACCCGCAGTCCCTGGTTACAATGGTGAGGTTAAGTAGTCTGGCAGGATATGACCCGCCAATCCTAAAAAAAGAAAAAAAAAGAAACACTCCCTGGCCCCTAACAGAGAAAGATTGCCAGTCCCCAATATAGACTATGTTTGAACATACTATAAAAATTAACACTCCAAAATTATAGAGTCTATATTTAAAACACTGGACCAAATAGTTCATTTTCATCATCACCCACTAATACAGAGTCCTTCATGTTTCTAATGAAATGTCAAGTATCAATTTTATATTTAAACTACCCATCCCATAGCGTAGAGAAAATTTTTCATTCTGGAAAATACTAATTTCCTGGATTATCCAATGAAGGAGACATTTTAAATAATTTCCTTCTAGCTTGTTTTGAATGTAAAGTGTGCACTGGCTTCTTCACATTGGGAACTAGCTAGTAGTTCCTAAGAAACCACTGATGGAACGCATGACCATTTATACACGACTGGAAAACTGGGAAGCAATGTTTAAATGTTAGGAAAAAATAATGCTAGAAAGCTCCAGAACTTTAAAAAGACGTTAGCATTAAAACTCGCTTGAGAATGATTTAATTTTCAGTTCTGGGCATGGGGTGTAGACAGGTTCAGAACAACCCTAACTCTGTAAATAACACGGACACGTTACAAAATAGAAGAGGCCATTTTCAGACACAAGCCGTGCAGACTGTGATCCTTGAAAGAGGGAAACACGTAGGGTAAACCCTAGACTTTCTGCCAGGAAGCAACTGACCACTGCAGTGCAGGGAGGAAGTACCCAAATAGAGCCTGTCGGGGGGCCAGGTTGTCTAGAGACACAAATCCAGAGACACTCATCGATGTATAAGAAAGAGCTTTCTATCAAGAAGTATGTATATATCAGGAAGGTGTCCTAGTCCACCAACTCAAGTCTGTAAGTGCGATGCCAGTCCTCCCTAAGTCCCTCCTTCAGACTCACGTAGCCGATGCCAAAGCGGGAAGCGGGGAGCTCACACGCCCGCCAGTGGGTGCAGAGTTGTGTGGATCCAAGGTGGGTGGAAACGTGGCAGCATACTGGTGGTGGTCAGGCTCAAGGGTGCACATGGGGGGATCCCTTGAGGCTGGCAGAGTCCCAGCAGGCAGGGGAGGCAGAAGGGCAGAGAGAGGCCATTTCCAGAACCCCCCATTCTGATACGAAAGGCTGATGGCAACGAGGAGGCATCGGGCTATGACTTGGTTAACAGGCTTGACTCCACCCTTAGTCAAGAATGACTAGTTGCCATAACCTGTAACTACAGGAGTCTCACAATCTTATGGGTTTAAACAGACAAGAGATTAAAGTGTAAAGGGAACAGGTGGGAAGAATTTGTGGAACAGGGTTTTGTAGAGGAAGGAGACGCACACAGAAATAGTCCCAATAATTTGCAAAAGGGCTTGCTCAGGTGTGTAGCCAGAGAAAAATCTGCGCAAAGGAAGAATAAAAGTTCTGAAAGTGAGACAAAAACTTCCAGGGAAAGAAAGTTGTCAGGTAGTTGAAGGATGCGTTTGTCGACATGAATCCAAGGCTGTTATAAATATCCTCCATATTCAAGAATGTAAATGAAAGCAGGAATGGATAAAATTTTTATAATAAACAAAATAGAATTTACAGAGGTTAAAAATATCTTATTTGACTTAATAAACAGGCTGTAGAATGTAGGACTTGCATAGGTTAGCAGGTTTATGAACTTGAAGAAACAACAATATACTGTTTCTAACATAAAGCTCAGATAGGGGAAAGAAAGAAACATAGGCAGAGATGATGTGAAAATACTGTCATAAAAATCTTACATTATATCAGAAATAGTGCTTCCTTCTATAGATGATTTGCATTAGATGTGATGGTGGAGCTACAGTTATCAGGACAGTAGTAAAAAATACATAATTAAAATAGAGAATCTCGGGAGCCCTGGTGGAACAGCAGGCCACAAGTCGAGCAGAAGCAAGATCAGCACTTTGAAACCCTCAGTCTGCTCAGCGCTTTTTACTCTTGTCGCGATTTACTTTCTTGTAAACCCCCTACCCCCCACTCCCCCCCCACCCCGGGCTGACCCACCACACCGGGTCCTGTGGGGGTGCTATGAACAGGAATCAACTCTGCTGGCAGGGAGGGGGATTATCACTCAATGTGCTATAGAATTCAAAACAAGACAATATTTTGAACAAACGTCGTGAGAACAAATGGATAATCCATATGGAATGAAAAATGACTTTGACCTCTCTACCTCCCGTTTTATGAACCTGAAAATTAACTCAAAAATGCATCACAAACTTAAAAGTAAACTTCACCAAACTCAGATGATGTAACTTCAAAAATAAAGAGTAGGAAAGCATGCTTATGACATGAGGATAGGCAAAGGTTGTAAAATGTGATGCAGAAAAGCAAAAAAACTTGGTAAACGCTAACAAAACTGAAAACTTCTGTGGCTAAAGACGATCCCATTATGAAACTGAAATAGCAAGGAAGCACAGGAAGTGATAAAAACCACAGAGAGCTTCTGCTTCATACCCTAAATAGTCAGAGTCAGAGAGACGAGCACTTCCAAATGTCCTTGAGAAGACGGCGCTGTGAGGTCCATTAGAAGTGCCCCTTAGCAACATGTGGCCATTTAGATTTACATAGAATAAAAAAAGAATAAAATTCTAAATTCAGCTCCGCAGACGTACTAGCCTCCTACTCTCCAAAGCCCGCTGTGACTAGTGCTCCTCTTACCGGTGTAAAGAAAGATAAGTTTTCCATCAACAGAAATCTCTGTAGGGCAAGTAATAGTGCTCATATCATGCTGACGGGAATATAAGCTTGCACTACCATCCTAAGCGGCTTGCCAATTTCTTTCCAGGTTTAAATAAAGCTTGGCATACGACTCCGCAGCTCCATTCCTAAGTATTTGTCCGGCAGGGTTGGTGTCATCCGTGGCTCTGGGCAGCTGGAACTTCCAACAAGGCCCAGATGGAATGAGCGGCCCCTCCCCATGCGTCAGTGCAGGCTGAGTAAGAACTTGAACTTGGACTCATTAAGTGGCAGTAAAGAGGAGCACACCTTCTCCTTAGCCAAAGGCGTGTCTAAGGAGGCCTGAATAGATAGAAAATTTAAATAAAAATCAAGAGTCTGATGACATAGAAGGGAAAAAATGAAACCACCAAATGTCCAGGCTTCAAATGAAAAACACACACCACGCAAAGAAAAGGGGAGAAAAAATGTCAGTCTGAGGGAGAAAAGACAATCAGTAGACACCGACGTGAAATGACACAGATGTTGGCATGACCTCTCGAGGATCTCAGAATGCTTCTTTTGGCCGTGACTAGCATACTAAGGAAACGCACACAAAGAATGGAAAATTTGGGTAAGGATGAAGAAAGCCTCAGCAGAAACATTCCAAAAGAGGAGGAAGTGGGAGTTACAGAGCTGAAAAGGGCATCATGGAAATTAAAAGTCAACAGATGGGCTCAACAGCAGAAGGACAGGGACAAAGACAGGATCTGTAAGAACATAAACGACTTTTGCTGAATGCCAGAGGGTAGCATCCACACGAGGACAGAGTCCCCAGGTCCAGAAACAGGAGGGAATGGAAGCAGGAAGATCAAGGAAGAGGGAGATGAGTAATGAATGGTACACTGGGGCGATTCCTGCACACGAGCTGAAACAAAATGTGCATGAATTGTTGTTGAGTGTCAAAGTGATGGTCTGCACTGTAAACCTCCACCAAATTCTCAGAAAAAGTGTGTGTGTGTGTGTTTAAGTAAAATAAAGGTTAGATTTTATGAGGGGAGAACAAACCAACAACAAAACCACGCGTGTACTTATCCAACCTAAAACACAGCAGAGGGGAAAAGAAAGCAGCGTCTCAGAAAGAGGGGAGAAAAGAAGGCATGGTGGAAAATGTTCTGGAGGAAGTCAATCTGCGATTTTGCCAAATTTTGGGAAAGAGAAAAATCTCTACTCCTAAGATGCTGAGCAAACCCCAAACAGGAAAACCCGGAAGAAATCCATATCAAGATATCATTTATAGACAAAGAAAATCTCTAGAGAAATAAGCGAGAAACATTATATTCTAAGAGAGCTGGCAATCTGAATAACAAGAGAATTCTCATTATAAGCAATGCAGGGACTGATTCAAGGGTTTGGGGGAGTAGGGGTGAGGGGTGGGAGATGGGGAGGTTAAGAGGTCGGGAGAGAGCACTCTCGAGAATGGATGGTGATTATGCAACTCATTTTAAAAGTGATTCAACCATGGTGGGGGTGGGTAGGGGGGAGGAATGTTCTAAAATTGATCATGGTAATGATTGTACAGCTTTTCTTGATGTGAATGAACTACTGAATTGTGTGATAAGAGGATGAAGTGCCAGTAAAACTGTTTAAAAAATCATGGAAGTCTGAAGGCACTGGCAGCATATTTTTCAGGCGCTGAGAGAAAAGAACTGTCAACCCAGAGTTTTACATCAAGCAAAAGTAACCATCAGAAGTAATGTACAGAAGGGCTGAGCCCCGGTGGCGTCGTGGTTGTGCGCGGGACTGCGGCCCACTGGGACGGAGGTTCAATTCCAGCAGTGGGGCTGGGCTTCCTACTCCCACCACCAGAAAGCAGTGATGCCACCCCCCCCCCCAAAAAAAAAAAGAAGTAATGTACAGAATGACCAGTATAAAAAACCATAGTAATGGTTTTACATATATGCATGCATAAATATATAAATTCACACACATATACATATACCCAGGCAAAACTGCTTTAATGCTGCTTTTTTTCCCTAATAAATACAGGCAATTATGGTTTCATTGATCCTAAATATATAGGCTAACATATTTCTTACTGCTCTATATTTATGTTACTTTTATGATATAAATCAATTAGTCTAATTTTTTCAAATACAGTTATGTGAGAAAATGAATTCCTGGACACCATTTAATCACTTAACTATTAAATAACAATGTATTTTATTTATTTTTAACAATGTACTTTAAAAAGAAAAATTAGTCAATATTTCTTTATGAATGTCCTCACAATCACAATGTCAAATATCTAGATGGTTTTTTCCCTTGATGTTTTAACACACACACACACACACACACACACACACAAAATCTCTCGCTTTTCCTCCCTGCTATTCTCATACTTACTGAATATAACACTCAAAAGGACCTGGGAGCTCTTCAGACTTTCATTCATCTACTAAGAACTAATTCTCAGAAAGAACCTTGGCATAGAACCCAGAGATGCAACTTTGTAATAATACGGAATTAGTAATTTAGATAACATATGCTTTGTAAATATGTCTTGGCAAAGTACTTAATAGTAATCGAGAGTATCATCTTCTACATAAAAATATCAGTCCCTGGGAATTCCCTCTAATCCACCTCAACCTATACATACTGGCTTTAGAAAGCTAATCTACTTTGTCTTTTTTTTTTTTTGCATCACTGCCCTCTGGTGGGAGTGGGAGGCCCAGCCTTGCTCCTGAAGAGCTGCTGCTGGATTTGAACTGCCAACCCAGTGGACTGCAGTCCCACACTCAACCACTACTTTGTCTTTCTGAAGAGGCACAAAGTTGTTTCCAAGAGAAAAGAAAGTTTTTTGCTGCTGCTGCTGCTGCTGCTGTGTTTGTGTACATACAGCATCTGGAGTCACCAAGAAAACAATCTGTTCATGTACTACCTATTTTACCCTTAATCTGTAAGAAAATTATCTACCAAATCTGTCAGCCTGAAATTTTAAAAAAAGAAAAAAATTGTTAAAAAAGAAATTTTTATAAAGAAAAAAATTGTTAACAATTTCTAATGATTAATTAAAAAATTAAAATACGTTATGCATTTGAACTATGGCTTCTGATTCCCAAGACGATACTAAACGTACACAGAGAAATGTTTTAATCAGAAAAGGGCAGCCAAGAAGCAGGTAGCTAGATCAGGAATTCTTTAGCTCTCAAACCAAAATAAAAAAACTCATACGCCACAGGAAAACATGCAGTCACTTTCAAAATTCCAAGGCCTCGGGTACAGAGACTAAATTTATCACAAGTGCCAAATTATAGGTGGCCAAAGAGAAGCTAAAGGTTTTCCTTCAAACTGACTATGGTCCCTGGGTTAGGACTTCATGTCCGGTGAAGAAGAGGTTTGGTGAATCAGAGAAAGGCCTTCCATGGGATGGGCGGAGCCAGTGGTTGCAACAGTGCACAGACACGGCACCAAGCCGGAGAAGGGCTCCGGACAGGGCAGTGCTGCCTTGGGTCGGAGGTCGGGTAGCTGTGATCAAAACTGACCCAAGGACCCCGAACGACAAGACATATGCATGCAAGCAATAGGTACTGCCACTAGACCTGTTTATATCCGGTGTTTGAAGTTTCCAGGAAACAATCTCTGGAGTCATTACAAAACAAAAAGCAAACATCGAGTACTGTGAAAAGGTCTTTTATTCTTTTCCTGTTAAATAACCAGTGAACAGCGGCTAAGAAACCTTTTGCACAGATGTGCTCTGAAGCCACGAGACAAAGCTAAGAACACACAACGAGCTCTACCCCAGGTGATTCACACACTTTATCCCCCAGGTCCCTGCGGGGTTTGGGATGCGGGAGAGCTGAAAGGGACTGGGGGTGGGGGTGCAGACAGAACATTGGCAGTTGGGCCAGAGAATCTTTCAAGGGATTCTTAAGAAAGACTGACTTCAAGGAGGGCAGAATGTATTTTTATTCTCTAATTCGAGTCAAATTATTTATGGTGCTGATTTTCAAATTTTGTTCTACCCTCCTCTTTCCTTTATTATCTATGTATCTATCTACCTATCCATCGATCCATGTATGTATCTATCTATAGCACCTGAGAGCCTTCCTTCATTTAAGAACCCTACTGAACACATGCAGCTTATCATTTAAACAAAAACATTAAGACAAAATGTTTGAAAGTCCAGATTTGGATAATCATCAAATTTTTGTGCAAGTTCACTATCATGCCATGTAACCTGAAGGGCGGGTTCCTTTTAAAGGGAGGGGGTAGAATTTGGAAACCAAAACTGTCACCAAGAAAAGAAAATGCCACCGCCTACACATTAGGTTTAAGATTTTTTTTCCATTGTAATCTGAAGGGAAAAAAAATTTTTAAGCTCCCTTTTTTCCCCTCTATGCATGCATACATATATGTAGTTACAGAAATCGGGTGAAACAATTTATAGAATTCAGAGAAAACACTGTTCTCTATAGTCCAGTTCTGGGTTGCAGACCGGTGGAGTTCCTAAAGAGTTTCCAGAGAGCAGACACATAAAAGTTGAGAGCCATTTAAATAGGCATTGAAACGGTGGGGCCATTTTGTGCCAAAGCTTAGCTTCTCGCAGTTGTTTGTTTTCTGGTTGTCCTACTGAATTAACTGCTTTAAGTTCTGCTGAGCCCATCTATAATTTATACATGATTTTGCTATGAAGCATACGTTCTCCTTGAATTCTATTAGGAAGAACAAAGCAATTCCCGTATAGATATGGGTTGTGTCACATCTAAGACAACCGTCTGTGAAATGGCATGGTATGTGATTTTGACGTTGCGTGAACATAGAATGAAGACCTCCTGGGAACCTGCTTTTAGTTTTCCTCATGGCTTCAGCTGCCTCGGCTGGAGCTGCTGGCAGAGGCTGGAAGGACAGGAGCCAACAGCAGTGGTGGTTGACAGGGTGGGGGCAGGAGAGGAGGCCAGCTGGGAGGGTATAGAATGTGCCCAGCGCTGCCTGCTGGTCCACCTGCTTAGGGAGCAGGAGCAGCCAAGCCCCTCCGTCATTGACACTATAAGCACCGCCCGAAGCGAAAGCCTGAGTCTGGATCTACCTGTATATCACCCGTGGTTCAGTGCAGCAAGACTCTGGGTCTGGGAGTTCTTTACAATCATTAAGTGGTAATTATGAGACCATGGACACACATATACAGTTAGAGCGTTGCCCAAACCAACGTCCAGGGGCGCACAGCCGCTGTTACTGTTTACGAATACAAATATACGCAATGTCACTGTGCTTCCTTTCCCTCAGAGCCACGACTGCCCGAGGAGGCAGCGCTTGGGCATTTACCTGCTGACCCAGAGGGGTGCAGGACGAATCCACCAGCTGTGGCGCTGGAGACGGGGGTGGGAGCCCTTCTGCTTCTCTGCAGATGACAGCTTTGGAAATCCTCGGAAGCAGTTCTAGTCTGTTCTATACAGCAGCTGTGCATTCCCACCTTCACACCCCAGAGATGGTATTATAACTATATGCCTATAAGAAAGATGGGTTGACAATGATGTAGCAAAAAAAAAAAAGGGGTGGGGGGTAGGCTCAAACACAGTAATTGTGAGGCTAGCCCAGGCCTGGTCAGTGTTTTGTTGTGTTAAGCATAGGTTTGCTAAGAGGTTAAAACAGACTGCAGGGGACTAGACAACACAGAGAAGAGCAGTTAATGTAACTATTATTAAAATTTATGCATCAAACACGAATGTCAAAGGTGAAGAAATTCAATGTTTGGGTGGTGTGTTGGTTTTGGGTTTTTTTTTTTTTTTTTTGCCAATGTCTGCAGTCTGAAATTAATCAAAGATGCAATCAAGATGCACTGATAATTGCTGGTGATCAGAATGCAAAAGTCGGCAAGAAACAAGACAAATTAGCAATGGGAAGATTCACTCATCGCAAGTACAGCTTTTCAATCATATAAAGTGATTATACAAGTGCATGTTGCCAGATGGGAAATACAGTAACCAAATCTACTGCATCTGTGAAAAGAGATGATGGACAAACGCAGCATCATCAGGTGAAACAGGGCCAGGGGGCGATGGCAAAACAGACCATCGAGTGCTCACGTGCAAGAGCAGGTGGAAGCTGAAGAAAAGTCAAACAAGTCCACCAGGGCCAAAGTATGACTCTGAGTCTCTCTGACTCCAGAGACCATCTCAAGAATAGATAAGATGCATTGCACAGTAATGGCCCAAGACCAGATGCATTGTGGGGCGACGGTAAAGATATCAAACAGGAAGAAAGCAAAAGTCATTAAAAAAACAAGCGGCAATAGTGATTGTCAGAAGAGATCCAGAAAGTTGCTCTTGAACACACCATAGCTGAGTGAAAGAAATAAATGAATAAAAAAACTGAAAAGACTTCAGCTGGAGAAGAAAGACTAAAGTATTGAAATGTACCAAAACCTGGAGTTAGAAAATCAAGAACACTTTTGGCATATGTCAAAATAAAAGAAGTGAAAGAAAACATTGAAGGCTCAAGCTGAAGGACGCGATGGGTAAAGAATTGAATGGTGCAGGAAGTATCAAAAGAGAGTGGAAGGAAGAAGCACAGTCACTGAATCAAAATAAACTGGTGGATGTTTAATTATTTCATGAGGCAGCATATCATCAATTACTGATGAGAGTGCAAGAGGTCCATGCTACATTGAAAGCATTAGTCAAAAAAAAAATAACAATATTAACGACCCAGGAATTGATAAAATACCAATAGAAATGTTTTTAGAGATGCACACAACTCGGGAAGTACTCAATCATCTACGCCAAGAAATCTGGGAGACAGTTACCTAGGCAACCAACTAAAAGAAATCTATACTGTGCTCACTCCAAAGGGTGAACCAATGAAATGCAGAAGTCATTGAATTATTATCACTAATATCGCATGGATTCTGAAGAGGAACAACAGTTACCATTACTGATGTCAGATAGACCTTGAGTGAAAGCAAAAAATACCAGAAATGATGTTTCCTTGGGCTTTATAGACTATGCAAAGGTATTCAACTGTGGAGGTCATGTGACAAATGGGTGACAGGTTTATTGTGTCAACGAGACCAAGAAGAACATGTGGGTGGAGTTTAATCAGGTCACCGCTTGATTAGAGGACAACATAAATAAATAAGGACAGCCGGCATCCCATCTCTCCCACCTCTCTCTTGCTCCCTGGTGATCAGACCAGCATGCTGCTGCTTGAGCTAGTTCTCTGCCTCCATCAGTGTGCTGCACTACCTGTGAGCCAAGCCAACCTGTGGACGTGTCACTAGAGCTTGAGGCTCTGAGGCCTGCTTTGCCACACTGCTGGTGCGCACATTGCTTGAGCTTGAGGCTGGTGGACCCTGTCCCCGCTCAAGTTCAAGATCCCATCAGGACCTGCTGTGCTAAGCCCCCAAGCTACTGGTTGTTTCCAACTCTGTCTGCCTTGCCTGGGGGAAAACTACACTATCTGCTTCCTTGATCTTGGACCTGGCAGCCCACATGAATTGAAGGACTTCCAGTATATTAACTGTTGCATGAAAGTGAGTTAAATTAAGTCCGCTGTACTGTTGTGTGGACTAATTAGCTGTTATATTAGTTCTTACTGTATAAGCGTATGTGTGTGTGTATGTGTGTGTGTGTGTGTGTGTGTGTCCTGGTCTTGTTTCTCTAGGAAACCCTGTCTAACACAGAATGAGAACTGTGCAACATTTATTGCATATACTTGAATATAAGTCAACCCAAATTATCTGCTGAGGTGCATAAGTTTACCACAAGAACTGCATTAAAAACGTGCTGAAAAACCAGCTATGGCTGAGCCTCAGTGGTGTAGTGGTTGAACGCGGGACTGCGGCCCACTAGGTTGGAGGTTTGAATTCAGCAGCAAGGCTGGGCCTCCTACTCCCACCACCAGAGGGCAGTGATGACCCCCATCCCCAAAAAGAAAAAAAACAGCTTATACTCGAGTATATATGATAATTGTTTTCATGTGTCTTTAGGAACAGGGGCAGCTGTTTGAATACCACACAGTTTAAAAAAATCAAGAAACACGTGTGTCACATGTATTCAATCTCTACGTTGAGCAAATAACCGGGCAAGCGGAACTCCTTGAAGCATGAGGCATAAACTTAGAAGAAAGCCCACGTAGATGGCCCAGCTTTGCTTAAGGGAAGAGAAGAAGGCTGGAGGCACATACTGGTGAAGTCTAAAGCCTGTTGTCTCAGTTCGGTTACGTGGAGGTTTAAACCGCAGCATAATGAAAACTGAAGTCTTCACACTGGACTAGTAAGCAACATATATGGTAAATATTTAAGTTTTCTAAAGATATTTTTCCCCACTAGAATCCACAGTCAACGCCCATGAAAGCAGAAGTCAAGAAATCAAACCATGGGTTTGATTTATCCTAAGCATGGGATCAATTTGTGGCGAAAAGAACTCTGTTTTTCTGTTTGTTTGTTTGTTTGTTTGCGGCATCACTGCCCTGGTGGGAGTAGGAAGCCCAGCCTTGCACCTGGAGAGCTGCTGCTGGATTTGAGCTGTCAACCCTGTGGGCCGCAGTCCCACACACTACCACTAGGCCACCAGGGCTCAGGCGAAAAGAACTCTTTAAAGTGCTAAATAGCAAAGATGTGACTATAAAAACCGAGGGGGTGCCAACCCAAGCCCAGGTGTTCTCGATGACCTCCTATACATGTGAAAGCTGGGCGAGGAATAAAGAAGCCTGGGGAAAAACTGCCGCCTTTAAATTATGTACCCATGAAGAGAACCAACCACGCCGTGACAGCCTGAAAACGGCCTGAAAACCAGCAAAGCAATCTTGGAAGAAATACGGTCAGAAAGCTCATTAGAAGCAAGGATGGTTAAACTCTGCCTGTTACTTTTGACATGTTAACAGGAAGGGCCAATCCCCAAAGAAGGACTTCACACCTGATAAAGTACAAAACCAGCTCAAAAGAGGAAAACTTTCAACAAGATGGGGCAGACGGTCGCTGCAACAATCACCTCAAACATTGCAATGAGGGTGGGACTGCTGCAGGCTGGGCAATTTTTTGTTCTACTGTACACAGAATTAACGAGTTGGAATCGACTACATGGTCCCTAACAACACCATGTAATTGTGGGCAATCTCTTTGTTTTGCTGAGCCTCGGTCTAATCATCTTTAGACTGGTCAATACCACCAACGTGATACAGTTATTGTGCATCAGATGAGCCAGCGAGCTCGTGTACCGGCCTACAGCAGTGGAGGACGTGCCACAACAGTAGGTTATCTATCAAGTGAGTTCCAATTCCTGATGACCCCATGTCTGCCAGAGGAACAGGCAGCTGATCAATATTAGTTCCCGCCTCTTAAGGTTTAGGAAAATGAAACATTCTTTCTCCACTTTTCACTTCTTCAGAACATTTCCTTACGTTCATTATACGGCAGTTCAGCCCTCTACTTCACCGATCAGCAGATGCAGAACTAACCCTAGACAACAAAAGGGGGGGGGGGATGCTGGCACACTGAAATAATGGAAGGCTTTGGGGTCCAACCGCTATGAGCTTCAGTTCTAGCCTGACTATTAAAAAAAAGAAAAAAGAGGTTTTGACTTTGAGCAAATTGAGGAACCTCACCAAGTTTCTCATTTTAAAATGAGAATATTATCTAGCTTTTGATCATTTCTTTCCTATTCAGAGACGTAGCAAATGCTTTCAAAAGGGCATGTCTTTCTCATCTTTGTCTTCCACAGCAGCATGGCAAGGTTTAAAAGGTAAGATGAGCTGCTGGAAGAAGGCAGGAGAGTGATAAAGAGCGGATCAAGACTAGAATAATTGTATTGCACTGTGGAAAGAAAAGGTCCAAACCCAGTTTAACTGACTCCAATTCTGAGCATGACTTGTGTCCTTTTCCTTCCCTTTGGACCTGCCTCAAAGACTGTGTGCTGTAGGAACATGCAAAGTGGGGACGATCTGTCAGGGAAGGGCGCTTCAATCAGGCTCCAATCACTGGGCATCCTTGACTTATCTACAAGACGGGGTCAAACTTGGACATGTATAGCTTGGACCGATTTTTTTTTTAATTATGAAATAGCTTTTTAGAGGTGATTTTAGTTGGTCAGTACTCTAGAAAATATCATTAATTGCCCAAAGTTACCATGTTCAATAGAAATATTTTTGCTCCTTAATGCATAAGGTTAATTTCCACCATCTGCTGGGCACATATCCTACAGAAGAAAGAGTCCTAGCAGGACAGACATGTGTGTGTCCATGTTCCGTGCAATACTGGTCACAACAGCAAGGTGGGAACAATCTACATGCCCATCAGAAGAAAAAAATATGGCACATGCATGCTATACGCCATTCCAGGTATTGCTCAACACCAGGGATCAGTGAACAAGGAAACATTACACCGAGGAAAATGGGTCAATCACACAAGGACAAGTATGACAACACACTACTGTTATATTGGAGGGTGGTGGGCAAAGATAAAGACTTTCATATCCCAAAGAACAGATTTTGGAGACTGCCAAGGGGAGGGGGTGGGGCCAGGGGAACAAAGGAGAAAAACAAAAGCAATGGGTTAATCGGGGGTCCTCAAACTACAGCTCATGGGCCACATGTGGCCCATCGAGGACATTTAGCTGGCCTGCTGGGTGTTTTTGCTGCTGCCTGTCCTGCTTAGCAGCCGACTCATCCCAGGCCTGCAGTGAATTTGTTCACAGTTGTTCTTTTTTAAAAACTATAGTCCAGCCCTTCAACAGTTTGAGGAATAGTAAACTGGCCCCCTGTTTAAAAAGTTTGAGGACTCGTGAAACTGTTGATAGATGTTAATTTGGGTGAAATGTCAGGCAGCAGTCCATTAACCTATTCACTCTCAGGTTCCTCAAATACAAACTGGAAATGATGATTTCTACCGCAACAGGATTATTTTAAGGATAAAAAGAGAGGACATGTGCATTTAACACAATATATGATAGTAGGTGCTTATGAAATATGAAAAATATTTTTAAAATATTTCTTGTCAAATCACAACAATGGAATGCTTTCCAGCGAAATTAAGGGGCAAACAATTTTTGACTACGCTATTCAAGGAGTTACAAAAAGAGGGTGAGAGAAACCAAAGAGTGGGTAAAGGATAAACTGGGGGGGAGGGAGATGGGTTGATTATCAGTTTAGACGCTTGAATATAAAATTGATGGTCTAAAATGTAACCCTCTCACCACCTAACTTACAATTTTAAAAATTGTTTTAAAAAATTAGTTTCCAAGAATATTAATACTTTTTAAGATACGATTTCATGATTTGTGGTTTACCTGAAGTATTCTGGTTCATCTCATTAATAAAAAATATTTCTAGAACTATAATTCTGAAATTTGCATGGAAGGCAAATGGAATCTTGTATAGCAAGATGACAGTCTGATGAAGACTGTGAATTTCACTCCAGAAAACTGCACATCCATGCATATAACTGCACACAATTTAGTCATGAAAGAGTCATATTCCAGTAGAAGTTTGAAGACTATTAGCTGACTTCAAGTAACCATCATGCTTCAATTTTCCAAAATTCATGAACCCGCAGCATCCTAAAACCCTTAGGTCATCTTGCATCTTCTAATGTGAACTGCTGACAGGAAAAAGAGGAGGAAGCAGTGGTCCACAGAGATGGAGAGAATTGAGTAAGGCCCCACAGCTCAGGAAGAGAGAGGCATTCAATCACCACTACGATGGACCAGCAAGAACCCAGTGTAAATTAGGGCCTTTGGGTCAGACTAATTCTCATAATGGAACCAGGAGAATAGGTTTTTTTTTTTTTTTTTTTTTTTGGGGGGCATCACTGCTCTCCGGTGGTGGGAGTAGGAGGCCCAGCCCCACTGCTGGAATTGAACCTCCGTCCCAGTGGGCCGCAGTCCCGCGCACAACCACTACGCCACCGGGGCTCAGCCCCGAGAATAGGTTTTAAAATACTTTTTTTTTTGAGCCATGCACAAGATCATCTAAGGGGTTAAGAAACGGAACTTTGGAGTCACATTGGAGTTACACAGAACTGCAAAAAAAAAACCCAAAAACTCTGATGAAGTCATTTAACCTTTTTACTCAGGTTCCTCAAATACAAATGGAAACGATAGTATCCACCTGAACATTTGTTTTAAGGATAAGTGGTGATAACAAGTGTATTTAACATAGTACCTGATAAGTGTTATTTCGTGAATACGAAAATATTTTTTAAAATATTCCTTGTTAAACCAGAGGAATGCAATGCTTTCTAGCCAAATTAAGTAAGTGGCAAGTACATTTTTATGGCATATCTATGCTATTCAAGGAGTTACTGAGAAAGAAAAAAGATCAAGCCATCTTTCTTTCAAGAGGAATTAGACAAAGGCTAAACCTTCTTGGGTGCCTCTTTCCCCCTTTCCTGCTGGGCTTGGCTTTTTGCCCACTTTATATGCTGCCCACATACCATGTGCCTTCCCCAGGCCTGGAGGGCTTTCAATGGACATCCCCAATCCTCTCTTTGCCTCTGAGGCTCAAACTCCTCTATCCAGCTGTTTACTAGATGTTTTTATCTGAATGTACCTCATACAAAAACTCAACAAGCTAAAAACAGAACCGTCCATTTCCTGAAATGACTCCCTGTCACAGTGACACCATTAGGCTATTTAAGAGGAAAAACTGGTCATCATCTCACATTTCATCATTCAACTTTCAGATATTATTGATTTCCATTTTAAACCTTTTAAAAATCTACTTCCCTCAACCCTTTATCTGTACTAATAGTATCCAAACGCAGATCCTCATTATCTCTCAGTATCACCAAATCAATAGTCTAATTGGTCTGCCCACCTCTACTCAGCCTATTTCAAACTCATGTATCAGTTGCCAAAATGACCACTCTAAAAAGAACTCCTGGCCATATTTTAGATACATGGAGACATTCACTACCATCCAGCAAAGCTTTCAGTAGCTCCCTGTCGACCACAAGATAAAGTCCATGTTCTTCAGGATGGAGATAAAGCCCTGGATGACCTGGCTCCTCCTGCCTTTCCCCTTAGCCTCTTTTCCTTCATTCTCTGCCTCACACTTCACCATACCACACCGACACCCTGAACTACCTGTCAATTCATACAGTTCTCTGCTAGAAACTCACACCCTTCCCAAGCCTGGCAAACGTCGACTCAAGCCCAGGGTCACCCACTCTTGCTTTTGAGGGCCTCTTCAGAGCACATTTCTCCACTCCATTCAGATTATTCATCATTGTAATAATTACCTAGGAGTTATATGCTTTTACCGCTTTCTCCGAAACTATATGGCACAGCTGTAATTTATATGGTGGCGTAGTGGATTGGGTTATGTGTTGGACTGCTAACCTCTGGGCCAGCAGTTTGAAACCAAGGCTGCTGTGTGGGAGAAAGAGGAGGCTACCTATTCCTGCGAAGAGTGACAAAAACCCAGTCTCAGAAACCCACTTTGGGAGTCCTACCCTGTCCTTTAGGGTCACTATGACTCATAATAGACTGGATACCAGTCAGGGACTCTACACTTCCATTAGGGAAATATTAAAGAGATATGCTCACTTTTTTCAGTCAACTCCAAGCTATATGAATATATTTATATTTGATAAGTACTTACTGAAAAAATGCTATACAAAAAGCCCCCAATTATACTACTTCCTGACATCGCAAAATAGTTTACTGAGAGTAGAATGAGGTAGCACAGGCTCCCTATTTCAGTCATGTCCAGGGCTCATCAATCTTCCAGAAAGAATCTTTACTATTAGAATGGGAGGTCACGTGAAGTCATGAGGGGAATGTGAAAATACAGTAAGTCTCCGTTTACTTCTTAGTTGACTTCAACTATAAGCATTCTTTATTCTGAATGTAGTATCATTAAAGAGTATCCATCCTAAAGCAGTCTGCTTATAGAGGAGCAGGAGAACAGGTCTGTGATGTATTCCCATTCGGAGATTGAAGGTGAAGTTCATCTAACCCAGTAGAGAGTGGGGGAAAATGCTGCCATCCTTTAAATACATTTAATGAGATAAAATCTATTGCTTGCAGCAAAGACAAAGAACATTTACCCTGGCACCTTAGCCAGAGAACTGCAGAATCAGTCGGAAGCATAAAAACAGCATAAATAAATCAGACACCCCAAATCGACGCCTCTCCAAATGGGGGTCTGTATCATTTTTATTTTATACTCGTAACTACATGGCTGTGTAAGATACTAACAACCTAGGGCAGCTCTTCTATATCAGAGAGAAAGGTGATTAGAAAAACGCAGATCTATGCTAACAGGCACCTGCACGCTTTGCAGCTTAAAAGCCATTTGTATGGGGCTGTATGTCTTCTTGTCCTTGACTTTGTAAATGCCAATTCCCTGCTCTCAGGTTTGCAGACAGTAAAAAGCGAGGCACAGAGCTGAATGTTAATTTTCAATATAAAACTAATGGTACGTCAGAAGTGTGGGGCTCATTCTCACTCTCACATAATACCTGTCATTTTCAAACACCCCGACTGCATAAGCCACCATTCTCGAGTGAAAGGTTAAAAAAAGCCTCTTGAGCGACTGCATTCAAGGAAATTGACAGATTTGAATGCACAAGCCTTAATCTTCCGTTATGAAATCTCCTCACACATAAACATTGTAAAATGAATTTCTCTAAGAGGGCCCGATATACTGTGTCAAGCCTGCTAAACAGAGCAACATTAAGCAGAAAGGACACGGGCAGCCTATCAATACGATGGCGCCACCCACGTCCTGCGCCGTGGGCTGCTGACCGACCATCATTGAGATGTGTCAGTCAGTGTCACCTCGATTCTTCAATACTCCACTGGGGAACGTGGAATCGAGGCGCATGATGCTCTAAAATGCCCTGGCTTCAATCTGGCAGGCACTTACTTCTCAGAAAGAAGAGCGAGTTATGTACCTCATGATCATAATCTAACGTCTGCATTACATGGGTTATTCATAAAAGCAGCAGATTATAAATTTATATACTGGTGAATGAACATCCTCTATCTGCCGGGGAAGACAGGCTATGGAGCTAACGTTAGACTCCCCAAGGGCCCACCTGTGCATACTGCCTGCCGCGGCCTGGGTCAGACTGCAAACTGAGAAGACTAAGCTCATCTTCCCTATCCCAAACAGGTGTGCTGCTACAGGAGTTCTTCAGTGCTAGCTTCACGGTCTCCACTGAAGTCTTTCCTCACCTGACTCTCTACTCCCTGGCCTGCATTCTAGCCCATTCACCAATGTTTGGATTCTCTCTCCCAACAGAGTTGAATGCACAAGCCTTAATCTTCTGTTATGAAATCTCCTCACACATAAACATTGTAAAATGAATTTCTCTAAGAGGGCCCGATACTGTGTCAAGCCTGCTAAACAGAGCAACATTAAGCAGAAAGGACATGGGTCTTGATCCCAAATCATCCTTAAAGGTCCCTTCCCTAGTCAAGCTCCCTAGAGTCATCACCAAATACTCTTCCATCACTTGAACCAGTGGCACAGTTTACTGCGAGTCCCCATGCCCAAACCACAAACTCGGCTTTCTAAAACTCGACTTTCATCGCATGCCTTCCCTTCTGGCACCTCTAAGGTATGTCTCAAACTTCTCAGTGTAATGGATAGGTCCCTTCATAACTTGGCACGAAAGCATCTTTTCAGACTCATCTACCGACAGCTGTCCTAGATCAATTCCAGCCACAGTAATCTATTTCCCATTCTTTGAATATGCCAAGCTTTTAAGTGGTGTTTTTTTTAAAATACATACAGTTCCTTCAACAATAAATGCTTTTTCCTTCCAGTCTCTGTAATTGCTGTCACATGGCATTGAGTCTATTGGGCCCTACAGGCGCCAAGGATATCCCACCTCCCCCTGGGAAGCTTCTCTCGATAGAAAACTCCTCAGTCTCGGGGCCACCATTCTGCTGTTGTTGAAGTTTCGTAAGTTAAATCCTAAATACTAAAGGAGGAAGTGCAAGAATTGTACAACATTTGCACATATTGTCCTAGGTGGTGAGTAATCATTATACAATGACCTACTTTTGTGTTTGCCAACTTTCCATTGTAAGAATTTTATTTTAAAAAAAAAAAGAATTTTACTTACTTTTTTTAAATGAGAGAGAAATGGGAGGAGGAGGGAGGTTATATTTTTGGCTACAAATAACAGAGTGGCAAATAGGTTTGAACCACCAACATCAAGGTTAACAGCCCAGTGCCCAATCCACTGCATCACCAGCATTCTGTCTTTGGCTGCAAGTAACTGAAAATCTGATTTGTAAATGCCAAACCAGGCACCGATTCTTTCCTCCACAGGACAAGTGAAACAAGGCAGTGGAGGGGGCTGGTGTGCAGGTGAGAAGGGTCTGGTTTGGGCTCCATTCAGTGTGCTGATATGCTCCTTCGGAACTATTTGCTGTAAAATGCAGGCATTTACATTTGCATTCAAGGCAGGAAAAAAACCCAAAGGACATGGGGTCACACTGGTGAACCCTTAAGAGAAAAAGCGAAAGTCTACTTTCGGTGTCCCCAGTGCACACATGCACACCTGTTGAGTCAGTTAATAGGCTTTCCTGGCCAGGACTCCTGGAGGACAGAGGTCATTTTGGTGCGTCTGTCCCCACAGAGGCACAGGCATCTCCTGTTGTCAGAAGTTAGCTCTACTCCATGATGCTCAGCCCCATCTTTCCCCAACCCAAAGAATGCAGCAGTCAGAAGGGGACCTGGGGCTCAGTGTGCGTTTCACAGAGTGCTGTTAGCTCAGGCCTGAGCGCTCAGGGTGGCTTCCCCAAGAACAACCCCTGACCCCCATCACTCGTCTCCTCTGTGTAGTGTGGTGATGGTGTGCATCATGCCGGCTATCATGAAAGTTAGTGTGATTGTCAACTGACGTGTTGGTACTTAATCAGACTTGGTAGGTTAGGATTTTTTTGGGGGGGGTCCGGAAATGTTCCTCATATAAACTAATTGCTTCTTCACTTTATGCCATTTCAGCTTCCAAAAGGTTTCAGAGGAATACTCAATTTCTAGTTAGTGGGTACAACCTGGACTTTGTACTTTGCATACAGGAGATGGTAGAGTTCTAAAATAGCTTCATAATAGGATTTTACCGTTCTAGTTTTCTATAGTCCTTAAAACACACTAAAAGTACTCTGAAATTGTCAATGCTTTGCAAATATAAAGATCTAACTAGTATTAAAGTAATTTGACGGTTATTATCATGAAATACTATGTGATTACTGCTCCCTGCAGAGTATCAGAGAGCATTAACAAGGAGTCCAGAGACTGGAATTTTTGCCCAAGCAAAACACTCTCTCCTATTGAATCCTGGTCTACTTGAGAAAGAATGTTTGTTTATTTTTCTGGGTTTTCTAATGATCAAAGGAAATACTGACAATGTGAATGAATGCACATTGAAATGTGGAAAATATTATAAACACCCACACTATCGGCACAATGGCTCTGAAGAGTGCTGAGAGGAAACCTGAGAGTTTTTATACAGTGCACAGAGCCTACGCCATCTGGCACACAAATGACACAGATGAAAAATTAAACACGATCAATCTCGAGCTTGGATGCTGGGCAGAAGTCCATGGCGAGATGAGTTTCTGGAATTAGCCTTGGTGCTCACGTGACAAGATGAAGTCAACTACACACATTTCCAACTCATTAACAAAAAAATGCTTGATCAAATAAAATTGGTGTCTTGTTGCGGTTATATGAGATATACAACTTGAAAAGATATGGAAAAACAAAATAAATGGGTTAATACAGAGCAGTTGACACCAATTCCCAATTCATCAATTAATAATTACTGCCAATGAATGAACAGTGCAGAAGCAGGCCAAGGTCCCAAAGCATTTCAAAGTTAAATCATGTGAGAAATAAAACAGTTGAAGCACTGAATATTAATTTTTCTGCTGGCTTTAATAACCTTGAATGAGCTTATAAAAGAGCACCCCTCAGGGTGACCTTCCAGCTCATAGACAACAGGCCACGCTGGTGTGGTCAGAATTACTTCTGAAAGATAATAATTGTGTGCCCTATTTTCCAAGTTGTTATTAAGCTGTATATTTCCTCATAAATAAGAGGGTTATATTAAAATGAGCACTGCATACATATACGACAGAAAACAGCAGACAATGGTCAGCTAAGGGAAAAAGAACAGTTCTGAATCCATACAATCTCTATGGAATACAGTGAGAATGGACATACCTTCTGTTTTATTCGACTTAGAACAGAAGCAACTTTGAAGAAGAATATGTGATTCTGTCAAGTCGGTTTAATGAACCCTCGCTTCTTAAACATTCAACTACTCTGGCATTAGTATTAAAGACTCACTATTTCCCGATTCTTTCACACAGAACCTAGTCTCTCTATGGGTTACCACGGAATTAATGAATACTGAAAATAAACTCATCTTAATGCAGGAAGACTATCAGCTTGTAAATTCCACAGCACGGTCTAAAGCAACATGAGGCCCAAAACAAAACTGAAAATGTTCAACAATGGAACAGACACTTTACCTTTCCATTACATCTAGAGAAAGTGCATCTATTTGGGTCAAGAAACTAAAAATATCACACTGGTTAGCATGAATTTAGGCTTTCAAGTTGTGTCCTGTTAAATTTAATTGTGTAGGGTTTTTTTTTTTTCCTTTCCTAGCTTGTTTTTTAACAGAGAAGGAAAGGAGGATTTTTTCCCCTCCTACTTAATTAATTATTGGCTAAATTTTCAAAATAAGATGGAGGGTTACTGGAATAATTATCTGTTGGTATCTGTAAAAAGAAAAGTTTAACTGATGTTTACTATCAGAACTATTTTAATTATTTAACTGTGAGAAGTATATTAACCTAAAGATCTGTGGCTCTTCAAAAACATTTATTACTTGCATATGCAAATGTAGAGAAGAATGCTGATGGTGCCCGGCTATCAAAAGATATAGCATCTGGACCCTAAAAGGCTTGAAGATAAATAAAGGGCCATCTAGTTCAATAGTAACAAAGCCCTTATGGAAGAAGCACACCAACCTGTGTGATCATGAGGTATCCATGGCATTAGGGATCAGGCATCAAAGACTCAGAATAAAACCATACTGAAGGTGAAAGGGGAGGAGGGCATGGAGTGGAGACCCAATGCCCATCTATAGACAATTGGACATCTCTTCACAAAGGGGTCACAGGGAAGAGATGATCCAGTCAGGGTGCAGCATAGCAGTGATGAAACACAACTGTCCTCTAGTTTTTTGGTGCTTCCTTCCCTCCACTATCATGACCTCAATTCTACTTTACAAATTGGATTACACCAGAACATGCTGTAGCTACAGATCAGGGCAAACACAGGAAATTTGTAGATAAATCCTTCAGGGCCAACAAGGAGAGTAGAGAAATCAGGAGGATCTGGGGATGTTGGGGGGAGAAAGAGGGAACAACAGACAGACCACAAGTATCAACCACAAGTATCAACCTAGAAGCTCCTCCCAGGGGGACAAATAGTGGAAAAGTGGGTGAAGGGCAACAGAGGAGGATGTAAGATAAGGAAATAATAATGTATAACTTACAAAGGGTTTGTGAGGGAGTGAGGGGAGAGAGGGAGAAGAAATGGGGAGTGGATATCAGGGGCTCAAATGGGAAGAGAATGATGATGGTGACAAATGTGCAAAAATTCCTTGGAGGAATCTATGGCTTATGATAAGAGATGTAAGAATCCCCAATAAAAGTATTTAAGAAAAAGAAAAGAAAAACACATTCATGACTAACTCTCATTAAAATTAAAGAGACTGAGGGCCCAGTTCCAATAATCACTAACTATGTGAACAACTGCCCCTCCCCCCAGAATTTGCTTTAGAGGACAGCACTGAAGTGGCAGCTCAGGGAGAGGGGCACATCTGCTCAGAGCACACAGGAGCAAATGAAGGGAGAAGAAGGGAGAGTGGAGCACATCCTGGCTATCAAGCCTCGAGGACAATATCCCTACTCAGAACAGCCAATGCACAGAGAGGACCATATGGCCGACCCAACTATGAAACACAACATCCCTCGCTGACCGAAGGCCCAATGGGGACAACACTGGAGACACAAGGTCGGGATTGCACCCGGACTGACCTGATCACACGGAGGGAAAACACTAAGGGCTTGCAGCACAGCAGCGGAGGGCAGGGACAGGGAAGCATGAAGTTTCAGAGGGAGTGCCAAGGATAGACTTTGGGGCCAGGGCATGGCACCCCATCGGATCCAACAGGAGGTCACTCCTAAAGGTCAAAAGACAGACCTTGAACTATTTATAGGTTTGGGTTTTTTTTTCCACTTATATATATTTTTTCTGGACATTGTTTTGTTGTTGTTGTCATCGTTTTCTTTTGTTACTTTGTCTTGCAATGTCTTGTTTTTTGTGTGTGCCTATTATTATCTCTGCAGGTTTATCTAGGTAAGATAGGCCGGTGAACCATCTGGGGGAGAAAACAATGGGACTGACAGTTCAGGGGGGGACATGAGAGAGGAGGGGGTAGGGGAAAGGAGAAAGGGGAAAGGACTAACCCAAGGACAAGGAAACAAGTGATCCAAAATCAGTGGCAAGGAGGGTGTGAGAGGCCTGGTAGGGATTGATCAAGGGCAATGTAACTGAGAGAAATTACTGAGAGCCAGATGAAGGCTGAGCATGATAGTGGGACAAGAGGAAAGTCAAAGGAAATAGAGGAAAGAACAAGGCAAGAGCTGAGCCCCGGTGGCGTAAGTGGTTGAGTGCGGGACTGCAGCCTGCGGGCTTGGCGGTTCAAATCCAGCAGCGGCTCTCAGGAGCGGCACTGGGAAGCGCCCACGACCACCAGAGGCAGTGATGCCCCCCCCCCCCCCAAAAAAAAAAAGAACGAGGCAAAGAACATTTATAAAAGTCTAAATACAGGCATGTAGATAGATAAGTATATTTATATATGATGATGGGGAAATAAATCTATGTGCACATACTTAGAGGGTTAGTACTACAGCAGCAGATGGACATTGGGCCTCCACTGAAGTACTTCTTCAATGCAAGAACATTTTGTTCTATTAAACTGGCATTCCATGATGCTCACCATCCCAACAATTGCTGAAGACAAAGCGGATGCATAAGCAAAAGTGGTAAAGAAAGCTGATGGTATCCAGCTATCAAAAGATATAGTGTCTGGGAGGCTTAAAGGCATGACGATAAACAAGCGGCCATCTAGCTGACAAGCAACAAAGCCCACATGAAAGAAGCACACCAGCTTGTGTGACCACAAGGTGTCAAAGGGATCAGTTATCACGCATCAAAGAACAAAAAATCCTATCATTGGGTGCCCACCTTCCTGATATTATCACCGAAGACAAATGTGTATAAGAAAATGGGTGAAGAAAGCTGATGGTGTCCAGCTATCCAAGATATAGCGTCTGGGGTCTTGAAGGCTTGAAGGTAACAAGCAGCTATCGATCTCAGAAGCAACAAAGGCTACATGGAAGAAGCACACCAGCCTGTATGACCACAGGTATAGAAAGGATCAGGTATCAGGCATCAAAAGCTAAAAGTTCTATCATTATAAATAATGGGGAGTACAGATTGGGGACCCAGAGTCTATCTGTAGGTAATGTGACATCTCCTTACAGAAGGGTCGTGGGGAGGAGACGAGCCAGTCAGAGTACAGTGTAGCACTGATGAAACATACAATTTTCCTATAGTTCTTCAATGCTTCCTCCCCCTATCATGATCCCAATTGCAGCTTACAAATCCAGCTAGACTTGAGGATGTACATGGGTACAGATAGGAATTGGAAACATGGGGAATCTAGGACAGATGATCCCTTCAGGACTAGTAGTGAGAGTGGCGATACCGGGAGGGTGGAGGGAAGGTGGAGTAGAAAGGGGGAACCGATGATAAGGTTCTACATACAAGGATATGGACAACAGAAAAGTGGGTGAAGGGTGATATCGGACAGTGTAAGATATGACAAAATAATAATTTATAAATTATCAAGGGTTCATGATGGAGGGGAAGTAGGGAGGGAGGGGGAAAATGAGGAGCTGATACCAAGGGCTTAAGAAGAAAGCAAATGTTTTGATGAGGAGGACAACAAATGTGCTTGGCATACAATGGATGTATCGATTGTGATAAGAGTTTATGTGCTCCCAATAGAATGATTAACAACTACAAAAGCTAAAGAGAGCTGGAGACAGAGGTATGGAGACAGAGGGGGTTCAGGAGGAGAGAGATAATATACAAGGAAATGGGCCATGAGTTGGGATGCCTTATTTCACTTGGCACAGGAGTTGCTCTTTATTAGTTAAGGCTATACAAAATATTAACAAGCAAATTTATTCGAGAACTATGCGAGAAGGTCTCGTGTTCCAAAGGGCGCCCATTTTCCTTTCTAAAACTGAAAATGCAGACAATCTCCATGCTGTGATTAGGGAAAACTGATACAAACAGAAGGAAGCTACAAAAGCAGGCTGGGCTGGGGGCAATGCAGGGATACAGGCACACTCTGTCCATCTTTGCTACGCCACAGAGAATGCCCTTGGGAATCACTCTTTGTTATATTCAGACATCAAAGAGCAAATGTCCAACGTAGCCTAAAATAAGCAATATTGGACTTAACCAGAAGTAATCAGCTTTTTAAAGAACGCAGACCTGGAAGGCCCAGGCTGTGTGCCACTGCCATTCCCCATTAGGGCATCCAGTTGAATTTGGAAGCGCTTCTTATGACTTGTATTGTCTAAATTTAGACCTCAGGATACGCACAGACTGAGAACTGCTCCCTGGAGCAGCAGATATGATGGATGGGATGGGCATCCATCTGCCGTTCACAGAAGAAAGAAAAAAACCCTAAGTAAGTTTTATAGCCCCGATTTGAAATCAACATGTCCCTTGCTTATAATGTTAACAGAGGTACAACATTCCAAACCCAAGCTCACTTCAAGCTGGGGGGAAAAAAAGAAGAAGAAGCACCTTGTTATAAATTTCTATTACCAGTAGAGCAAAACTGTTACCAACACCTGTGCCTGCTGTTTCCCTAAAGTTGACAGCAGCTCATCCTCCTTAGAGGAATTCAATCACTGTTGTCAATGGTCCTGGTCAGGTGGGTACAAATATTTCTCACAGGGGAGTTTCCTAGTGCAGTAACACGTCTCTACAACTCCGGAACATCTGGAAGGCACATGGAATCTGACGATGGCCCGGAAGCAAGAGGAAAGTTAAAGGAGCCCTGGTGACCCACTGGTTAAAGTGCTTGGTTGCCTTAAGAGACCTGGTGATGTGTTTGGATACCGAAGTGATAACACAACCTAAGAAGCCCTGCGGGGAACTTTCCTCTGACCTGAGAGGGTGTGGAAATAAATGGAAATAAATTGACGAGACATAAGTCCCAATGGTGTCAATTTACCAACTACAAAAGTTCAGGAGCTTCTCGGGATCCCTGCTCTACAAATATTATTGGGTAGACCAACCGTAATACTCCATGTATACCAAAAAGTATTCCAGGCTCTTGCTTTTCGGTGTGTGCTAAGTTTTAGGTAGTTGCTATTATAAGGAAAAGCAGACGGATAGAATTTAAAGATGAAAAAAATCTATTGGGAAAAAAAAAAGAATTTAAAGATGAATAAAAGAAAACGGGCTCAGCAGCGCAGGCGTTTCTTCTGTTCTTGAGGGGCACCAGGAGTCGGCGCAGCGCGGCCATGGAGTGTTCTCCCTTCTCTTTAAGATGACCTACAGTTGGTTCTGATCACAGCGACTCTAAACACCGCTCGGCCCCACACCTTCCTCACCGTGTCCTGTGTTTGAGCTCACTGTTGCAGCCACTGCACTGACCCATCTTGGTGAGGGGCAACCTCTTCTTGCTGACCCTCTCACAAGCATGATGTCCTTCTTCAGGAGCTGGTCGCTGTGTGTGCCCCACAGGATGTGTGACAAAGATTTGTCACCTTCCTTCCCAGGAGCACTATGACTGGACTTCAGACAACAGATGTGTTCGTTCTGCTGGTGGTCCATAGGAGAGTCGATATTCTTGGCCAACACAATTCAAAGGCATTAATTCTTCTCCTTTTTAAAAAAAATATTTCATTGGGGGCTGGTATAACTCATCACAATGAGTTGTACGTATAACGCATCCATCCATACACTGTATCAAGTACGTTTATACATTTGTTGTCATCTTTTTTCCCCTCTTCCTCCCTCCCTCATGAACCCTTGATAATTTATAAATTCTTATTTTTTCATGTTTTACACTGGCATTAATTCTTCTAAAAGTCTTCCTTATTCATTTTCTTGCTAGGAGGCAATAAAAAAATAGCATGGTTTGACCCAGCGCCTCTTAGTCCTCAAAGTAACATCTTTGCTGTTTTAACACTTAAAAAAAAATTCACTGCCATCGATGCCGACTCATAGAGGAGACCCTATAGGATAGTACAGAATTGCCCTCTAAGTTTCTGAAATGTAACTCTTTCTGGGAGTAGAAAGTTCTGCGTTTCTCTGGTGAAGCACTTGGTGGTAACGCTTAGCCATTTCTCTTGGAGGAGGCTTTATGCAACAGACTTGCCTTGTGTCTTACAGCATGTGGTTTGATTTCTTGGTTAGTGCTCCCAGGGACAGTGCTTGGGAATCCAGGTAAAATGCAACCGTTGACAACCTCGACCTTTTCTCCTTTATCACAATGCTGCTCCTTGGTTCCCGGCACCAAGATTTGTGATTTTTGTTTTTGTGGATTGAGGCGTCCCCTGTAGCCAAAGCTATAGCCTTTGATTTTCATCCGGAAGTGCTTCTCATTTTCAGCAAGCAAACTTTTGCTATTTGAAGATCGAGGTTGTTAAGGAGCCTTCCTCGGATTCAGATGCCCCTTCTTCTTCTTTAGGTAGCACAGCTTCCCTGATCCCTTGCCCGGGTTACATAGTGAATACAGATGGTAAAAGCATACAAACCGGATGAACTTTTGCAGACCTAAGACATTACCCTTTTCCTCTGTTTGAACGACTGCCTCGTGGTCTGTGCACAGGTTCTGCACGAGCACAGTGAAGTGTCCTGCGATGCCCATTCTTTGAATGGTACTCATAATCTGTTATGATCTACACGACTGAATGCCTTCACAGGGTCAAAAAAACAAACAAACCCATATTGCCTTTTAAAAACAGTGGTTAACTTGTTAAAAAACATTTTTGACAATAAATGGGTGCTGCTCCCTGATCTTATCTACACCTTTAATAACAGTAAAAAAGTATGAAGGATTAATGGTATCCTCTAGGGTTTTACACAAAAATTCTGCTTGCCAATATCCTAATCACAAACCGAGGCAATTGCAGAATATTTTAATCATGTAATCAAGCTGAAAACCACCCGAGCAACAAATTAAGCAGACGAGTCCTTGCTGCCTCTTCTCCTTTGGGGCGCTTTCATGACAGACCGCTCAGGATAAAGGAAACACCTCAGAGGGCATGTTCTGGGAAACAGAGAACTTCCTGATTGTCACATTTTGCATTGTTCCATGCTACTCTATTTCAGGCTCCTGTAGGGAGCACCGCACAACTTTCTGTAACCGAGATATTTATGCACCTGGATGAGCAGACTGCAGAGCCCTTCTTCTACATCTTACAGGCTCAGTTGTATCAACCATTTTATAATATTGGTTTGGGGTGGGAGAATAGCTTGAGTAAAATAAAAATCGGTTGCAGGGGAGAAATTCTGCTTAAGTAGACAGAATTTTCCATTTTTCTGGCAGCCATGGGGATCTAACTATATTAAAAAAAATCTATGAGCTGGAAAGGATTGCTACTATAAAGCAAAGAAGTAAACTAGGCAATATACTATGTCAATCATTTGCTAGTCTGCCACAAGCTACTCACAACAGAGTCGATTTTGTAAGAGTTTTCAAGAGGCAATAGAAAACTTTAAAAGTCACTTTTAAAATGTGCAGTAATTGCTACATGTAGAAAATCATGGTGAAAAAAACCTGATCTTTGTTTGAATTTGTGATTTCAATTCAAGATTAATGTGAACGCATTCCAATTAAAGCATATACCAAATTCTTTATGAAGGAATGTGAATTGAATAATATGTGTAAGACATTTACTTCTCAATGAGAAAATTAATGCCTATCTTTCCCAACCTTTTCAGTCTTCAATATTCATCCCACGGCAAATATTTATTGGGCCTATCATGTTCTCTAGGCACTTAAATTGACTCTTAAATAATCCAAAACACGTAGGCACTAGATTGTTTAAAAATTTAAGGATTTACTAATCACATGGTTTAAAAAGAGGTTGTTCTTGTTTCTATTGTTATGTTTTAAGCTTTCAGCTTTTAATTGAGCAAAGATCATGAAGAGCTCACATGTTAACTGCAGTACTGTCTTCCTCGGTTAGAGATTATTGGTATATTCCATTATCACTCAACTAGACTAAGATGAAATTTTAAAAATCAGTTAGCATCTTAGATTTTTTGGGTTATCACACATGTAACTAGCAATGGAGGAGAGAACAGCTTATAAAAATTTTATTTAAAAAAATGGGGGAGGGGAAATTCCACTATTTCAGATCAAGTCACTTTGAATAACAGGACCTCTATTCTATATTAGTAATACAGAGTAGGGGGGAGTCTTATGGTTCCACTGCTTGGTATGTTTAGGTCAATTTTCAGGAGATCCCAGGAAGGTCTACCCCTCATCACATCTCTTACCTAAACTTTGATTGCACAGGGGGAGAGAATGGATTAAACAGTCCTTTTAAAATTATCCTTCCCCCCTACCCCATCCCCCCGAGCATCACTGCCCTGGTGGGAGGAGGCCCAGCCTTGCTCCTGGAGAGCTGCTGCTGGATTTGAACCATCAACCCTGTGACCTGCAGTCCCGCACACAAACACTGCGGCACCAGGGCTCAGCTAATTATCCTTTCTAGAACACAGTTTGAACTGCACAAGACAACCACATGACTGAGATGTTGAGAATCATTTAAAATTCAGACTTGCTGCCATTGAGGTGATTCCAATTCCGCGATCCTATTGTATGATATTGTAGCCAGCCTGGTCTTTCTCCCTTGGGGCACTGGGTAGCTTTGAATTGCTGACTCTGCTGCTGTCCACAGTGCAACGTTTAACTGCTGTGCCACCAGGTCTCTGAGAATCATCTGAGGCAGGAGAAGGTGTACTTGGTCTTACACTATCAATTCTTTCTCATAATCCCATTCTATTCTTCCTCGTGAGCCTCTCCTCTGTCAATGTATAAAATCAAGTTCTGCCCGTATGAAGTGTACATGTCGCTCCTTCATGCGTCCCTGAGGTCAGGGGAGTCTAGTGCAGCGTGGAACATCCATGGTCACCCAGCAGCACCAGAGGAGGACAAGGAGGTACAAAGCAGCACGTTTGCCTCTCACTTCACCTCCTCGCCCTGCCCTCCACAGAGCGGGGCAGGGCACCCAATTCCACACCCGTCCTCGGCAAGGAGGCAGGTGAAGGGAAAAGCTTTGACTACCAACATTCACCCCACATAAATGTCCATGGCTATTTATAAGATTCTTATCTCCTTATAAAATATATTTCTTTCCCCCCCAATAAAATGATTTATTTTTTAAAAGGAGGGGGAAAGAGGAGCTTATACCAAGGACTCAAGTAGAAAATATTTGGAAATGAAGATGGCAACATGTGTACAAATATGCTTGATACAAATGATGTCTTGAATGTTATAAGAGCTGTAAGAGGCCCCAATAAAATCACTGAAAAAAATATTTCTTTCCACACCTCTCCTGAACTAGTTTATCTGTTTATCTTAAGATTTCCGTTTAATGTCCAATTTTCCTTGGCATCTAGGGATCTTTAGTTGATCACAGATACACCAATGAATTATTCCTATGTCAGCATCCAGTATTAACTTTATCAACAGCATTTTATTTTTTTGTTTTTTTGTGGGCATCACTGCCCTCTGGTGGGAGTAGGAGGCCCAGCCTTGCTCCTGGAGAGCTGCTGCTGAATTTGAACCACCAACCCTATGGGGCGCAGTCCCGCACACAACCACTCCACCACCAGGGCTCAGTCCTATCAACGGCTTTTTAAATCCATAGACGAGAAAATAGAGTGGTTCAGGGGTGGTTATATAATTAGTTAAATACTTGACTACCAGCTGAGAGATGGACAATTCTAATGCACCCCAGAAGCCAGCCTTGACCTTGAAAATCCTAAGAAGCAGTTTGACTCTGCGCACATGAGTTCACTCTGATTTGAAATTGATGGCAACCAAAAGATAAAATAAAATAAATTGATGGCAACCACCATCACCACCCTCATGGACATCAACTTTACTAACTAGAGCATGGTGTTCATGTACTGTGTATGCCCTTGGCCTTCAGTCTTACCCCAAGCCAAAAAACCAAACCCACTGTCATGCAGTGGGGCAGATTCAGATTCACAGTGACTTTTTATGGGGTTTCCATGCAGTAAATCTTCATTGGAGTGGTTGGCCTCATTTGTCTTTCTAAGGAGAGTTGGTGGGCTTGACCACCCAACCTTGGGATGAGCAAATCCACTGCTTACTCAACAGTCCCACCAGGGCTTCCAGATTTGACCCGTTTCCAAAGTTACTTAGGTTAGCATCTTATTCTCCCATACTCATCAGAATTTCACACATCTCTAATGCGAAGGGGTTTCAACGATTTCTTGGGAAAGTGGAATTTTCCCACAAGTTTTTGGGAAGTCCCCTCATACATTTGTTTTTCTTCCCCACAGATATTTAGACTCTCCTGCCAAATCTGCATTTCATTCTAGAATCCCCAACCTCCTAAATAATGGTGGTTTTTTTCCCCTCAAAAATTGCATATATAAAGCTCATTATTTCTGTTGTAACAGTTCTATAGATTTTAGCAAATGATTTACATCTTATACCTATCGTTTCAATATCATACTGAAGTTTCATTATTCTATTAAAAAAAACTCTCCTGTGTCTCACATAGTCAATCCACTCTCTCTCCCCAATCCTTGGCAACCAATGATCTTTCACTAATTTCTTTTTAATGTTTTGCCATCTCTTTTCCAGAATATCATAAACTGAGCTCAATAAAGAAAGCAGCTTTTTCAGACTGTTTCCTTCATTTAACAATATGCATTTAAGATTTATCCACAGATTTATTCATGGCTTGATAAATCATTTCCATTTATCACTAAATGACACTTAGGCTGATCTGCTTTTCACCTTATATTTACATCTTTCTTATGTGATCTCATTAATTCCTATGGCTTTAATTATCACCTGTATGTCAACAAGTCCTAAATTTACATGACTAGCTCTCGTTTCTTAAGCTTCAAAATTATTGGTGGACATTTTCCTTTAGGCAATGAAACTCAACATAGGATACCATATAACCCTTCGTATTTGCTTATTTAGGGCTAACCACTGGCAATAACCATACATACAGTATTTCATTTAGCCTTTATAACAATCAATATTGCTAGATACTACATTAAATTACTTCTACTCAAATTGAGAAGTCCACAGAGGCAGGGAATGTCTTCTCTTCATCCTTACAGTTTCTGCTTATGACAAATACTTATTAAACATAGACGTCAAAGAACTAGGTATTAATCCTTTGTTTCAAATATTACCCCAGGACAGTTGTCAAAATGCAACTTGCAAAATCCTTGGGGCCCCCAAGGCTCTTTCAAAGGGCCATAATAATGTTAAGACGTGATTTACCTTTTTGCGTACACACAATGACATTTACACTGATGATACAGAAACAATGGTGACTCCTTAGAATGAACCAGGAGATGGCTTCACATTATACCAGTAATTCATAATATTTACAGAGTAAAAATAAGTAGTAAAAAAAACCAGTGTTACATAAGGATGCCATTGATGTTACTGCAAAATATTTCTTTTTATTAAATCTCAGCCTCAAGTATACACTTCTTAAATGGTCTTTCTGACAACATAGTATGCACACATAAAGACCTTTTAATGCACACCAAAATACAATAGACATCTTATGAAAAGCAACTGTACAGTCATTTGAATGGTGAACTAGAGACACTTTCCATGGAACATCATTTTTACCTAAAGAAACAATTAACTATGCATATAGATCTATATTTATTTTCTCCAAAATGAGCAAAGTCTATAACTTCAAGGAAAACAACAAATAGTTGTTGTCAATAATAAATTCAAGCTTTCAGGTGAAAATCTCAATTTTTGAAAACGTGTATTCACTATAATATTCATGACAATTTCACGATACTTAAGACTTCTGATGATAGGGAATTAACAAATGTAATTTTTAAAATGCTACTTTTAAAAAAAACTACTGCTTGCTGAGTTTTGAAGAAAATCAAAGAAGAAAATCCATGATTAGATGAAAAGACTACTAAAATAACTTGTCCATTTTCCAACAGGTCTGTGTGATGCTGAATTTTATTCATATACTTCAAGTAAAACAATGTATTAGATAGCACATAAGCCCCATATTAGGTGTCACAGTCAATATGTAAATCCAACTATCTTCTACTAAGTATCTAAAATATTTTTAATAATGTGAAACCATGGTACTCTAAACTAGTCTCTAGAACAAAAGTTAAATAAAGATAAAATGGATAGCAGATAATGGCTTGAATATACTTTAAATAAGTATTTTTTAAATTCCTATTCTAATTTTTAATGCAGTAAGTACCTATACATGTAATTCCCATAGATAAAGACCTCTTTGGTACTCTCAATAATTACCAGGAATGTTACAGAATCAGGAGGCTTACATTATATACAAATCACCTACCTTGCTTGTATGCAGGGTATAAATTAAGGTGACCAAACATCCTGCTCTTTAACAATTTACCAACGTCCCATGGCATTTTAAAATTTAAATACATTTTTGCATATGAAAATTTTTGTTGCTCCATATAGACCAATTTTTTAATCAAGAAACCCATCCCCCTCTCCCAGTATAAGTGCATGCACTCACTACAACTGGTACACTCTGCCAGACAAGAACAACTCAGTGACTTGTGAGTTAGAGAGCAAGCTGATTAAGGAGAAAACAACGAGGAAAGGCCTGCGCAGGTCAAGAGAGACGCAGTCTTAGGCAGGGGCCATCCCTTCAGAGAGAGGCCCCGACTGCTCGCAGGCTGGGTTTTTATGGAGCTGAGTGAATAAGCTTATTGCAGCGACTATGCAAGCAAGTGCGCAGTTATAGCAGCAGAATTCTGCAGTCAGCCTTAACACCTGTGCTCTTGCCGGGAACACAGCGTATGGGGCGATCTGACACAGATAAATGTTGAGACAGTCAGGGCAGGCAGTTACTGGAACTCAGAAACATCCTAGTTCCTGAATGGTTCCTGTGTGGCTAACAGTTTAGCCGTCTGTAACACAACAAAGGATTATAACGATGAAATGGCAATATATAGGAAAAAATTATGGAACACACTCACTGCCATTGAGGAAATGTGGGCTTATCCCAAGCCCTCAAGGCAGGGCGCTTTCCCAGATGGTAAGTCATCTGTTTTGCTTTTTTTCACAAATGAATTCTTTTATTTGTCACCATTAAAAGTCTGAACTTTAACCAGATTCTTGAACGGGTGGCTCATAGGCATAGGCTTGTTCCACGATGGTACCTGTCTCATCTCCAGCCGTGTTTCCAGAGTGACCTCCTTCACCATGAAGTGCTGTGAATTTTCCCATTCGAACATGGGCTTCTTCAGCATTTTCACTTCTCTGACGAACACACTGTGGAGGTGATAAATGGATTGACAAGTCTGTTCTATGTCTTTCCCAAAGCTGTCTGGAATCAGTGGATAGACCACTTCTTTCACATCATTTGTCTGTACCTCTCGGGTCAGGATTTCTGTCAGCTTCTTCTAAATCGGCAGACCTGTTGATGCTGAGTGAAAGACGTCTTCCGAATCTGATGGATGCATTTGTAGTAACACCACAGAACAGATGAAGCAGACGGCCACTGGTAATCTGACATCAACACGAGCTTCAGTCGTGGCCTGCTGTTTTTGGACCATGGAGTGCTGTTTTTGGACCATGGAGTGCATCTTGTCCCGCATAAGAGCCCTATCATGGAGGTTGGTCAGGCAGGTTCCGCTCTGGAGCATCCTCCATCAGTAGCTTGAGTTTTCTAAATGCACCTTCATTGTGCTGCAGATCAGCAAGGCTCACCTCAAACACTTGACCCTTGAGGCCATCAGATACAATTTTGGCTCCTTAAGTCCTGGGGACTAGTGTTTCCCAGTATTTATTATCCTGAAAGTGGCCGGTGAGTTCACGTCACACCAGTCTTTCTTAGAAACTGGATCCACTGTTTTCTTCTCAGCTTCCTTTTTGTCATCTTTGTAAGGCACTTGTTCTTGCTGCCCCCCATGGTGCTGCTCAGCCTCCCTCTGCCCCCACCCTCCAAAACGGGGAGACGGTGACTGTACCCGAGCAGAAAGCCCATCTCTTTCTCACGGAGCAGCTGGTGGATTCGCACTGCTGACTCTGCAGCTGGGAGCCCAACTGTGACCATCGGTAAGAGGGACCCTTCTAGGTCGTTAAATCCTTTATTCTCTGTTTAAGAGTAAAGAAGATGAATTCCAAGGAAGTCACTTGGTAAATGTTTATTAGGGACATGGAATAATAGCCAGTGAACAGAGCTGAGTTAAAGTGTTTACTAAATAATCAAAATTGGCGAGACAGAGGTCCATAAAGGAAACTAAACTAAATCTCCTATGATCAAGTTGCTTCTGACTCACAAAGACTATAAAACTAACTGCTCTCTTGGGCTTCCAAGGCAGTCGCTTTTATGAAAGCAGACTGTCAACCCATTCTCCTGGAGAGTGGCTCATGGGTCTGAACTGCCTACCTGTCAGATGGCAGCCAAGTGCTAATCACCACAGCACCGGGGCTCCTAAAGCCCATACAAGGGTGTAAGAAGGAAATTTAGGACCAGAGGTTAACCCACCAAAGTCTACCACACGGAGTTGATTCTGACTCATAAAAACCTCGCAGGACAGAGCTGAACTGCTCACTGGGGCTTCTGGCCTGCAGACAGAATGGGAGTCAACAGAAACCTTTTTGTCTGGAAGCAGCTGGGGCATCTAAAGCGCTGACCGCGAGGCCGGCAGCCCGATGCTTACTGCAGCCTGCCGCCAGAACGCTTCAGATTCCAGTCACTGGCAAAGGGAGAGCCCGGAGGAGCAAGGGAAGAAGAACGAACGGCTGCAGCCTTTTCTGGAAATAACCTGACGAGCATGTAGAATGGAGAGTGTGTAGGGCTGAGGGGGAATGACACGACAGACGTGGGTCTTGGTTAGGACTTCAGAATAATCAGGGAACCTTGGTACTAAGATCATCGAAAACCTTTGCTTCGTGCATGTTGCCAGAGATGGCGCTGTATGTCTGTTGAGAATCGACCTGATGGCAGTGGATTGGGCGTGGCTGGGTAGACTGGAACATGCCACCAGTCTCATTGGTTGTTACTAATGTCAACGAACATATACATTTTTTGCTTGGAAATTTTTTTCAATATACTTTTGAGTCCTGACTCTTTAGAGAATTGCCTGAAAAGTGAAGGAGGAGGAGCTTAAGAGAAGAATAGAAGGAATCAGTAAGACCCTCAAACACTTCACATCTAAACATTCTAGGTCGGAACTATGGGAGTTCTGAGGACATCTTTTATCCTTCTATATTTGCATAAATTATCTGGCTCAATCTGCACACGCTCCATCTCCTGGGTAAAGCAACAGAAAGAAAAGTTGAGAGTACACACTGCATGTTTCCCTCTGCCATTCAAGATGCAAGTGTATTTCTGGACGCAGAAAAAGAACAGTTACCATTATTCAAAATCCCAGGAAATGGCTGTGTGTTAGAATTTGGCATTTACATTTTCAACTGCTTAATCATTCCTTTTATAGACTAGCTGAAGGTTATTTTGTCTCTCTGGCATTTTCTTATGCCTCAGCTGCCTTCCTGTCACCCAGGGCTCAGTTTCAAGGTTGAAACACATTATGATAATCACAGCCAACTAAAGGTACCCCAATTCCAAATTCTTGATAAGTTCGTACTTTTCCCATCCATTTCACTTCAGTTAAAAGGCCAGTTCAAGGAAGAATGTATGAATCAATCTTAACTTACAAGTTCTATTGCCATCATGACTTTACAGAAGGCTTTTGTGTGAACTTGCCATCTCCACACTACATTATACTTTATAAAGATGGCAGATACCTAGGTAGCTCCTGAAACTGACTGACTCTACCTAGCTGTGGGTCTTTCTAAAGTAAAGATGATAGAAGTTGTGCTAGGGAAATTTTTTCTGTACTATGTCTTGAATGTTTCTATGAATATTTCTTCAAAGCCTCAAAGAAAAACAAGTGGGAATATAAATTATGTCCATTATTAAACCAACACCAACACGGCTTCACAATAGAAATGATGACTGAATGCCAAGCCAAAGTGCGCTCGGTCTTGGCTTCCTTGTATGTAAATTGAAGGGATCAGACGCAACAGTCCAAACTTGGTTCCTGACATTTGCCCAAAGAACACAAGGTTTTTTGGAAAACACAAGTGGACTAAGAGATCTATGAAGTCACCGTAGTTTACAAAGAGAGGTATCGTGTGAGCAACTGGTAAAACACAAACACTTAGCTTAAGAGAAAGAAGGTTACAATTCTCCCCCAATTTTTCCCTTTAGGTGGTGTACTGACCAACTTTCTTTCTCCAGCTTCTCTGTAAAATCCAGTATGCTTCAGGTTGAATGCTAACTACCTCTTCCAGGTTCCCATGGCATAGGATTTCCCATCTATCAAAACACTTGGACCAGACTATGAACTCCATCTTCCTCATCCATTCATGCCACAAGGTCATAACAAATGCCAATTGGATTGTTCACACAGCTGAAGAGGGACTGGAAACAGTCACAGAATATGAGGATTCCAGGGAAGGTTCTAGTCTGAAACTTTAAGGTACACAGAGCTGGGAGCTGGTCTTTCCCCTCAAAACTTACCAGTTTGAAAACTCCGAGGGGGAAGACAGGATATTAATTCGGTTCCACCCTGCTATTTCCTTAGCAAATGTTAGGAAATGTATTAGATGCTTAACAGACGTTTGTTGCATATGGAATGAATACAATGTGGGGAATGACAGGGCATAGAATAGCTTCTCAGGTGTATTGGTGGTGAGTCACTGATTGAATATGAAAAACAAGTATTTTAACGTGGCCTTGTTTGGTAGCCAGCTGGAAATGACAGAAAGAGCCAAGGAGTGCCAGGCATGTCTGCGTGATTTAATCTCTCCTGACTCCACACCCTCATTTATATACCTGGAAGGCTGCCTGAGGATGACAAGTCATGAATGGGCAGCCCGACCCATCCCTGCCCCATCATCAGTAGGTACCGAACAAATAAAGGACAACTTTATATGACTGATTCCTCAGAATAACTGAAAACAGAGATAAGACCCTTTCTTCCTTGCTTTAGTTTCAACATACCCCCCATTTGTATTAAGTCCCTTCCAATCTCATTTAGCTAAGAAATTTCAGTTTTGCAAGCCTCTCCCAAATAGTAGCTTTGTTGCAAAGTTATATCATGAGGAAAGCCTTCCATATTTTTAACAGTAAAGAAAAATCAGTTTTGATATTTCATTGCTTCTCCAAAGTCCTAGAACAGTAATAATATTTATGACACTGAGCACCGAAGTTTACGAAGCGGTAAATAGCTTTTGTGGCTGATTAAGCATCTCTGTTTCACTTCACATATTCTGGTACCATAGGCTTTACCCTGAATTAAATGCTTGTTCCCGTTACACACGGACCCTTTCTGGTCCTGCACCTTCCACCAAATGTTAAAATGAGAAAGGGGGTGGGGGTTGTACACAAATAATTGGAAGAGATGGTATTTGTACTGAAATTTCTGCTCAAAGTTGGGTCAACAATGTGACATCATGCACAAGTTTAACTGTCTAGAAAGCAGAGTAACAAGCATCCGTGAAGAAACACCCTTTGAGGGCTGAGCTCCGGTGGCATAAGTGGTTGAGTGTGAGACTGCAGCCCGTGGACTTGGCGGTTCAAATCCAGCGGCGGCTCTCAGGAGCGACACTGGGTAGCGCCCACGACCACCAGAGGCAGTGATGCCCACAAAAAAAAAAAATGAAGAAATACTACTAATTTCATTTGAAATGCTTGCATTTTGGCAGTACAAAGAAAGCCACAGCTATCAGGTGAAAGAAAGAGAAGACTTGTTTTCCAATTTGCTAAAAATTATGCTAACAGTTACAAAGTCATCTTTCTAATTCTCATTTTAGCACTTGAGTGACAAAGGGGCAGAAAACACCAATTTTGTATCACTACCAAATATGGGTGTGTCCTCTGGTCTCTGCGGGAGTTTCCCCCCTCATCCCCCCCAGGGCAACAGAGAGGAGAAGTGAAAGGAGGAAGTTGGAAGCCCCTGACAAGTGGTCCTCCTGGCTGGCCAGGCTGATCATAGAAAGCTTCAATTGTCCCCACTCGCCTGAACTGTCCTCAGGCCACAAGGGGCACATCTGGACGTGGACAGGCGAGAGGAACAAACAAGCAGGGCTGCCACGGGTGATCATGTATGACAGAACTCGGGTATTTCAGCAAGGCAAGCAACACAGAAGAAACCTTTACATATGCTGAGAGGTCAAATGCTGGGCATGCTGGATTAATGACATCGAGCATTTGGTCACAGATGGAGGATGACAGTGACATGCAAATGCAAGGGTGGAATAAAGTGAAGGAAGTGGCCAGGACTTAATGGCCATTTGTACACTTTCGTCCAAATGTCCTGAAACCTACGGATCCCTACAACAGCAACGAAAGTCTGGGTAAACAGCAGCTCGTTTGGGAGGCGACTTGGACTAACTTGTATTTCATAGGGCCTCACAACTAACTGGCTCTGGTGTGTTTTGGATTTTCCGTCACAGTCCAGGACCTTGCTTTCTGTACAATCACCCTTGTTATTTCGCAAATGGAAGGAGACTTCAAAAATCAAAATTTGCTAACATCCGAATAGAATGAGTAATGGACTCTGAGCCACGCTACATCAGGAACCAGGGCTGTTGTTCCTAAAGGGAAATTACTGAGAGGCTTGGATGACCCTTGTCCCTTCACCACCATGCTAGAAAAGAGTCCAGTGGACGGAAGTCCTGAGCAGGCCGGTTTCAGCTCAGTGCATGGAAGACCGTCGCTCAGGTGGGCATTAAAGAGAAAGCACCGAAACCACATGACACTGGTCCAAAGACCGCCGACCTGCTGCCAATACTTGAGCTTATGGGTTTTCACAAGAAGATCAAGGGTCAAGCCTCAATGTTTTTCAGGGGTCCACAAGGTCACGCACAAGCTCTAACTGTAGGAGTGTGGGGAGTGGGGTACAGAGGCGAGTGCCAGCCCTGACCCACGCCGCTAAGTAGGCTAGGGAGGTGAGCAGGCAGGAGCTGACTGATGCAGGCCATTATGGGCCACACTGGGAGTGAGTCTGGAGCTCAAGACCATTGGAACACTACAGCAGGGGTTTTCAATAAAGTGGCACAGTGATCAGATTGGAGTTTTAAGTGATTACCAGATATAGTAAAGAATGAATTTTACAAGGCAGCAGTGGAGATAGGATTTAAATAGGTTCTTAGGATAATAGCTTAGAACAAAGTGGCAGTAATGGAGATGGAAAGTACATGAATACAAAAGGTACTTTCCAGATGATAACTGCCAGAGACGACACTAACAGAGATTAGGGGTGCTTGAGAGGGAGGGGGAAAGAAACAAGAAAGGTCTCCAGAAAGAGTTAGAAGGCACTTGGGGGTGGGAAGAACTTCAGCCTTAAAGAATGCTCTGGGGAGAGAGGAGAAACCAGGAAACTTTAGAAGGAAGCAGGTAAGTGTCTTCAATGGATCTGGGGGAGGGGAGGGGAGTGTCTGTCAGGTGAAGCTGGACAGCCAAGTGGGGTCACATCCTGAAAAGCTTGTAAGCCAAAAATTTAAACTTTACCCCAGAGGCTATGCTGAGTCAAAACATAATTGTACTGCAGGAAGAAAGCCTGCTAAGCAAGTGGTGTGGGGAGGGATGGGCAGTGACGCTGGGGGCAGGGGCACTAGGTGTGAAGTGCTGTCATGCTTTCTACTCGCCCCCTGCATGAAGAGCAGAACTAACACTGCAGCAGAAGAAAGAAACTAGACAGAAAACACTTCCAAGACAGGGAAAGCAGGGAGTGGTCATGAAGGGGACATAGAGAGTGTGGGACTAGGAAGAAGTCGAAGGTACCAGCCCCAGCCCCTGAATTGGATTCTGATTCCAGGCATCCCTAGGGAGAAGGGTTGAGACCAAAAGAAAGCTGAGTTGGCTGGGAAAATGACTGATCCGAAAACTGGGACAGGAAGCACGCAAGGTAAGCCTGAAGCATCTTGTCGGCCAGAAGGTTAAGGGTTTGCTTCAAAACAAAGAAAACATAAAACCTCACGGGTATGGGTTTGGCAAAGGAGCACCGGAGGCAACTGAGAAAGTTCCCAAAGGCTGCAGCTGGAACAATGAGAGCAACTCAAGTATCTCTCGTCCAGACTGGTGCCAGTCAGTGATGAAACTAATCCATCAATCAACAAACAGATGTGGGAGAAGGGTCAGTTCTCTCCGGCAGAAGAATTCCAAGTGACTTGTGCAACTAGACCCCCACGAACCTGAAACATTACCTCCCCACTCCCTGTGTGTGAGGGGCCCATAGCGACTCCCTTCTGAAGGGCAGTGTGTGTGAAGGGAGTGGGGCAGGGGAAGGACGTGCATGGGGGAGAAACCCAGCAGAAACTACCTTGGATGGGAAACCATCACCGTGGTGCTGATAGTACCTATGTGCTCTTGTTAAAGATAGGGTGAAATTGGCACTTTACCTCCAGAGTCTTCATCCTCCAAACTGCCATATAGCCCAGTCTACTCATGAGAAAAACATCAGGCAAGTCCCGATGAAGGGGCATTCAACAATGCACCTAGTCGCTACCCCTTAAAACAGTCAAGAACATCAAAAACAGCAGATATGCCAACAAATAGCATAGTATCCTGCATGGAGGACAGAAACAGGGCAATAGGAAATGAATAAGGAAATCTAGACCATGGTCTTCAATAATGTACTAATGCTGGGTTATTAATTATAAGATGTTAATAATAGGGAAAATGGCATGTACTATGTGGGGTGGAAGGGAATTCTCTATGCTATCGTCTCCATTTTCCTGGAAATGTAAAATTGCTCTTACACTGCAAAAATGACAACATTTAACACCAAGAAAACCCTTTCTTCTTCTTTTTTTTTTTTAAATCATGTTATTGGGGCTCATACAACTCATCACAATTCATACATCCATCCAATGGATCAAGCACATTTGTACATTTGTTGCCATCATCATTCTCAAAACATTTGCTTTCCATTTGAGTCCTTGGTATCAGCTCATTTTTGCCCCTCCCTCCCTAGTCTCCTCCCTCACAAATCCTTGATAACTTATAAATTGTTATCATTTTGTCCTGTCTTACACCGTTTGATGTTTCCCTTCACCCACTTTTCTGTTATCAACCTCCCAGGGAGGGGGTTATATGTAGCTCCTTTTGATTGGTTCCCCCTTTCTACCCCGCCATACCCTTACCCTTCTGGTATCTCTACTCCCATTATTGGTCCTGAGGGTTGATCCGTCCTGGATTCCTTGTGTTTCTAGTTTCCATCTGTACCAGTGTACATTCTTTGGTCTAGCCAGATTTGAAAGGTAGAATTGGGTTCATGATAGTAGGTGGGGAGAGGAAGCATCAAATAATTAGAGGAAAGTTTTTTTCATCCTTGCTATACACTGCAAGCTGACTGGTTCATTTCTTCCCCACGATCCTCTATGAGGGAATGTCCAGTTGCCTACAGATGGGCTTTGGGTCCTCACGCCACACTCCCCCTCATCCACATTCACATGCCCCCTCACTCCGCATTCCCCTGATTTTTTTTCCTTTGATGCCTGATACCTTTCATATCTCGTGAACACGCAAGCTGGTGTGCTTCTTCCATGTGGGCTTTGTTGTGTCTCAGCTAGATGACCGCTTGTTTACCTTCAAGCCTGTAAGACTCCAGATGTTCTATCGTTTGATAGCTGGGCACCATTATCCTTCCTCACCTCATGTGCTTATGCATCCATTTTGTCTTTAGTGATCATGTTGGGAAGGTGAGCATCATGGAGTGCCAATTTAATAGAACAAAGTGTTCATTGAGGAATTACTTGAGTGGAGGCCCAACTGCTACCTTAATACTAAACCTGTAAATCGATGCACATGGATCTATTTCCCCCTCATCATATATAAAAATATTTACATACATACATGCCTGTATTTAGAGCTGGATAAATGCCCCTTGCCTCCTACTTCTTTCCTCTAATTCCTTTTACTTTCCTCTTGTCCCACCACCCTGTTCAGCCTTCATTTGGGTTTCAGCAATTCCTCTCAGTTACATTGAGCCTTGATCAAACTCTGTCAGACCTCCAACACTCTCCTTGCCATCAATTTTTGGGGTTTTTTTTGTTGTTGTTTCCTTGTCTCTGGGTTTATTAACACCACTTCCTTTCCCCTCCCATGTCTTCCCAGAACCATTGGCTCCGTTGTTTTCTCCTCCAGATTGGAAAGCATTTTCATAAGTTCTGTTTTCTGTAAAAGACTGTATATTCACACATCTAACAGGTTTAGGTCTCTTCATTTCAGCTCAATGATAAATACAATATGTTCATAATCGAAAATAAAGATTTCTTAAAGATTACCACACACAAATAAAGACGACTGCCATCTGACATACTCTGACTCCCCCAGTCATCCCTGTATTCATCTAACGACTATCCTCCTGACCCCCAATCCTTATTTCCTACTTCCCAGGGACCCAGGCTTAGATTTGGCCTCCAAGGCTACTTTTCTCTGGTAACATCTCCTGGCTCCCATTCCAGGCTGCATCCCTCTAGCTGACACTTGCACTGCTTTTGCTCACTGCTCATCACACTTGTAATCAAATAATCCATTGAGAAATAAATCATTATGAACGTCAGTGTTCCCAATGAAACATAATATCCATCACAGCTTACTCAGCATGTTGCCTTGAACACAGCAGGTATTTAATGAATAAAGGCTGAATAAATGAATGAGCAGAACGAGTACACAGTGAAGTCACTGCATAGCTATTAAAGCCATATGGATGGACATAGATAAAAAACCTTCAAGGAACCTTAATGAAAAAGCAAGATGCAAAACAATGTGTACGGCTAATTCCCTTTTTTGTTTGTTTCTTTTAAAAATAATGGAAGCTGACACCGTGCCTAGAGAAAGAAGCAGGACATTCTTCCTCCAATAGTTAGTGGAAGTGAATGATGGGGGGCGAGGAGGGGGAGGGGGAAGGAAGGGGCTGTTCAGAAAGCTTTTCCTTTCAAGTTTATCTATCTATGGTGTGCTTCAATTTTTAATAAGCAGGTTTCTATTTTTATAAACAGGAGAACAAAGATGAGAAGAAATCCTCATTAGCTAAAAATTGAAAAATGACGACAGGTTTCTAAAAAAAGTAAGACAACTTCTTGTCAGTCTCATCATACCAGCTACAAACTTGGTTCACATTTCGGGATATTCACTTTTAATTGGTGCCTGATACATTGCCACTGTGTGATCTGGTAGAAAGCATTTTTCTGCTTGGGCACTTATTATGAACGCTTTGTATGTTAGTACCTGTCCTTAATAAACTCCATAGAAGAGCCATACACTCCATATGGAAGTGCCACAATGAGCAGGCTGCAGTTTGGTTTTCATTGACTGGCCACTGAAAAAGTATCCATAAAGCAATTTCCATTTTCTCCTGACAGCTTTTGAAACCACTATTTAGTTTTCCTGCATCCTCACAGTTACTGCTTCAGCTGTAGTCCTTGGCCACAGAGGAGGGGACACAAAGGAGTGGAATGACCTTGGCTTGTGGTCCCAAGGCTCATAAGAAACATGCAATAAAAGGAGGTCTTGTAGTATTTATTAGTCCTACAAGTTCAGCAAAGAATAATCAAAGAGTTGGGCTATGTTGATGATGGACATGCCTTTCATATGATGTGACAAAAATGGTATTTCACAATTCTGGTCTGCCTCCCCCAATACCTTACCCCAAGCTCACCATGAGAACTGTGTAACAAGTGAGGTAGAAGAAGTGTTACGCAGGTTTACATTAACTGCTTTTTCACTTTCTTGGAGCTCTGCTGGTGCTGTGGGCTATGCATAGGGCTGCTCACCATAAAATCAGCAGTTCAAAACCACCAGCTATCCGGTGGGAGATGAGGCTGGTGGCTCTTGTAAAGATACTTCAGTCTTGGAAACGCAACAGAGGGTTCCTGTGAATTTTGGAATTGATTGGATGGCAGTGGGTTTGACAGTTCATTTTAGAATATTTTTAATGATTTTCTTATCGCTAGATACACATTTGTGGGGTTTTGAAAGGGAAAAGCGGCAATAACGATTGTAAAAAGTTGATCACTGGGCTGAGCCCCGGTGGCGTAGTGGTTGTGCACGGGGCTGCGGCCCACTGGGATGGAGGTTCGATTCCAGCTCCACGGAGCAAAGGCTGGGCCTCCAACTCCCACCACCAGAGGGCAGTGATGCTCCCCCCCAAAAAACCCCCAAAACCCAAAAGTTGATCACTGATACCTGCAACAACTTGAATTCTCGTACTTCTCAAGGGTGCTGCGTAAAAAAGAAGTCAATTTGAAAGGTTCTAGTGTTTTACATGACTATCTTTCCACAATATTTTTTAAATGACAACATGATGGTGAACAGATCAGTGTCTGCTGGGAGGTCAGGGGTGTGGGAGAGCCCTGGCTGTGACTACACAGGGATGGGTATGAGGAAGATCTTTGTGGTTGTGGCAATCCTGGAGGTTACACAAATCTCCTACCACAGAGAACCACGTAAAAGAGGTGCACGAAAAAAGCGGTGAAGGCTGAATACTGGCTGTAGATTGTAACAATGTCGATTTTCTGGTGTTTTATAGTACACTGTCTCATTTTGTCGACATTCCCAGTTCCCAGTGAGTGCACCTGGGTGAGGAGTGCACAGGATTCTCTAGATACTATTTTGGCAGCTTCTTGTGAATCTATTATTTTGAAAGAAAAAAATAAGCTTTTGAAAGACAGGCTAAATACTACCTTTGTCGGAAAGCCCTCCGCTGGGTTTTGACGAGTATTTCTTCCGTGTGCAGAGGAACGCCTGGATGGGAAGGCAAATGATACTACAGGGGAGAAGTGCTGGCAGAGCAGCCTAGCAACAGAATGAGAGCCCAGGCAGCAGCGAGCTCCTTACCGACTGAAGAGAGTCCAACAGGAGTCTGTTCAGGATACGGCAGAAATGACTCTTAGAATAGACTACAAATCAGACAAATGCCTCGCCTGTCTTCTTTGGAGTGGAAGGTGGGTAAAAACACATGGCATACATTAAGACAAACCTCACGGGCTGAGCCTCGGTGGCGTAGTGGTTGTGCGCGGGACTGCGGTCCACTGGGATGGAGGTTCAATTCCAGCAGTGGGGCTGGGCCTCCTACTCCCACCACCGGAGAGCAGTGATGCCCCTCTCTCCCCCCCCCCCCCCCAAAAAAAAGACAAACCTCCCTCCCTCTTTCCAAATTGCCATCATGTTGGATCCTAAGAGATCGTGCCATTCCTACCCTGGTCGAAGTCTCATAACGGGCAACAGGGGCCCCAGGGCAGGGACTATGGCTCCATAAGGAGTCGGCATTCACCGTCCTGGGCAAAAAAAACGGCCTAACAATGTGGTCAGTGTTCCAGAAATGGTCGGGTGGTGCTAACTGGTGCTAACGGTAAAGCCTCAATTCCAAAGTGCAGTGTTGTCTTATCTTGCAGGAGAACCGATGAGACTCAGAGCCCCAGTGGGTCCCAGAGAAAAGACTGCCTCCAGCTGCAGCAGCAATCATAATCACTGTGATAATGCAGTGAAACCCAGGAACTATTACAATCTAATGACTTTTAGCAGTTTATCAATCAAAATAATTAGACTTGACCTTTTAAACTGTCCTTATACAAGAGGCTGAGCAAGTTTTATTCTTGGTCTAAAATAGGTGAGATTCTGGCACATGGAAGGTGAGGAGTAACATGTCCTATCATTCAAAACAAGAGCAGAACACACACCTAAGCTGTATGCAGAAAGCTTGACCCCTTTAATCTTCTATGTGAGCTACCCTCCCAAACCCGACCCACTGCTGAGCTTATTCCACACTGTGCTAAGCCTGGAGGACAGACCCAACCTGCCCCAGAGGCTTTCAAGGCTGTGGTACTCACAGAAGTGGACTGCCACATCTCCCTCCCACAGTACAGCTAGTGCTTCAAACCAGTCACTGAGCACTTCACCACCGCATCACCAGAGCACCTGATACACAAACACCTGTCTTTTTTTTTAAGTCATTTTACTGGGGGCTTGTACAACTTTATCACGATTCATCCCTCCATCCATCATGTCAAGCACATTTGTACATTTGTTGCCATCATCACTCTCAAAACATTTTCTACGTCAGCCCTTGCTTTCTGCTCATTTTGCCCCTCCCTCCAAGACCTTTGATAATTTATAAATTATTGTTATTTTTTCATGTCTCAACTTCTGATGTCTCCCTTAACCCACTTTTCTGTTGTCCGTCCCCCAGGGAGGAGCTTATATGTAGTCAGATCCTTGTGATCAGTACCAATTTTCTCCCCCACCTCCCTCTTACCCTCTTGGTATCTCTACTCTCATTATTGGTCCTAAAGGGTTTATCTGTCGTGGATTTCCTGTTTCTAGCTCCGATCTGTACCAGTGTACATCCTCTGGTCTAGTCAGATTTGTAAGATAGAATTGGGATCATGATAGTGGTAAGGAGGAAACATTTAAGAACTAGAGGAAAGTTGTATGTTTCATCGTTGCTATACTGCACCCTGACTGGTTCATCTCCTCCCCATGATCCAGGTGCATACAGATAGGCTTTGGTTCTCTAATCCTCACTCCCCCCTTGCACAATGATATAATTTTTAGTTCTTTCATACTTGATACCTGATACCTTCAATACCTTGTAATCACACAGGCTGGTGTGCTTCTTCCATGTGGGCTTTGTTGCTTCCCAGCTAGATGGCAAATTGTTTATCTTCAAGCCTTTAAGACCCCAGACACTATCTTTTGATAGTTGGCCACCATCAGTTTTCTTTACCACATTTGCTTAAACACCCGCTTTGTCTTCAATAATCATGTTGGGAAGATGAGCATCAGGGAATGCCAATTTAATAGAACAGATTGTTCTTGCATTGAGGGGGTACTTAAGTAGAAGCCCATCTGCTACCTTACCAGGAAACCTACAACTATATGCATAATAATCTATTTCCCCATTGTCATATATGAATTTTTACATATTTACATTTGTACATGCCTATATTTGGACCTCTATAAATGCCCGTTACCTCCTAGTTCCTTCCTCTATTTCCACAAACACTTTCCTCGCCATTTATCTGATGTTGGGACCCATTGATGTCGTAGCCACTGTGTCAGTGGATGTCCTCATTTTTCGTGGCCCTCCTACTTTACCACATAAGATGTCCTTTGCCAGGGACTAGTTTTCTCTCTTGACAACATGTCCAAAGTACGCGAGATGAGGTCTGGCCATTACTTGCCTTTAAGGATTATTCCGGTTGTATCTCTTCCAGGACAGGTTTGTTGGGTCTTTTGGCAATCCATGGTACTCTTCCATAGTTCTCTCTGGCACCATATTTCTAATGCATAAATTCTTCTTCACTCTTCCTTCCTCTATGTCCACATTCCACGTGCACATGAGGTGACTGCAACTAAGTGCTGTAGAACCCCCCCACCCTCCGACATGCCTCAGACACTGTGGGCTTGGTTAGTTCTAGGCTGCCCCGATGAAGTAAATATAGTATCAAATCACGCCTCACAAAGCCTCTGTTGTCCCAGTGCATCTAAGTCATGCTTACACTAGACTGTAGCTGATGGAGTGTGCAAAGGCATGATGAAGAAGTCTGGAATATTCTGAGAGTGACAATATTGCGATGCAGCGGCAGGAGTATACCCAGGCTGTTGGGAAAAAGCTTTCAACCTGCTATAAAGACACGCATCTGCGAAGCACAATCAGGCACAACGACAAAACACGTGCTCACAGAAGCAAACGATGAGTGTGGATGCTTAGTGATTAAACACTCTGAAGCCATCAGAGAGCTAATCACTGATTTTGAAAGTTCCCCCCAAAAATACAGAAAGTCAAAATTGACTCTAACTGCCATACAGGAAGCATGTATTGTTTACACAAAGCATTCCAGAAGTGGCTCATAGCACTGTGTACTTCGGCAAGCCAACAGGCCCAGAAGGTAGAAATGAAAGATCCCTGGATGTGCTGCATTTTTCTGTGGGGTTTTAAGGAAAAAGAGTAATACCAACCACTCCGCCTGGCCAAGATCGGCGATGGAAATAAACAGTGTCTGTGCATCGCCTGCAGACCTCTTGGTCTCTACTTTCGTGCACCGTCGAGTGACAACAGACAGAGCTTCTACACCGGGCTGGTCGGCCAGTAAGAAAGGTAAGCAGGAGCTCACCAGGGTTTCCTTATTAATCTCTAGTGACAAATTCCCCATGCTTTCATCACATCAAAGCTTCTGCTTTGAGATATGGGCGGCATCTGTCTCCCACCCCCAGAGTACCCTCCTCTTTTCAAATCTAGAATCCCTTAAAAGAATGGAGCCATTGGTGTAGGGGAACGGGTGAGCAGTTTGAAACCACCAGCTGCTCTGCAGGAGAAAGCGGAGATCGACAGTCTCGGCAATTCGTCGGGGCAGTTCTACTTTACCCTATGCAGGCAAGTCAGAATTGGCTCCATGGCTGAGTTTTGAGTCTGACTGATGGAACACCAGGGAATCGAAGTGCGCGGGGGCTCACTCGCTAACAGAATCGCTAGTGAACAAGTTCACAGGTTGACAAGAGGCTCCCCACAGTTCAGTAAGGGAGGTACAGGGCAGCCTGTGCTTACTCTGCTTACTGGGGCTCTGCTCCTGTTTGAACCCACAAGGCCTTCTGTTCTCATGTTAGGGGTCTTCCAATGACAATCTACAGATGCACCCATTTAGAGCAGAGCCACGTGTTCTCGTGGTCATGCCTGGCAGCACCTCTGTGGATGATCGTTCTCTGCCTTGCTTCATTCGCTCCCCGTGGACAATGCAGGGCCCACACAGGAAGCTTCATGATGATCACCGAAATGCCTCCTTTGCAGCAAAACGATTTATCTACGTTTTAATTGATTCTGATTTTTCTCTCGGTAATCACCTTGAAATCACTGGCATGGGATTAACAGTGGAGTTATTTGAATGGCTCTTCCACAATCACGTGTGCACCCTGGGCCCCTGACCTGCGCACCGCTCCCGAGTCCTGAGTGTGGCTCTCGCTACCAAGAGAAGTCACTCGGTACAAGAGACAAGAACAGAATGTCCACCCTGGCCCCCTATGATCATGTGTGCATCCAGCTGCCTCTCCCCTTGACCTCAAGAAAATCATAATGAAAGCCCTATTTCACACGGTCCATATCCCTACTGTTGTGCATCAGGCTCGCACAGAGTAGGCCCCAAGGAAATGTTTATTAAAACATTCAATAATCAGTGCAAAACCCTCTAGGGAAGAGGCAACAAACCCATTCTTTACGAGAATTCTGCCTTCCAAGTTTTCTAGTAAACGAAAATGAAGCAGGAAGACCAGCAATCTGAGTCTGACTCCACAGTTGTTATTGTTCATATGTACAGGAGTTAATGGACTCTCTCTGGGCCCAAGCCAAGCCTCTTACTCCTTTTGCCACAATGTAACACTTCAGAGGCGGACACTGAACCTCTCAAGGGTAGGGAGCATGTTTTGCTCATCTTTCTTACCCCCAGAATCTAGCATTTTGTCTGCTCACGGACTATGCGTGTTTGCTGACTAAATGCAGTATGAAATTGATTCGTGGTGTAGTTTCATATTGGCTAATAATTTTTAATATCATACCTACAATCCATGTAATCAAAGTTTAAAGTGCCCCCCTACCCCCACTGGTAACTGTGAGGTCATTTTGCGTGGAGCAGTGATGTATCAAATTGAATTTGGTTCCAGGCTCCTCGCAGAGTGAAATCTGCAGCTGGGAGGAAACAGATGCAGTGTTCGGAAGCCCGCACGGTGACAGTGGCAACAGGAGAAGCTGGGCGGTCCAGCCCTTAGACACAGGGAGGGGGAATGAGCACGGAGAGGGCCACAGAGGAGGCAGAACCCGTGAACCTGCCTCCGTCCGTCTACATTTCCTTGGCAAATTAAAGTTCCCAAGAGGACAGCCACCTTTCTATTTAGGAAGTGCTTTGGAAAAAGATGTGTGTGAGATCTTTGCATTAACTTTCTCTCCATAATATACAGATTAAGTCGTTCCAGCTTAAATCTTCGCTAACTGGGACCTGAAAATCCAGCTGGGGCCTGCCCTTTGCTTTTTTTTTTTTTTTTTTTTAAATATCTTTTCCTCTCAGGAACTAAGTTAAGTCATAAATTCTAGTTAAGATGCTTAAAAATAAAACTAGTTTTGAAAAATGGATAGGGATAAAAAAATAAGGTTATCCTTATAAGGTTAAGTATAGGAACATAATATAGAAATCTGTCACTAACAAAACAAAATAAAAAAACAAACAAACCTGAACTACCAACATAGGCTAAGTCTATATTTACGTTTGAACACACAACACAGTTTAAATAAATAAAAAAGAATACAGCTTAAATTTATCTAATAATGTTCTAAATTGTGTGAGAAATTTGATCTCAAAACAATTCTCCCTGGACTGGAAGAGATAAAATAATCTCCCATTTTCTAAGGCCATTTCAGGCATCTATCTAGAGCACTTAAAACACACACACACACACACCCTCCTTTAACACTAGTCTCTCTCTCACTACACACAGATTCATCTTTGGGTTTTAAGGAATGACATAATGAACTCCAACATTAGTGGCCTCTTAGTTCTGCTAACGGAAATTCTCTAAAGCACCACCAACAGACATGCCTGTCTATTCTCTTGGGATCATAAGCCACAAAACCCTAGACTTGATCGTTTTTCAAACAGATGAGGAAGCACAGAAATTTTTAATCTGGAGAAATAAAAAAAATGCTAGAAGCATTTCAAAACAAAGTTACACCCACTTCAGAAGAATTAAAGTTAGTTCTCATTTTCTCCTGGAATCGCAGTACGGAAGGACTAGACAGCGCTGTTCTGAGACCCCCTCTCCTCCCTTGTGTGTGCTTCCCATCAGGACAGCATCTCCCTAACTTCCTAACTAGTAATCTAAGCTAACAAAGAAAGAAGTGGGTAGGGAGAGGGACTTCAGTCTCCTAGATCTAGCAATACTGTAACAATGTTGGAAGGAGAACTCTCACTTTTATCAGGATCCTGAAACTGATAGTTTCTGATTCTCTGCAACATAGAATCAATCAGGATCAACATTCTTGGTATTATTCTGTTTTGGATGCAGCCTGGCATGGGGAAAGACTAAGGGGAAAAAAATATTGGTGGCAGATGAGCTCATGTGGTTGGCGGCTAGTTCAAAGAAAAGCACCAGCACTATTTCATGGGCAGCATTTTGAAAAGCCTCAAAATTAGGATTAGGGAGACAAAATAATGGCAGTAGGGTCCACTATTATTTCTCTTGAGTACAAGGCCTGTAACAAGGCAGGAGTCTCAAGTTACTCTCTCAGAGTTTATTTGACAATTATTTACAGCAAGCCTTCCAAATGTACATGGAAATCCAAATAGTGCTGATGGGGTTCTTTGTTTTCCACGAGAAATTAATAATACTGTTAGACAAATTATGCTTTGAAAAGACTGAGAAACAAGTAACCAGTAATTTGGAAAGACAATAACCAGCAATTTTCATCCTAAAAAAAAGTGTTTCCAAGTGATTACCAACACAGAGGTAAAGAATACATTGATCTTTAATAATTACAGAATCAAATTCTTGGATGTTCAGTCAAACTGGTTCCAGCACTCATCAGACAACTGCTCTAATAAAGGAAATCATTGTTGGGATGGGGTATATTTAAACTGCAACCAGCCAGTTAAATGAAGAAACCATCCAATGAATTATTATAAATTTCTATGCCAATAAGATAAACACTCACACTTGGCTGTCGAGTTCTATAAACATCTGTCTGCATTTCTTTAGTAAACACTCAGAGTTTGTGTAAATAAGAAGGAATAATAATGAAACAAAGTTCCTTTTTATAGCCTACATATATAAGCATATGGGACAACTGACCAATTTTAAAGCATTAGTGGTGCATATGCCAACAATATCAAAGTAATTATGACCATAATTATATATTTCTTTTTAATAGAAAAACTATCTATACATCATTGTTGAAATCCTTTATGTGAGCCCTGAAAAACTAAAACATCATTATAACTTTTTTAAAAATGTACACACACGCTAGATTTTCCTTTTGATAGAATCGGGATCATTAAAAACACTATACGTAAGGGGGAAAAGTCAAAGGTAACAAGGATCAAAAGAGTACTCACACGATGATTTGAGGATTAATTGATAAGCATGATATGAAAGAAGGTGCGAGGGTGACAAATCCTGGCCCAAGCCCCCTCAAACAGCAACAGTCAGACAATGACTTCAAGGAGGCAGGAGCATCACAGTGAGAGCAAGAACTCAATTCCCTCGGAGCTTCCTGAAATCACTGCCCTGCAATCCCAACGGAGATGACTCTAGCCTGATAATGGGATCTTCATTCTCCACTAATAGAGCAGATCACTTTACAATACGCTACGTACATTTCCATCCATAATGTTTGATTCTCTATTATATCCTTTTGAGAAGGTTTCCAGATATGATCCTCAGTTTCCTCTTCAATGGAAAAAAGGTATATATATACACACACACATACCTATATATACCTGTTTATATATATACATGTATATATACAATTTATTTATTTACTGGGTTGGAGACAATACAAACAAAGCTTCTAACTAAGCACAGGAAACTTCCGGGGAATGTAACACAATTATATAATGTAAAGATACCGCAAAATTGTACATAAACTCCTACTTTTAAAAAGAGAAGGAGGAAGGCGGCAATACTGGAGATCTGACATCACCGAGGCCATTTAGATGGACACCCCTTTTCCAACGCTATCAAAATGCATCGTATAAAAATGATCTGAAGAGATAACAGTGAAATCACTGTTGTGAAATGAGTTTCTTTATGTGACCTTTTGCCTGGGTTATTTGTAAAAAACAGCCTAAGAGATTTTGCCCCCCACCCCCAAACCCTGACGAGCTACTTTGGCCCTACTTTTCTGTCCCAGCACGTGTGTTACTTCTGCAGGGCAGATTGACATTTTGTGGGTAAACCTGGTTTGATACATTTTGTCTGGTTCTGCCCTACAAGCTGCCCTGTGATTGGTATGCATCTGGCAGGAAGTGGTTAGTAGACTATGTAAATGAGGTGAGCTATAGTCTACTCTGCAAACGAAGTAGCTGTCAACTACAGAAAGGGACTGATCAGCATGAGGCCATGATGGGTATGCTCCACCTTGAAATGGACGACGTTTGTGACCTGAAGCAGCCAACCTAGTGAGGATTTTGGAGGAAGAGAGAGAAGTAGACAGGAAAGGGTAAGCAAGGCCAGGCCGATGTTCTTTCTACAGTAGTACACACATGTCTACTTACATTTTAAAAGCATACTACTGGGCAAATTTGATGCACAAGACATCTTCAAAGAACAAGTGAACTGGACAGTGTAAGACATAACAAAATAATGATAATTTATAAATTATCAAGGGTTCATGAGGGAGTCTAGAAGGGAGGGGCAAAAATGAGGAGCTGATACCAAGGGCTCAAGTAGAAAGCAAATGTTTTGAAAATGATGACGGCCACAAATATACAAATATGCTTGACACAACAGATGGATGGATTGTGTTTAAGAGTTGTATAAGCCCCCAATAGATTTTTAAAAGTATAAATGAGCAAGGATGACACTTTGAAAACTAAGGGACACCTGATCCCAGCCATGGTACTTTCCACGGCTTCAGAGGCATGTGCAAGTGGGACCGTGAGTAAGAGAAGGCCACAGAAGAAACCGATTCATGTGAGGCCTGGTGTTGGGAAAGAAATTTGGAAGTTTGGGGGAGTTCCTGGGGAACATACAAATCTACCTAGGAAGAAGTACGGTCTGCATGCTCCTGCGAGACAAGGAGGGCAAGGCTTCGTCGCAGGTGCTTTGGACACAGTAGCAGGAGAAGAAGTCACTCGTAAAGGACATCAGGGGTCTTCAGAAAAGAAGGCATTGCGGTTGCCGTGACGGGCTCAAAAATAACAACCAGGGAGAGGATGGCGCTGGCCTGGCCACGTGTCCTTCTGCTTCAGGGTTCCTGTGAGCCAGGGCCAACGTGACAGCACCGGCAGCCAGCAGCAGCAGCAGGATGAAGGTCGTCAGCGTGAGACAGGTGTTTTTGAGAAAGCAATTATTTTCACTTAGGTGATCTGGGATCCGCAAAGAGTTCGACCACAAAAGCTACTTAGAACAACTGTAGGGGGTGGGGGGTAGGTATAGACCCTCAAACAGTTATGCAACTGGAAATGTGCCTCTAAATACGGAGGGGGCCCGAGGACCAAAAGGAGGAGGCTGTTAGCCCCAGCATAATACAGTTTATTAAAGGCTTACTGACCAAAGCTGGTACCTCGTCATTTCTCCATAGGGCCACCAACGGGTGGCCGCTCACTTTGGAGAGATGAGCCACTGAAGACAGGAACTTCTAGGCTCTGGCAAACAAAGATGCCTCAGCGAGGGATCTCCATGGCCACCCCGCCAAGTGGTTTAGCATGTGGAAATGCGCTAACAGCAAGCACGAAGGCGTAGTCCTATTCTGCCTTGCAAGAGCTGATTCCCCTACAATGAAAGTAGTAATAGCTACAGAAACTTTTAAACTTTTCTGTGTGGAAAAATACAAATCATCAACAATCACAAAACAGGTAAGTGCTATTGACATGATGATGTATGCATTCAATTATTTTATTCCAGGAAGGGTGTGGGCCTGTGTCACAATGCTAGCCGCTAACTACTGCTCATCTTCTGCTTGCTGATCGCAGCTACCATCTTCTCTTGACAGGACTATTACAGTCGCCTCAAAGCTTCGCACCGGACATTCATTCCTGCTCCTCTCTGGTGTATTCTGCACCGGACAGAGTGATTTCTAAATGTCAACTTTATTTCATTCCTCAGTTCAAAACCCCACAATGGCTTCCCATCTCCTCTCTGAGGAAAGGTCAAAGTCCTCTCGACCAACTTGCCTCATCCCCTCCCTTCACCGCCAACAAAAAACTGCTGCCAGCAAGTCCATTCCAACTATATCCCACCTATAAGGGCAGTCGTGCTTCCCCCAGGGCTTGCCAGGCTGTCCATCTTCATAGAAACGGGCTGTCCCATGGTGCTCTCAAGATGCTCAAGTGCGTCGGAACTGCTGACTTCCCAGTTAGTGGCTGAGGTCTTACTGCCACTCGGGCTTCTGCCAGAGACACCCAAGAGGCAACACGTCCAACCCCACCCTCTCTGTCTATTACCTCATGCTATTCGCTTCCTCCTGGTGATCTGCGTCAGCTACACAGACCTCCTTGCGTGTGCGCACGTATGCACACACACCTCTACTTCAAGGCTCATAGTTCTCTCCACCAGGAACAATTTTTCTCCGGTTATCTTAATTGATCTTTAGAACCCTCCTTTTCCTGGTGTGTGTGTGTGTGTGTGTGTGTCTATACAAATGACCCTCAACAAGCTACACTGACAAGGTGGTTGCAACAGGCTCCAAGAAAACAGCGCTTGTGGGGCTGGCGCCCGACTTCGTGGTGCTTCAGTGGGTGGCGCAGAGGCTTGCTTTGAGTCTCGACTCAACTGGACAGCACCTAACAACAGTTCAAATGCCACCTTGCTGGGGAAATTTGCATCTTCCTCCGCAAAAGCAGCCTTCCCTTGCCCGTTTCCTTGATATGCCACATCAGCTTTCTTTTTTTTTTTGTTTTTCTACATCGAACTCACCACTGGCCGACACATCATTTATTTATCATTCTGTTTCTCTGGCATAAGTTCTAATAAGGCAAAGAAATGGTCTGTTCTTAGTTCTTAGCATTCAGGGTCACACTGGGACTGTGTAGGCTCTCTTGAGTGTTTGTGAGTAAACAGACAGATAATTAAATCAACAACTAGGATCAGCGTGCACTGACATGTATATAATACGCCTTTGTCCTTCACTATTATCATAGAATGCATTCTTGTTACAGAATATGTCATTGCATATGAAACTCCAAAATTCAAACTCGCTGCCGCTGAGTTGATTCTGACTCAGAGCCACACTGCAGGACAGAGCAGCACGACCCCTGTGGGGTTCTGAGACTGGAAACCCTGCCAGGAGTAGAAAGCCTCTTCTTCCTCCCTTGGGCCGGTTGGCGGTTTTGTACTGCTGACCTTGTAGTTAGCAGCCCAACAGGTAACCAGTACCCTGAGAGAGCGCCTGTGTATCCATCCATCCTGCTGCTATCGGGGAACTAGGAGTCAAAATCACCTTGAGGGCAATGGGGTTGGGTTGGGGAACTAGGATTCCAGTCCATACCTACGTGGGTTTATTCCAAAGAAAATGTGCTTCAACATGCACGTGATCAACGGGCGGCTCAATAATATACTAGTCTTAGTCTCCTAAGATGAAGACCTGTTAAATTCCAAAGCAAAGAGGTCGGCTCAGAAGGTTACGGCAACCGTTTATGGCATTCCAAAGGGGTGATCTTGATAAGTTTTCACAAGGGACACTGGATGATCGTGGGGCTAAGAGAAAGAGGCTTTAAGAAAATGGAAAACAGCATTCATAAGGAAGAGGCCAGGAAAGTCATGCCAAAGAATATTTTCCCATCATAGCAATGCATTTGCTCATTCTTCGAGAGTAGCAGAAACTGTCCTTTTGCTGTGATCTTGCCCTTTCAGACGCAAAGAACACTGAAATGGAACACGATTGGAGTCCCAGGGGATGCAAAGACAGCCATTTCAATCCCGTCTATGTTTAAAAAATGCAGATTTCTTCAGGCAAGGACCTGAGGGAGGAAAAAAGTATGGCCAGAAAGAGGACAGACATAGGAGGCTGACACGTTGAGAAACAGCAGCTTCGCATTTGTGTGTTTGTTTAAGGAAGGTTTCTATGCCTTTGTGGACCCTTGGTGGCATAGTGGTTACATGCTCGGCTACAATCCGCAAGATAAGCAGTTCAAAACCACCAGCTTATCTTCGAGAGAGACATGGGTTCAGAGTTCACTTCGGAAACTCACAGAGACAATTTTACTGCCGAATAGGGCCACTATAAGTTGGTGTCAAATCCCTGGCAGCGTGAATGTTATGCCTTTGTAGCAAAACTTTTTGAGTCAACCTTGTGAGAGCTCTTTATGCATTAAAGATGTCAATTTTTAGGATACGGTATGAATATTTCTTAACATTTGCCTTTTAATTTTGTTGATAATGTCTGACACGTGTTTATATTTCTGCAGTGAAAGCAATCACATCTTCTATTTTTTTCATGTAATTTTACATTTAAAATAGTCCAAGTGTACACAACCAACATGCCATCATTGGCGGTCTCTGACTGGGTAGTATCTTAGATAGTTTTGGTTTTATCTTATTTATAAGAGGGTGCTTCAAATGCCCGTGGAAAGGTTCTATTATCATAGCTCCATTTTGCTCATGAATTTTTGGAAGAATCATCAAATGTTTCTTTTCTTTAATAACCATGCATACTTACATAAGAAGAAACATTTTCTCAAGAGCTAAAAATAGAAAAGGCTTTTTCTACCATTTGGTGATATATTTCTTCAAATCGTTTCTACCCCAATTTGAAAATATTTTGTTATCTCATTCATCTGTAATTTTTGTCTGTAGTGTAAAGTGCTACTTTAATTTTATGGCCTTTCCATTCCTAAAATAATTTTCCTATTGCCATTTGCTAACTAATTCCTTCCTTCCCCTAATGAATTGAAATGACATCATTATCACCAGCATGACTTTTTTCTGGGCTTCAGCTGCTCAATTCTTAGCCATTATCATATGGTTTTAATTGTTACAGGCTTATTAAAACCATCTAATGCATGGCAGTATAATTCTAACTTCATAACCCTATTCTTTCAGAATTTTTTTAAAACTTACTCTTCTAGATAAATTTCAGAAAAGAAAAAAATGTTAAGCTCCTGTGGTAGGCCAGTTTTCTAGAGAAACAAATCCAGTGACATTCGTCTCTGTAAAAGAAAGAGCTCTATTTCAAGGATCTATACATCACTAAAGGCATCCTAGCCCTCTCCAACTCAACCTCCAAGTCTGATGCTAGTTCTTAACTACCTCTTCGGACTCAGGGGAAGCAGGAGGGTCACAGGCTGGTGGGTGCAGAGCTGAGTAGATCCAAGCTCAAAGGTAACATGACTGGGTGCTGGTAGCTCTCAGGGTAGGTGGCAGAGTGCAAGCAAGCAGGAAAGCCACGAAGCAATTCTCTGAATACCTCCTCGCTCTCATGCAAAAGGCTTATGGCATCAAGGAGGTGTCAGCGGGCTGTGACTTGACTGACAGTTTTGACTCCACCCACAGCTAGGTTATGTCTAGTTGACATAATCCCTACCTGCCGTAGCTTCCCTATACTACTCTACTCCTGATTCAAAAGCATTGGTTAGGATTCTTATTGGAATTGCATCAAATTAAGAGACTTGTGAAAAATACATCTGCATGTTTTCAAGCATGTTTAAACTCTTAAGTTTCTTTATGCTGTGCTGTAAAATGTTTTCCTTAGAATAATTTCTGTATTTTCTTGTTTCCTTCTATTTATATTTTCCCCCATTAGTAGTTTCTAATTTGCTATTGTTATCATATTGAAATATTCTCGATTTCAGTACAAAGAGGTTTCAAAAAGTTGATAGAAAAATTCTGCTATTTTTTAATATAACTTCTTTTCTGTGAAATATTTGAAGCCTTCTCATAGATTTAGTTTGTAACCAGCTGTCTATCTCAGTATATTTTCTTAGATTTTAAGTAGGTCTAACCATATGTGAGCAAGGACAAATCAAGTCTCCTCTCTTCCAATGGTTACTCTCATCACATAGTCTCTTTCTGGTCCGAGTCACCTTTTTATTCCAGGAAGAAGTCTTCCTACATGGGTAACTGTTGGTTTGTTGTACCCTTTGTCAGAAATGGAAAATATTTATAAGAATTTATTCAGATTATCTTCCACTCAAGACCCAGCAGTGAAAGAAAAAAAATACCCAGCAGTAAGCAACATGATTATATTCCATCTATGCTCCCAGTCTTATTCCATCTATGCTCCCGATCATATTCCATGTATACTCCCAATCATAGTCCATCTATGCAAGCCCAAGCCAACCCCACAGGATAAGATAACACCTTGTGGACTACTTTATTGTCGACACTTTATAAAACAAACAACACAAGCAATAAAACTATTCTGAGCGTGGTAAGATAAAATAGTATCAATCATTTTAAAAGGCAAGAAATGATATTTCCTTTATTAGAGAGAGAAAAAAGCTCAATGAATATTTATTTTAAAAATCAAGGAAGAGTAATCACTGCAGATTATAATCAATAACCTGATATAACTACATGACTGAAATGAGAATGTGATGACTTTTCTGAAATTAATGGGTCTGTACATCATGCTGAGATCAATCTGAGTGCATCATCCTGTCATGTAAAGACCCTGAACGTAAAACCCAAACAGGAGGCATAACGGCCTGGTAAACGGATTCAACACCACTCGATTTTCAGTTGCGTCGCTACTTTAGAGTGTTTCAGTGCACTCGCCAGCACTTAATTCCTGTAAACAGAAGGACATGACGCACGATGGCATCGTGCAAAATTAACCGTGAGGAAAAACAGTCGGAATAAGGTCATATATCAGCACCCCTTTATTAGAAGAGCACCATTAGGAACACAGCGTTACTGGACACAGTGAAAAGGAAAAATCTGGACCATATTTTACCCTTGAAGAGGACACAAGAGGGAGAAACTCCTTTAGCATCTCATTCAATAGAGCTGAGTAAGAAGAGCAGGGACTTAAAAATCAATTCCCTTGGCATATTAGTCTGTTCTCATTAAATTACAACTGAATATACCACTGATGCATTACAGGATAATAGATTTTTGGGGGTGTTGATAGGAAAATAATCTGGATTTGAAGTGCCATTACACAGCTTTCTGGAACCTAAAATAAATGATCTGCAGAATGGAGGGATCATTCTCTTTTCAAATGCACAAAATGGTAGAAAGCCAAGCATTTTTGCTATAGGAGTAAAACCACCCACACCAGGAAAAGATATAAAATGGGCAATGATAATCAAATCAGCAGTGACAGGTTAGCATGCACACTTGACATAGCAGACAGGGGGGAATGACCTTCTCCTGAGGCCTGCAATACTGGGTGGGGGGGGGGGTCAAGGTCGGGTGCAGAGTTAATGTAAGCTACAGAAAATTCTGCAAAAATTGGGCAGCTTCTGCCTTGACTGGATGAAACTCGCTGCATGTATCAGCATAAATAATTAGATTCATTTCCCACCGCCATTCAAGCGAAGTTGAGTCAATCTCTCTTCATTATGGGGGTGGGAGTTACAGCTCCAGCTTCACGTTGGATGGTACGGATTTCGGCTTTAACTCTAAGTGGTGCTCTCAAGAAAGGCCACATGTTAAAAAGAGCCTCTGCACCCCCACTTCCCTACCAAAAGAAATCTATTGGAAGCATACTCTCCAGCAAAGGGCATTTATAGAGGTCTAAATACAGCCATGCACATAGGTAAATATGTTTATATATGAAGATGGGGAAATAGATCTATGTGCATATGTTTATAGGCTTAGTATTAAGGTAGCAGATGGACATTTGGCCTCCACTCAAGTACTTCCTCAATGCAAGAACACTTTTTTCTATCAGATTGACATTCCATGATGCTCACCTTCCTGACACGATCACTGAAGACAAATGTATGCATAAGCAAAAGTGGTGAAGAAAGTTGATGGTGTCCAGCTATCAAAAGATGTAGCATCTGGGGTCTTAAAGGCTTGAAGGTAAGCAAGCGATCATCTAACTGAGAAGCAACAAAGCCAACAAGGAAGAAGCACACCAGTGAATGTGATCATGAGTTGTCATAGGGATCAGGCATCAGGCATCAAAGAACTAAAAATTACATCATTTTAAATGAGGGGGAGTACAGATTGGGGACCCAAAGCCCATCTGTAAGTAACGGGACATCCCATTACAGAAGGGTCTCAGGGAGGAGATGTGCCAGTCAGGGTGCAGTGTAGCAATGATGAAAAATGGAACTTTGCTCTAATTCTTTTTTTGTTTGTTTTTTGTTTTGGGGGCATCACTGCCCTCTGGTGGTGGGAATAGAAGGCCCAGTCTTGCTGCTGGATTTGAACCTCTAACCCAGTGGGACACAATCCCACACACAAGCACTATGCCACCGGGGCTCGGCCCTTTCCTCTAGTTCTTCAATGCTTCTTTCCTCCCACCCAATCCTTCCCACTATTATGATCCCAATTCTACCTTACAAATCTGACTATACCGAGCATGTACACTGGTACAGATAGGAACCAGAAACATGGGAAATCCAGGACAGATGACCCCTTCAGGACCTGTGGTGAGAGTTGTAATACCGGGAGGGCAGAAGGAAGGTAGGCTAGAAAGGGAGAACCAATTATAAGGAGAACCCTGAGGTACAGACAACAGGGAAGTGGGTAAAGGGAGATATTGGGCAGTGTAAGCTATGACCAAATAATAATAATTTATAAATTATCAAGAGTTCATGAGGGAGGTATCAGGAGGAGCCGATACCAAGGCCTTAAGTAGAAAGTAAATGGTTTGTGATGATGACAATAAATGTACAAATGTGCTTGACACACAATGGATGGATGTATGAATTGTGCCAAGAGTTGTATGACCCCCCAATAAAGTGATTTAAAAAAAAAAAAAAAGCATACTCCCCAACCAACAGCACATGTTCTCCTTGGGCAACCCATTCCCATGCATCTGGTTTCTTATCCCTCCTATTTCCTGTCCTCTCATCTGTGGGTTTGGGCAAATGTTAACTTAAGGAGCACATTCTTCACAGTTATTTCTGTTGGCTTTATCATCCTATCTAACTTTTGGCTGAAAAGTGGATTCTGGGAATATCTTCGGGTTGAAGTTTAAAGATATCATTTTTGAAGGATGAAAAATTTAGCCTTCAGGTCAGAGCTAAAGCATAGCAAGCTCCTATATTTGCTAGTATAAGAATCCAAATAACATTGACACAACAGCCATTGACTGTGTGGAGCATAACAAACAATAAATAACATTGCAAATTCCACAATCCTTCATGTGTTCATATGGAACCTGTGCAAGGACCAAGAGGTGGTCATTCAAGAGGAATCCAGAAATAGTGAAGGGTTTAAAATTGGGAAGACTGGACATCAGGATTGCATGTTTGCATAATATTAATTCAGTGTACGTGTTGACCTAACAACCCAAGAAGGTCACCTTTCAGAAGAAGAATGCAGCATGTGGATTAGAGGAAACCTTACTAGCAACCTACCATATGCAAATGACACAAACTTGCTTGCTGACAGCATTAGATCAAGGACGACAGTCCAGAATGTAGTCAAGCCTCAACATAAAGAAAACAAAAATCTTGTCAATTGCACATCATAACACTGTGATGAATGTGGGAAGATGGACAGTGCCCAGGTGTTTGTTTTCACTTGGATTCACAATGAACGCCCATGGAAGTGGCAGTCAAGAAAACACATCTGCTGTAAGAGACCTTTTGGCATGGTTTTTTAAAAAGCCAGGATCTTACTTTGAGGTCTGAGGTACACCTGAGCCCATCCAGGGTGCTTTCAGTCACCTTTCACATAGGCAAACGACTGAATAATCCACAAAGAAGATGGGCAGAGCCCTGGGGGCATAGTGGTTGTAAGTGGGACTGCGGCCCACTGGCTTGGCGGTTAAAACCAGCAGCAGCTCTTCAGGAGCAAGACTGGACCCCCCATCTCCCACCAGAGGGCAGTGATACCAAAAAAAAAAAAAAATCCACAAAGAAGAACTGAGAGCTTTGAGTTTTAGTGCTGATGAAAAATATCCAATCCAGACTTTGGATTTTGTCTGAAGGGACAAGTGGGGGATCAGCAAAAACAAACAATCCAGGAAGACCCTCCCACAATATGAACTGATACAGTGACTCCAACAATGGGCTCAAGTATCAGAAGGCTTAGAGGACAGTGTAGGATCAGATAGTACTTTGTCATACTACATGTAGGTTGCTGTAAGTTGGAATTAACGAGACAGCAACGAACAACTACAACAGCAGTAGACGGTTGTCATCTATGCCAAACGACAGCCAGGGTTCTTTAATATCATATTGCTTTCTACTAAAATAAATACTTTTCCTTATGGTAAAAGAGACGTCATCTATGCCTCAAAAACAATGAGGGCTTTGAAATAAGCAAGTTGTAGAAGTAGATCCAACATACACATGTCGCCATTATGAGAGTTTAAGACTTTTAACACAATGTCATATATATTTAAAAGACAAAAAACATGCATGCCTTGAATGTTAACCACTGATAGGCAATTGCATAGTTTTTTAAGGCATGTCTCACTCAAGCAAAAACTAACAGCAACACTGTGCTCGAAGTTCTTTTCAATTTATTTATATACAGTATTTAAAGGGTAACGTAAAGGCGTAAACTCTTGAGTTTCAAGAAGAATCAAAAGCCAAGTGTGGAGAAGGGAAGCCTTGATAAGAAGACAGTGTCCAATGGGAGCACACTTCACAGGAAGCCAGATGTGGGACCACACGAAATCCAACAGTCCAGAGGATCAACGAACGCAGACCAGTGTCACATTTGAGATCACTGAGGCAAATGTTAATATAAAACCCCAAATGGGCAGTGTTCCTACAAAGCCTATTTAATTCACATTTCAGAATCCTGACTGGCTATATTGATTATACCCCATAACGGTGATAAAGGTCTATGATGGTTTAATGGAATTCTTATTGAATGAAGGAACTGTTCAGGAGTGAAGTGGAAGAGAAACAAAGGACCACTCATTCCAAAGTACCTTCCCTCTGCATAGAGTTAATTGAGGGAGCAAAGACTCAAGGACTATGCCACACACCACAGCCCCGAGGGTCAAAAATTGTATTCTACAGGATTGTTACTGCCCTCACCAATCCCAACAAATTGGTTATTAAATCTACTCCTTTGTTGTAATGAAGTCATTTCAATAGGAATGAAAAAATGCCACCGTTCCAGTATCATCTCTTCTGAAAATAAATGTGACTGTTCTGCCTCAGAATTCAAATCCCAGCACCAGGTCATTATTCTGTACTGTTCTGTCGGCACATTTTAACTCATTTTATAAACCCAGAATTTGTTTCTGTTCCATAATCTCAGGGGAAAAAAAAGAATGTTTATGTGAAGCCTTTTTCATTTTGCTAGGTTGACAGCGACAGTCCCTTGGGGGCGAGGGCTACTCAAGCAGGGCTAAGGCAGCTGTTATGAGCCAATTTTCCTACCTGTTAATTGCTTTTGTGACTAGGTTGCCAGTGCAGACACCCACCTGGCAAGCGGTAGATAGATAAAAACAGTCACAGCCTAAGTGTGAGAATGAGAGGGCTCCCCTTGACCCCCACCTTCCTTTGAAAGAATTCAACTGGAGACAGAACAGCCATGAAGACAAACATGTCAAAAATACATAAAAATTAATTGCATAAAAATTAATGGTACCTTTCTGACTACAAAAAAAAAATCAGAGCATATAATTTGGGGCAGGAGGTAAATAAAACCAGTAGAAAAAGCATTCATTTGTTCTTTCAATAAATATTTACCAAATCATCTATTTGTGGCAGACGCTGAAAATACAGCAGGAGGCAGGATAAAATGCCCTTGCCCTCACCAGAGAAGAACAAGAGATAAACAGCTGTCAATTAGTGATCAGGTGCTAAAAAGTACACAAAATGGGGCCATGTAACAGTGCTGTTAGAAGAGCAAGAATTTATAGGCAGTTCTAAGTAACCCACACAACGCCAAACAATAGTCACGGGTAACTTTTTTGGTGAAGCCTCCTGCCACCAAGTCGATTCAGAACTGCCCTAGAGAGGGTTTCTGAGGCAGTGAATCCTTCTGGGAGCTCACAGCTTCCTCTTTCTCCCAAGGAATGCTGGGTGAATTTGAACTGTCAACCTTGTGGTTAGCAGTGCAACACTTACCCAGTAGTGCCATGGCTCCCAGTCTTTGTGGAGAGAATGTTTAAACTTAAATGACAAGCATTGTCCAGCCAAACAGGTCCAGGGGAAGATCATTCTTGGAAGATCAGAGGGTCCTGTTTTCAAAGAACCAGAAAGAAGACCAGCTGGCTGGGGTTTAGGGAATAAAGTAAAGCCTACGGTAGATAAGGTCTTCTCGAAGGGCCACGGTCATCTCAAAATCATCAACTAGAAGGGCAGGGGGAGGGACAGAGGGGACTAAAGTCAAGGGCGAGGGTGGGGGTGGGGGATATGGCTAATGAGCTAATCGTGAGAACTCACTTTTGACCCAGGAAGGACCATCAGGAAACTCATCAACAGGAAGGAATAAAAATAGAGGAATTTCTGAGTCAGAAAGGTTCAGCACCAGGGTACTCGGTGATCAGGGCTTCTAGTCACCACAAAAGTATGCTGTACGTAAGATCAATATCGAGGGTCAGCCTGTCTGGACAAGGGGACACCGGGATATGGCAAACAACAGCACTCGTAAAAAATGTTAACTTTATTTTGAGAGTGATGATGGCAACAAGTGTGCAAATGGGGCCTGCATACAATTGATGTATGTATTGATCACGATGGGAGTTGTATCAGCCCCCAATAAAATGATTTATAAAGTAAAAAAAAGGAGGGGGAAAGAGTAGCTTATACCAAGGGTTCAGTACCCTGGTACTAAACCCTTCTGACTCAGAAATTTACCTATTTTTATGCCTTCCTGTTGATGAGTTTCCTGGTGTTCATTCCAGGTCAAAAGTGAGTAGAGAAAATATTTGGAAATGAATATGGCAACATGTGTACAAATATGCTTGATACAAATGACACAATGCTTTAAGAGTTGTAAGAGCCCCCAATAAAATCACTGAAAAAATTAACTAATATAATTTGAGAATTTGTATAGAAATTATCAAACAAGAACCTAATCCACTATGTATACTTTCACAAAAACACAGTAGAAGATTACAAAAAAACATAGCACTCATAGTGAGCTCTGGACAGATATGAGTGTTTCTGGATATACATATCAGATCCTTTCTTGAGGGATACATTTTAAATAGCCCAGAGATTAAGATAACAATAAAGAAGAGTTGGCAAGGACACTTGTGTACCAACAAGCGCATTACGAGATTTGGTCCTTTGGTTTCTTGAGACATTTCAGTTCATTGACCTAATGTGTTTAATTATCCTTTTCTACCTCCTAGTTCGATATGGAATCCTTGAGGTTGAAAAAATTGCCAGCAGCAATCCAAGGCACCATTGTTCTTTCTTCACCTGGAGAAACAGAGGACAAGCAGGAAGAGGAGGAGGAGGAGGACGTGGAATGTGTGACTAATTGCACCTCCATGAACAACTCTGGTACCTCTGCTGCTATGGAACCAGAACTGAATGATGTCTGACTACCATTACTAAACATGTTCAACAGAAATTTTGCAACAGAATCCTGATCAAAAGGAAGGAGATGTAAAGCAGAATTTTAAGTTCTCGTGGATTCCAGGTTTTCTGAAACCATAAAGGCTGGATGAGGCTCTCCTCTGGCACTGTCCTTTAAATTTTAATTAAAAAAACCCAAACACACTAAGAACAGTATCACCCAAAGTCTTCATAAAACCAAACAACAGTTTAGTTCAGCTAGTAAAAAATGTCTGCCTGGAGCATTACGCTCTTTTAAGAACTATTTAAATGGCATCAAAGTGCTAAGCAACAGGATTTGACAATATAGAAGCCTTCTGGTGCAGTGAGTGATGTTACTGGAGAAGGGCCCATTTAGAAAAGGAGGGCAGGAACAGTTGCACAACTGGAAGAATGCAATCAGTCACTCAACTATGGCATAGAAGGGTTGGGTTGGTGAATGCTATGCTGTGTGGAACATTCTAGAAAACAACAACAAAAGATTTTTAAACCATGAATTTAAATGTAAACAATAATACAATAAAACACCATCCTCTTAAAACAGAAATTTTTGCTACACTTAACACTTTTGCTAACATCAAAAAATAAATCAGTATTTCAAGAATGAGAGAATTAGTAAGTACCCAGATTATCTTCCTCTTCGTTAGCAAGCACACAGCTGCCTGTAAGTGTGAAAACGTCTCGCTCTAACATTCAACGCGGTTACAGTCTGAAAATAAAACACACCTATTCACACAGCATAAGCACATCTTACTTGAAAGGCAAACTGCACTTTCAGCATTGAAAGATTCCCAGATGTATCATACATGTTATGAAACGTTAACAAGACTTTCTGCAGGGAGTGGTGCTTTCGTGTCAAAATTCCTAAACTATGCTTACTGTTGGTGCACAGACACATTTTTTTCTATAGAGATTTCTTGGTAAGGCACTAACTATTCATTCTGAGGAAAAGGAACAAAAGACTAGAATAAGAAAACAGTGGAAATCACAAGACTGTGCCTGGTTACGGAAGCAGAAAGCCCAGTCTTTCTTCCATGGCACGGCGGGTGGTTTCAAACTGCCCACCATGAGGGTGATCACAGCTCAACTCAGACGCAGTGTCTTCATTTAAATGCCACGCTATCCGTGTCAGCCAGTGGGGCTGGAATCCCACCTCTAGCACTGACTAGCTATGAGAGCATGAGTAATCGACTTCCCCTTTCTCAGCCTCAGTCTTTCCGCCCAGCAAGATAAAGTAACCACCGACCATCAGGGACAAGATCACTGGGGGTGGAGTAGTTACGTACTGGGCTCCTAACCGAAAGGTCAGCAATTGAAAACCGCAGGCCTGCCCCTCGAAGAAAGACGAGGCTTTCCAATGCCAGAGAGGTACAGTCTGGGAAACCCACGGGGGCAGTTCTACCCTGGCCTAGACGGCCACTAGAGTCAGAACTGACTGGGTGGCAGTGAGTTACAGAGGAGCAGGAGCAAGGTGAAGGACACAGGAGGTCAGACTGATGAAACTAGTGTCATGGGTCTGTAATCACGCCACCAGTACAGCAAGTGAGGGAAAACATGGCAGACGATAAAATTCTAGGTTCTAATTATTAACTATGAAGTAAATGGTTCCCCTGAAGCATTTGTTTTACATACGTAAAGGAACAACTGCCAAGAGAAGCTTCCATGGCAATCACAGAGCTTAAAAGACTGAAAGGAAAAGGGCTAACTAGTGTGATGTACATTTTAAGAGTACTTTCAAGAATAAGAAAAACCACTGGTGACTCAGGGGTTAAGCGCTGGGCTGCAAGGTCAGCAGGTCAAAGCCGCCAGCCATTCCTTGGGAGAAAGACAAGGTTTTCTGCTCGCATACAGATTTATCCCATCTCAGTAAACCACATGGGGCAGTTCTGTCCAGTCGGTCCTAAGGTTCTGTGGGTCAAAACCGACTCGATGGCAGTTTTTCCCATAAATAAGATCCATTTGATGTTTGCTACAAGACAGGTGGGAATACCTGGGTTGCATAAATGGTTATCCTCCTCAGGTATTGCCAAAAAGTTGGAGGCTGGTGTCCACCGGAAGCTGCTTCGGAAGAAAGGTCTGGCAACCTACAGTGACTCTCAGGGGCCCCAGAAGTCGCAATCAAGTCCATGGCCACTGGACTTGATTATTCATTGGACTTGTGAGAAAACCCGAGGCACCCAAACCAGCCAGGACTTCGGCGACAGAACTGGGAATCAATGAGAGGACAGAAAAGACTAGCGCAGGAAAAGATGTCTCTGTGCACAGCCAGAATGCTTCTTAGCAGCAAGCATGGTGACACTCTGTCTCCCCCGTGTTGAACAATAGGAGGGACCCATCCGTAGAAAAGGGCATTGTGTATAGTACAGGGCCCTTGAGAAAGAGTTAGGCCTTCGGCAGGGCAGACTGACACAGTGGTTGCAAGGACAGGCTGATCCACAGGCATGCGTGTGCGGGTGGCGTGGGAGTGGGCAGCATTGCATCCTGTCATAACAGGGTGGTGATGAGTCAGACCCACGCTAAGTCACCTTACAACAAAAAACAGCCATCGCATTCTTTTATTCAGTTAATTACTTATTTATTGTTAAAGTCACGCTGTAAAGATACCAATGTCTCCATACTGCAAAAGGAATCTGGCTGAACACATAAATGCTCACATCAAGAAGTCCCCTGAGAAAATTTTATGACACGTTCACCACACCTGACAATCTCAGTTGATCCTGGCTTCCTACAAGGTAGCAAGACTCCTTTTTATTCTAGTTGTTTATTAAATATGTGAACAGAACATCTGGACTAGTGGTTTGCTGACGTTTTTAACCGCAGTCAACGAAGTAGCACATGATCATTAATGACTCTAATATTCACATACTTCAAAAATGTTCTTCATCAACCCTTTAGCTGCCATTTTTTTATTTCCACATAGGATTTCAAGCTAACCCTTCCGTAAATAAGTCAATCAGCTCTTGTTCTTCAGTCAAATTGATTCACTCGCAGAAGGCAACTTATGTTAGAAAATCTGGTATTCCTCTACAGCTGAAGAAGAGTCCGGCTGAGATGAAAAGAAAAACACCTAAGCAGAAAGGAGCTAAGTGAACCACACAGTAGCTAAAAAAGCACTCACTTTCATAGTACATGTCATTCAAAACATATGCAAAATATCTATCTTTGACCTGTCAAGGTCTACGACCATACCACCCTGAACGTGCCTGATCTCATCTGACCGGGTGAAGGAGCATTTCGTGGAACCAGGGAACATGGAGTACCAGGGTAGGAGGTCCGAGCCCATGGCTCAGCACCATGATGGTCTCCAAGAGTTGGAGTGAAGACAGCCAGAGCACGCACCATGGATTCCAAAAGGGCCTGTTCCAGAGGCACGCTCGGTGATGGGAAAAGGAGACTGTAGGGGTGGAGTTTAGCCTGTCAATCTGGAGATAGCCAATGAGACCTCTTTGTGGGCATGGCTTTCTCTGAGAATTCTGGGAAGTCTCACAATATTTCCCTTGGGGAGATGAGAGATGGTCATGTCCCCAGTTGTTGGGAGACGCTCTACAGACTGACAAGATGGCAGTGTCCAAGGAACTGGAGAAGCTGGAGGAGAAGCCACATGGCCTTACCCTGATGGAACCAGACCTCTGAAGCCAGAGGAGTCACAGAGAGACTCCTGCCAGCGCTGGGATGCTTCTCCCGCCAATAGATACTACTGGTGGACCCTGAGCCCTAGAAAACGAGGAGCCATGAGGGGACCGCTGCCAGAGATGGGATGCTTCTACTGCTGCTAGATACACAAGACTTTGCACCCCCTGGCCTGTGATTGTCCTGGTGTCATTGCAGTGCTTCATGAGTCAGAAGGAGACTTTATAGACTGGTTTCAGACATATGGGCTAATATCGGACTTATGACCTTGGACTGGAGTGGGTGGGGATGTTTTCTCAATGTTCCATTCCTCTTGTATATAAACCTTTCCCTTACATCCATATGCGTGTTTATGAATTTGTTTCTCTGGTCTACCCGGACTAACACAGAGACCCACAAGCAATCTCTGATTTTCCTGACTCATAAGTGGCAACAATTGTCGGGCAGGATAGAAGAGAAAAGAACCACTAAATCAATATGCAAATGAGCACTGTAGACTCACACTAAATTTCCTATGTATGAGTGAGAAAGAGGAACAGATATAAAAGTTGGGAGGGGACCAAACACCCTGGAAACCGTCGTGGCCAGAGAGTGCTGCCAAATGCACTGCTGGGCACAGCGTCAAGCCCTCCGCAGGGCTCACGGATAGAGAACGGTATGAGGGCAGCACGGTTTGCGTGGGAACTGAGCACGCAGGCTTTAGTACGTGCTGCCTGCCTGTCTTCTGAGATTCTTTTAAATACTCCATGTGGCAATGATACAACTGTGCATCCCTCTTTACAGCGTGCTTTTTAGATAGGCAAAATCATAAGTAAGTGTCAGAGATGTTACTGAGCAGCATAGCAATCGATAACACTCTACCCTGCAGCTTCCTCGGCCATGCTCAAATCACCAAAGCAAAGGAATAAAGATGATGACTCTAAAGCATCTTAAAGATGAATGACAAAGGGTACAACCACTGTGGAAAATAGTATGACGCTTCCTTATAATGTTGGAACTGGAAGTACTGCATATTCCAGCCTTCCTACTAGCAGGTGTACATATACCCAAGAGAAACAAGAACCATGGCACACACAGACACATGCACACCCATGGCTATCACGGCACCAATCACAATGGAAAAAAGGAAAAGGAAACAAGCTCGATGTCCACCAACAGATGGACGCATACACAAACGACAGTACACAGTCACAGTGGAATCCGGTTCCAGAATAACTCAAATCTCAGAACACCTCATAACCTGGACAAACCCGGAGAAGCTGGTGCTGCTGAGTGAGACTTGGCAGTCACAGAAGTGCAGGTATCTGATGAGACCACCAGTGTAAGACGTTAGGAAGAGGTTTTTACCCCAACAGCAGTGTGGCTGCCATGTGCTTATGTCAATTTCGTGTTTGAGAGGTAGGGGTGGAGTCTAGCCTGTTAAGCTGGAGATAGCCATTGGGTAACCAACCAATGAGGCCTCCATGTGAGCATGGGAGACTTCTGGGAAATCTCGTGATATTTCCCTCATGGAGATGAGAAGCCATCTCCCCAGTTGTTGGGAGTCAGTCTCCAGACGACGAACTACATATAAGACAAGATGGCAGCGTCTGAGGAGCTGAAGGAGCCAGAGGAGATGAAACCAGACCTCTGAAGCTGGAGAAACCATGTGGAGCCCTGCCAGCACTGAGATGCTTCCACCACTGCTGGATGCTGTTGATGGACCTTGAGCCCTGGAAGAGAGGAACCATGGGAAGACCCCTGTCAGCGGCGGGACTCTGCACCCACTGACCTGTGACATTGTGAGTCGGAAGACTTTAGAGACTGGTATCAGGCATATGGGCTAATATCGGACTTATGACTTTGAACTGGACTGGGTTGGGGTGCTTTCTCAATGTTCCATTCTCTTGTATATAAACCTTACCCCTATATCCATATGTGTGTCTATGAACTTGTTTCTTTAGTCTACCCAGACTAACACAAGCAGAGATCGTGGTAAAAAACGAACTGGAGGGTGAACACATATTAATGTGGGGGGAAGGGAAGGGAATAAACAATAAAAGAGGTCAGGAAAAATTTAAAAGGCCAAGGAAGGTCCGGGAAACAGCGTGAAAAGACCCAAGAGGTAAACACTAACGTGCACACAGTCCCACCACAGCAATTCAAGTGGCTGCAAACATGGACATCCAAGCTGCATAGGTGTGGGAGAGAAAATGGGACTACACCCATTCCTCTCTGTAAATGGGACAGAGACTGTTTCTACATACCTACAAGTGTTTACATATGGTGCAATCATGAGGGTAAATTAAAAAGTATTTCTCTAAAATCACAGAAGCCCTTATGAAACCTAAAATATCAAAATGTGAAGCTACTGTTTCTCAACATAGCCTCCATATAGGTCTACAAATGTTTATCTGAAGGCAGTGTGTCCTGGTTTCTAACCCTTTCCCATAGAATTCTGCACTCTTCGACCCACAGGATAATATGATACTTGACCCACTGACCTCCCTCTTGACCCAACCTGAATTTGCTCTAAGCTCAAATATTTCCCACTTGTTCCACAACAGAAATTTTCTTCTCTGACTTTAAAATATGGCTGGGGGTCTCTTCTTAATTATTCTTTTATACTATGTTTTGTTGTCTATTTTTCTGCTAGGTTTCCCAGTTTATGAAACACAGAAGGAGTGAATGCATAGACACAAAAATTGATGTAAGGGGGGGCATGGTGGGGGAAGGAGCACTGGGGAGCAAACAATAAATGGGGAAGAGGAAGGGGATATGAGAACTGATTAGGGTGATGTATATTCAACTTTTTAAAAAATCAATTTAACTATGGAAGTGTATGATATGTGAACATTCTATCAAGAAAACTACTATAAGAAGAAGAAACCAGACCTGACCTATGGTTATCATGGTTGAGGGAGGAGGAGTATTTGCGTAGGGTGCCCCGAGTTGTACGTGACTGGTGGCAGAAGAAATTTGAAAACGATCATTAATGGTTGTACAACATGAAGGGTGCAGTAAATTGTGCATGTGGAAGTTGCTGAATTGGAGAATGTTTTGTTGTATGTATTTTTGCCACAAATTTAAAAAATCATGAATAACAAGGAATACAAGAAGAAAATGTTCTAAAATTGACTGGTAATGATTGTGCAACTCTTCTTGATACAATTGAACTATTAAATTGTATGATATGTGGATGAAGTGTCAATAAAACTGTTTAAAAAACAAACAGAATTCTGCACTCCTCACTTTACTCTGAGTCAAAAGGGCAGCTTTGGCACACGTGAGGAACTCAGTTTTATTTTTAAGATTTTTTTTTCATTGTTAGTTGGGTGGAGATTTTACATTTTATACCATCACTTTTTATTTGTAAATCATTTTATTGGGGGCTCATATAGCTCTTACCTCAATTCACATATCCATTCATATGTCAAGCACATTTGTACATGCCATCATCACTTTCAAAATATTTTCTTTCTACTTGAGCCCTTGATATCACCTAATGTTTTCCCTCCATCCCCCAGGAACCCTTCATAGATTATAGATTATTTTCAGATCTTTGGTCTTAAAGTCTTTGTCTTGGCTTTTATTTTTACAGTGTTATCTTTAGACAATATTTGAAATTTTTATATTTCTTTTGAAATTTTCCTTGAACATGGAGTTCAAAGGATGCAAGATCAAGGCTGGAAGGAGGAGTGGGGAAGACTTCCCAATGATCGTCTCATAAGATAGTCCTTATGATCCTTGATAAAAGTAGAGGAACAATGCTGTGCTATAAGGTTATCCTGTGTCCATCAAGATTTACCCCTTGGAATCCCCCAAACAATTACCACATGAAGAAACGCTCATGATCATTAGCCACTAAAGAGATGCAAATCAAACAATGAGATCGCACCACACTCTAGGACAGCGAAGTTAAAGAAACAAAAAAACCCCACAAATGCTTGTAAGAGTACAGAGAGATTCAATGGGCACACTCATACACTGAAAACGGGACTTAAAAAGGGTGGTGTAACCAATGTGGAAAGTTGTGGTCATTACAACATAATCTGCTATCAACTTGCAAAGAGGTGGAGCTTAGCCTGTCAATCAGGACATAGCTTGATGAACTCAAGTGGAGGCACCATGGAGACAAATAGCTCATCTGAAGCCAGATAGATGCACACTCTCTGCTTAGTATCCCTGATGATAAGCCTAATGCAGCCAGAGCCCTGGAACTAGAGGAGCCACATGGAGACTCACACTAGCACAGAGATGCTTCCACTGCCACTGGGTCCACAAGACTTACTACCTACTGGCTAGTGATCTTCCTGCATTCAGCATCTTTACATGTGCTGTGTGAGTCTGGAGAATTTACAGACTGGTAACAGACATGTGGGCTAATACCAAATTTGTAGACTTAACCAGGTCTGAGTTGGGATGTTTTCTTAATGTACACTTGCTCTTTAACACAAAGTTCTCTCTTGACAGATGAGTCTCTCTGGATTTGTTTCTCTAGTCTTCCCGGACTAACACAAAATTGTACAGTGCTTCCTCAAAAAGTTCAGATAAAAATATTGTATGACCTAGCCATCTCTATCTATATGCTAGAGAAATAGATGCTGCAATATAAATTAACACACCCATGTCTATCCCGGTAATATTGACAATAGCAAACATGGAAGCAACCTAAATGTCCATCAGTGGAAGAATAGACAAACTTTCGGCACATATACACAGTGGAAGACTATACAGCATTAAAGAATAGTGAGCAAGCTCCAAAATACTTCATAACATGGCTAACCCTTTCCACCCCACCACTAGTCTCATTGTTGGTCCTGTGTTCTGGATTCCTTGTGTTTCTAATTCTTATCTGTACCAGGGTACATCCTCTGGTTTAGTCAGATTTGTAAGGTAGAATTGGGATCATGATAGTGGGGGCAAAGAAACATTCAGAAACTAGAAGAAGGTTCTATGTTTCATCACTGCTACACTGCACCCTGACTGGCTTGTCTTCTCCCCACGACTCTTCTGTCAGGGGATGTCCAGAAGGGGAAACCGATGACAAGGACCTACAGGTCTCCCTGGGGGATGGACAACAGAAAAGTGGGTGAAGGGAGACACCGATCAGTGTAAGACATGAAAATAATAATAATAAATTATAAAGGGTTTGTGAGGGAGGATGGGTGCAGGGAGGGGGGAATAAGGAGCTGATACAAAGGACCCAAGTAGAAAGCAAATGTTTTGAGAATGATGGTGTCAACAAATGTGCTTGACACAATGGATAGATGGATGGATTGTGAGAAGAGTTGTACAAGTCCTCAATAAAATTATTAAAAAAAAAACATGGCTAAACCAGCAGCATATTGTGCTGAGTGAAATCTGTCAACCACAAAAGAAAAAAAAATATTCTGAGATCATTCTTATAAAAAGTCAGGCCATAGGTATTTACATGAAAAGAAACATTCTTTGATGGCTCCTGGCTGCAGGGGGAGAGAAGAGAGGGAGGCACTGTTGGAAAACAACTTAGTCAACCAACACCTTGAGCGAACGTGTCCCTGGGCCTGGGGGGTCAGAATTGCAGTCTGGAGGGACCTGAAGTTCATCGGCATAATCTAGTTCACAAAGGCAATGCTCTTCAACCTACTTTGGGGAGTAGCAACTGAGGTCTTAAAAACTTGTAAGCAGCCATTTCAGGTACAATGGAACTGGTCTCTCCTTGTCCTCTGAGGTGGGGGGACGGGTGAGGGAGAGATAAAAACCTGAACACAATTAGTCCAGTGGACTAATCACCCACAAAACATCAGTCTCCACAAGACTGAGACCAAAGGAACTCGAAGGAGCCCAGCAACGACAGCCACCTACTTTGGAACCAAGCGTGCTTGAAGATTCTGGATCGAGTGGGAGAAAAGAGAGCCAACCCCCAAGTTACCAAAGAGCTGGGGCTTTCTGGTCTGACAAAAACTGGAGAACCCACCAAGTCACGCTTTAGGTCTGGGACTGAGCGCAGCCGTGTTCAGCCATGTATGATCCGAAGGCAGCGTGTGCCCAGAGACAAAGCTTGGAGGGCTATAAAAGAGCGAGTGGGGGACAGGAGAGGTTGGTAACCAAAAAATTCAGAGAGGAAGGAGGGTAAGTAAACATACACTGAGGGAGGGGACTGGCAATGGTTGAGTTGAAACAATATGAATGTCGAGGTGATGATCTGCTCTGTAAAAACCTTCACTTAATTCACTATGAAGAGTTATTTTTTTTTTTGGGGGGGGGGTGCATCACTGCTCTCCGGTGGTGGGAGTAGGAGGCCCAGCTCCACTGCTGGAATTGAACCTCCATCCCAGTGGGCCGCAGTCCCGCGCACAACCACTACACCACCGGGGCTCAGCCCAAGAGTTATTTTTTAAAAAGGGGAAAAATGAAAAGGAAAACAGGGATGAAGTGGGATAAGTGATGTTATATCGTGGAGATTAGAATCAATAACATGAAACAAAATGTATATGAATTGCTAAGTGAAAAACGAATTTGCTTTGTAAACCACCACCCAATTCATAATGAAAAGGTTTTATTTCTTAAATTGAAAAGATTAATAAAGACAGATAAACTCTGTACGGCCTATTTTGTTTTGCACTCTAATCAGCTAAGATTGATCATTTGTACTTAGCTATGAAGCAGCATAATCAATTACAGGAATACTCCATTCGTCAATCACCTTAGGCATGCAAGAGTTTACTGCAAACATGTTCTATATTTAGAGCAATTCACATTTAAAGCACTCTTCATTCAACACACATTTATTAAGTACTTATTGTTGCCAGGCACTCTTGGCGCAGGAGATAGCATGCTGAATCAAATTAGCCTCCGTCTCCCTCCCAAGGCAGCTAGGGAGGCGCCCTGGTAGCGTAGAAAGTTGTGCACTGAACTGCTAACTGCAAGGTCACCAGTTCAAGCTCAGCAGCTGAGGGGAAGATGAAGCTTTCTGCTTTCATGAATAAAGTCTCAGGTTCCCAAAGGGGGAGGTCTACGCTTGCTTAAAGGGCCACAATGAGTCGGAATCAACAAGCTGGGCTTGAGTATTGAGGTAGAGGGCACATCTTACAAACCTATAAATATTGCATCATGGGGCAAGAGCTAACATTGAGGTATGTATGAATCCCAATGGAAACAAAGAAGGGGGAGAAACAACTAACTCTTTTAGGGCAGGTGAAGAAAGCCTTGCTGGACTACCCGAAGTTTTGAGTGTTAAAGACGAGTAGGAATTTGGTGCACATACTGCTCATGACACAGCCTGTCCAGAATTGTGTCACTAGGAGGAAATGGCTTGTCATGGCAATACCAGCCCTGATCATAAACAAGGAGAGAAAACAAGCAGTGGCCAGAACAGGGTACAGAAAATCCTTTGGAGAAGTGGGCTTTGACCTGATGAAAATCGAAGCCGGGAAATGTTTTTGAGGTGGGTATTTTAATAGTTTCTATTTCAGAAAAATCATTGATATTCTCTATAACAAAAGGAGCAATGAGCATGAATAATGCTGGGAGGCATTCAAGTCCAGAAGATCTAGTAAAGGCTTGGCAGGCTATGACCTTCAGATGAGAGTCGCCCTTGGTAGATTCTACTTTTTTTTAATGGATGTTTGCATCCGTTTCCCCACATTTCTATGATGGACTAACGTCACACGAAGATCCTCACAGCTTAAGATGGACTCTACTATGAAGAGAACCCAACTCTCTTCTTTCCCAATCATATTTTGAGTACCTTCGAACTTGAGGGGGTCTTGATGAAAGCCTGGTCATACACTGGGTTGCAAACGAGGCCAGCAGTTCGAAAGCACTGTCTGCTGTGTGGGAGAAAGACAAGGCTCTCTACTCCTGGGAAGAGGTACAGTCTGGAAACCACAGCAGTGATTCTCCTCTGTCCTTCTGACTCACCATAAGTTGGAATCAATTTGACTGCAGTGAGTTTGGTTGGGCCCCACCCTAGGAGGTCCTTCTATACCTACCTATCAATGTTCTGCAGCTCCTCAAAGTTTTCAGTGGATTGTTCATCAGATAGGCATGGTCTATTCTGTCTTCCTAGTCCGTTCTTAGTTTGGAAGCTCCACGGACACCTGCTTTTTAAATCATTATGAAATCACGGACTCAGGAAGAGAAAACATACAACCTCTCATTCATATTCACTTAACAACTTGTAGGATTTGTAATGTCTAAGCACTTAGACATAGGATATGTTAACCCTATAAATGTTAGGGGTGGGCCTGTTCACAATAGAACAGACCAAAAAAGTGATGAGAGTTTGAGACAATTGCTAAAATCTATTAAGGATTTTTATGTGTTAGTAATGCAGTTAGGTACTGCTATCTCAATTAATCGTCACATCTAAATAGAACTTATGGGATAGATTATATTTCCCCCAATCTATCGAAGAGGAAACAGACTTATCAGCAAAGTTAGGTAGCTTTCTCAAAGCAACACTGTTGAGGCAATGACCATAGAAATGATAGATGGTATATCCCACGGCAGTCATGCCAAGAGGCGAACTAATGTCCAGCCAATTTGAAGAAACAGAATCCAATCTTAAGTAAATGCCTCAGGAGAGTCATTGGTCTCTAGTTACCATATTTTCCAGAGACAAAGCAGCAGAAGAAAAAGAAGGCAATTAAATATAGTCCCATATCAATTTCTCAGAAAGTGATTAGGCAACCCTAAGTGTCCCCAAGATCCGTATCTAAATCTCTTTAATTTTGGCAGCCACCTCCTTTGCAGTCAAGACATGCCCCCGGGCTAACTTCTCAGCTTCTTTTCCTCTGCTTCTTGTCCGTGAGGGCTCATACTCATGATCTCCTCAGTCTTTTTTTCCCCAGTTCTTGGCACACGTTTTCCCTGCATAATCTCATCCACCGCCATGACTATTATCTCCATATCAATCACTCCAACATCTGTACTTCTGCTCTCTCTCTCCTGAGCTCAAACCTAGTGAACACCTACGCTGAGAAGATGAACATCAGGCACCCCAAATGCAATGAGACCCACAGTAAATGTCCTATACCTCCCCATAGCACCATTAACCATACTCGTGCTGCTTTGGGAGAACGGGGGCCCGTGCCAATTCACAGAGGCGCTCCGTGGCAAAAGATCTCTGCCTGAGGTTTGCTCAGCTGTGATCGTCACAGAAGCGGGTGGGAGATCTCTCTTTCATGGAGGGTCTGGGTGGGCCTGAACCGCCAAACTTTCAGTGAGCAGCTGAGCACTTACACATCTGCGCCATCAACACTCCTGAATCATATCCTAAGTCCCTCCGATGAAATATTTAAGTACTGCTGGACATCTAGGCTCTAATGCCCTATGAGCAGTCTCTCCGGTGGGGCACTTCCCCGTAGCCTGTACATTTTCTGGAGAGTATTAGGGGGCAAGCACCCCGCTCAAGTTCCTTGGCTTTGGGATCTGGCTCAGACCCAAACAGGTCAAGGAAAGAAAGAGACATGAGAGGGGAGGAGAGAAGACAGTTGGGAAATGCAGAGAAGATAAGCGGCTCCTCGGAATCTCCAAGACCCTCTTGGAGAAGGGCATGCCCCGTGTTCTCCTCCAAGCACAGGGCGAAATATTTTTTTGATCCTGAGGAAAGCAAGAAAGAGTGGTGGATAGGGTAAAAAGACGCGTGGGGCCAGCGAGTGCAGGAAGAGCGTCCTGGCAGTGGGTTTGCAAGCCTAGCCCTGGGAAAAGACAGGCGCAAGGGGCAGAATGGAGAGCCACTTTTGTTCAAATCACAGTCAGGTTCAAAAGAAAGACAGGCATTGAACATCAGTCAGAAATGTATATTCTGGGGCTGAGTCCTGGTGGCATAGTGGTTGTGTGCGGGACTGCAGCCCACTGGTTTGGCGGTTCAAATCCAGTAGCAGCTCTCTAGGAGAAAGGCTGGGCCTCCTACTACCACCAGGGCAGTGATGCCCACTAAAAAAAAAAGAAATGTATATTCTGAGGCTACCAATTTGATCGAGCGCTAAAAAAGGAATCTATCGAAGTTCCAATGCATAATCAGGAGGGAAAGACACTGCTTTGTTTATAATAAAATGGGTACAGACATACAAATGTACACACAAGGGTTGTTCAAAAAGTTTGTGGCAAATTTTCTCACAAACTCTTTGAAAACCCTGCGTGTGTGTTGTGTGTGTGCATGACAGAGAAATAATAGTGTAATACTGATATGACTTTCTTGATTGTAATCTTTCAAAGTAATTCCTTGACATATATTTCCCCCCGAAAGTCAGAGTAAGCTTACTAAAAAGTCACACCAATTTGAAGATAAGATGTGGCAAGCAGGTGCTGAGAACAGCTTAGTTAGAGAAGCTGGGGGGGAATGCATGGACAAAGGCAGGTATCGGTCAGACACAAACAAGCTAAAGCGCTGTCCCGCTCTCCCCCTGGTGTACAGAGAAGCGCTGCCCTCACATTAAATACAGACTCCGTCACGGAAACAAAACCCATGGAGGCCCATTGCTCTCCGCTGTGAGCTGGGAAGCAGCAAGCACATGCCAGCTTTTCCACACCCACCCCAAATAGCCACGCAAAAGAGGCGCCTCGGATTTCAGGTGACCAAGTGACGGTGAATCACACGTGCAAATAACGTCCTTTGAGACAGCTCACGCTAAGCAAGCAGAAGTCAAAAACTGCTATCTGCATCTTAATCTCATCTCATTCTTCTGCCATCATTAACCTGGTAAAGGAGAATGGTACGCTAAGATATTATAACAAACAAAGAGATATATACACCAGGGAGCTTGTCTTCTGAACCTAACCGCTTCCAATGAACAGTCTATTTGTTGTGTCTGGCCCCCCTCCAGCCCCCTCCCCGGCATTCTCAGCGTTCCCGGAATCTCTGTTGAAAGCTTACTGAAACCTTGCCTGGTCTTCCTTAACTTTGGGTCAAAATGCCTTCTTTCTGCATTTTTCTCAATCCTCAACTCCTCTCTCTTTGCCTCTCTTCCTGCTCAAGGTTAATGCTTCCACTTTTTTTTTAAATGGGCGATTTTTTTATTGCCATATGATTTACATACAATTTAGTCATTCGATCATATTAAGGAGACTTGTGCAATCAGCAACCACAATCAATTTCAGGACATTTTCTTCTCACACTCCTCTTGGTGAGATCTCCATTTCTCTCCAACCTCCCCTGCCAGGGCCCGAGACACTAGCCCAGTTACTGTCTCTGTATTTACCTATCTTGGATTTCATTTATAGGAAATCATGAAAAGCACAACGAGGAAGCAAAACAACAAAGACAAAACAAAACAGAGAAAAATCTCAGTTGAAAAGAAAGCAGGCAGTCGTAAAAATGGAGACTTTTAAATGGATCCAAGGGGAAAAACATAGGATAGAGTGTTAAATCTACCAGAATTTACCAGGCTAGTCCCATCCCTGGACAATAGTCAGAGGGAATTCACCAGACTTGAATCATATGGGGACCCTGGAAATGGATTCTGGGCTTCACTCTTCTCCAAAGCCTTTGGAAAATTGGGTGTTCACCATTTAAACTTCGAAAGGGCTCCCTCATTCGCATTTGGATTTTATTATTTACAATTTTTCTATGACACAGGTTGGTGTGCTTCCTCCATGTGGATCTAGTTGATGCCTCACTACTACTTCTGACAGCCAGGCACCCTCCAGCTTCTTCAGCACTTTGCTATTGCACCCACTGACCACCAATCCCTTCATGAGTATGAAGTACGGAGGATAGAGTAGGGTCATGTCTTAGAACGAATTGTTCTTATAGTAGGGCTAGAATTAAGTTTGAATATTTCCACTTAGCCTCAAAACCATACCATCTCCTGTCTTCTCAGAAACCTTGAATACTCTCTACCTTTCCTGTGTTATAGTCACAACTTCCCCTCAGAACTTAGTCATGTTTCTTTCTTTGTTTTCATGTTTCTATCTTTAAAGAAATCTTAATAAGTAATAACAGCCATCTCATGAGGCTTATGGGAGCCCTGCTGCTATAGTGGCTTCACGTTGGGCTGCTAACTGCCGGTACACAGTTCAAAATTAAGAGCCTCTGCAGAGGACAAAGATGAGGCTTTCGACTCCTGTGAAGAGCCATGGAAACCCACAAGGACAATTCTACAGTCCCTGTGAGTCAGCATCCCCTTGGAGGCAGTGGCTTTGTTTGGGGTTTGGGAGGGGATGGAACTTAGCCTCTTTTTCTGCCTTCTCCTTCTCCTCACCCTCACTGAAATTCACACCTCACCTAGGGCAACATGATATCTGCTAAGATCATTACCATCCATCCAAGTTGATAGCCTAGAGGCCAGAAGGTGTGTGAGGAGAGGAGAATTCAGCATATGCACAAGCTCTGCTAAAAAAATTAATTGTATTTTTATTTTCTGCAACCTCTAAATTCAATAGTTACCAGGGATGACACTACACATTGTCATGTCAATTGATAAATGAGCACATACTACACACACACACACACACACACACACACACACACAAATTGGCAACAACCTTTCAAAGCATTTGGATTCTTTTGCAATCCTATACACTATTAGCTATTTGTTACAGGCTACATTTTCCAAAGATACCACAAAAATATTTCTCTTCCCAGGTGTTCTATAATGTGAACAGGCCACATTCCACGGAAGGCGCCCTGGGGACACGTGCTTGAAAAGCTCATCTGTTCATTGGTCAGCAGTCCAAACCTACCAGTCACTGCATGGAGCAAAGAGAGAGCTGCCTGGTTCCATCACGCTAACATCCTGAGGGAGCCCATGGGGCAGTTCTTTACTGTCCACGGACCATGAGTCAGAATCAATTCCATGGCAAAGAGATGGGTGTTTTGTTTATAATAACAATATGGAGTCTATTCCTCTTCTCCTACAATCCAAATTCACTGCCATATGGGTTTCAGGGACTGTAACCCGCGAAGAGTAGAAGGACTCATCTTTCTCCCATGAAGGGGCTGGTGGAGTTGAACTCCTGACTTGAGATTAACAGCCTGATGCAACCAGGGCTCCTCCTTACATCTCAGGTCGGTGTTTAGTCTGCTTGGGGTCAACCATGTGTGGTGGAAGAGACACTCGCCATGCAAGTTCTGGGATCCGGTTTAAGGTGGTTTGTTACATAGAGAGAGTCAGCAGAACAGACCTTGGCACTGAAAATGTGGTGCTGCCTTAATTAAAATCCTAAGACCAATGCATTGGCTTTGGGTTCTGGGGTGATGGGGAGGAAGCTAAAAAAGCCTTGAGACTATCATTAGCAAAAGCTTGATGAGCCTTAAAGAGACTGCTGCAAAGGCCTTAAGGAAAAGTGAGTTACACATTATTAAAATCTGAAGGAAAGAAGACCTTTGCTGGGAAGTGGCAAAATTCTTTTAGCAAAACTGTTGCCTGTGGTTAAGATTAAAAACAAATAAAGAGAAAATGTTGTTAATGAACAATTACTTCGAGCTAAGTTAATTTCCAAGTAGAAGTTCCACTGGGTCAACTGGTTTCTTTTATCTGTGTATTATACAGTGCAGCAAAGAAATGAACCCAAGAAAAATGCATTCTTTTCTAGCAGAATTTAGAGGCAATATAAAAGCGCAAGAATTCCTAGGTTCAGAACAACATTTCTCATTCACACACTCTCAACAGAGGATACACAAAGTCAGGAAGGGTCAGAGGGTAAAGACAGAATGCATTAATGGTGCATGAACATGTGGTCTCAAGGGACCAATGAACCAAGGATGCTTTAGTCACACTGGGCTTCTTCTCTGGCTGCCCCTTCTGGATCCCCTATGCTGATCTACTGAAACTAGAGGTTCTAGCAGACGCTGGCTTTTTCAATTACTCATGAAAATCTGTTGGTGCTCAAATCTCTCTCTCTCTCTCTCGCTCTCTCTCAAGTCTCTATCTACATAAACTTCAGATTCCCCTATGAATATCACAGGAAATCTCAATAAATATATATTTGTTAAATGAACTTTTCAAAATTCTATCTACTTCCCAACCCCCACATTCTTTGTAGACTGCAGTATACCAGGCAACAAGGGTATTGCTACCCAATTTAATCATCAGGACCAGATCAGTCCTCAAGGTCTACAGTCTATTTGCCAATGTGATCCGGAGTCCCTCCATCTTCAAATTATCTCCCATCTAGACTGCACAGCCTTCAAGTCCCTCCATCTTCAAATTATCTCCTGTCTTGACTGCACAGCCTTCCAAGTTAACCTCTCCATTCCAAACTACTTTTCACACTAGTCCCCAAACCATCTTCTTAAAATAAAACATGGGCCAGGCTGGTCTTCTGCTTTTATAGCCTTCATAACCCCCTCTCAAAATCCATGGACACAGCTTAGAAGTACATCTTTTGTGATCTCACTGTAGCCTACCGCCATGACGTGTAGTCCATCCATAGTCACACACTTAACACTTCCTGGGGAGGCTTTGGGTGATGAAAACAGTGAATGCACTCGGCTGCTAACAGTAAGGTTCTAAGTTCACGTTCACCCAAAAAGGTACCTTGGAAAAAAGGCCTGGTGATTGCGGCACTTACATAATCTCCTTAAGGAAGGAGTGGAGTCTGGCCGGTCAATCGTGTCACAGCCTAATGATCGCATTTGGAGGCACAGAGTTGAGAAACAGCTTAATGGAGGCCAAATATACTCCCTTCCTGAGAGACCTTTCTGTTGACAAACCACACGGAGCTATAAGGATGGAGTCAGAGTCTTAGAGCTGGATGAGTCATGTGGAGACCCATGCCAGCACTGACATGCTTTCACCGCCACTGGATCCACAAGACTTTCCACCCACTGGCCTGTGATCTTCTTGCAGTCAGCATTATTGCATGTGTTCTGTGAGTCTGAACACATGTGTTCTGTGAGTCTGAAGAGGAAGGTAAGGACTGATATTGGACATAGGGGCTAATATTGGATCTAAGAACTTGAACTAGAGTGGGCCCAAGGATGTTTTCTTAAGACACTTACTCCTGGATTTATTTCTCTAGTCAACCTGGACTAATTGCGGCGAGAAATGAGCTATTAATAGACCCATGAAGCAGAGAAGGAAAATCAAAGGGAGGGGAAGGGAAAACTACTTCAGAGTCTGATAAGTATCTTAAGTTGTATAATATGAAATTGGTGGTCTAAACATGTAAACACCTAATACACAATAAAAATGTTTTAAACATTATAAATGAAAAAAAAATCCTATGAAGCACAGTTCTACTTAGACACTCATGAAATCATCCGAAGTCAGTTAACTTGGCAGCAAACTAATTTTTTCATTTTTTTGCTTTGTCCTTTTTTTAAGGGTTATAGAAATAACACTACCTCCTATTTTCTTTGCCTAGAAGCTATTTTCTCCAATTATGAATCCTAAGTACTTTACTGTATATTCATGGAATTCAACAAAGAGTCTTGGAGACACATCGAGTTAAGTAATCAGCTGCTAACAGAAAGGTTGGTGGTTCAAGCCCCCTCAGTCACTCCAGGGGAGAAAGATGAGGCAGCCTGCTTCCATAAAGATTTACAGCCTGGGAGGTCCTTGGAGCAGTTTGACTCTGTTCGACAAGGTAACTCTTGAGTCAGCGTTGACTGACTGGTGGATTTTTTTTGGCCTACTCTAGCAAATTTGACATACCTAAGACATGGTCAGTCACTTAAAAAAAAAAAAAAAAGGATGTGAGAGAGGACTTTACCTTTCCTCTAGAAGCACACAGCTTAGAAAAAGGAATGTAAGTAGAACACAGAGATTTATAATAAAAGGTAGCATAATGTGGGGAGCCATTCTTTGGATTGGGCAAAACGATAGAATACTACCCAACCTTCTGTAAAGGCAAGTCTTCTTAATGTAAATGCTATGAAAATTTCCAAAATGAATATATTTATGATTAGAATATAAATTTACATGAAAGATTTACAAATTCATGGGTCATTTGAGATAAAAATCATTGTCCAGAAAACAGAATTTCAAGAAACATTAAGTAGAAGAGGAGATATTTTAAGTCCAAGATCCACATACAATAGAGCGGGTCATAACACCTAAGAGCCCCTTTCTACCTATGCCACAATCCACCCCTGGCTGGTGATGTCCAGTGAAGCGGCACTGGTGGCTAAAGGGAACCCCACGGGGCCTTCCCTACAGTCCAGACTTTCCCAACAGGCCTTCAGAAGGGGCATGTGCTTAGTCTTACAGATGACCATGAGTTTAAACCTACTTTCTATCATTTATCTATCTCCCCTGCTCCTACTCTTACCCCCTGTCCCCGCTGCCGTCACCACCACCTCTCCCCACCCCCCAACCTACCCAGCACCCACAGGTGCACAACTGGATGCATATGTGCATTAGTCAGATGCCAAGTCTTGAGTCTTCGAGACAATAACCGAGAGCTGAGAAAAACAACTGAATATGTGAATCTTCCTTCTCCACATTTCCGTCTTCTAACACAAACTCACAGGACTGAGCAACTATCACCCGAGAAGGAACTCCTACAAGGGTAGTTCTCCCTCAAGAAGAATGGGTGAAGAAGTCATGGGGAGTGAGCAGCCTGTGATTTCTAATGTCGGGGCCCTCTGCCGCCAGCCCCTGCTACCCACGGGGGGCTGTTCTTCCTCATGCAAGCAGTGTGTCTGCCTATCAAGAATCAAAGAAGAAATCTAAAACAAAGGTACAAGACTTTATTATGATATGCGATGCTTAAAAAGGAAAAGAAAATAACAGTATGTTAAACCAGCTTAAGAAGATTTAGTATCATAAAGACCCAAATCTTCTTTACACTCATCTGTATATTCAGCATATTTCAAATCAAAATTCCCACAAGGCTATTTTTCATGAAATCTGATAATGTGATTCTAAGATGAGTATTAAAGAGTCACGAGTCAAGACTGTCAGGAAATGCAAAGAGGGACCAGATATGTGTTGAAGCCATTGGTATTGAGACAAGGATAAGGTGACCAATGGTACTGAACAGAAAATAAGGGAAAATGTGCCAGAAAACAATTCAAAGGTCAGGGCTGGCATTATAGGTACCCCAGAGATGAGAAATAGTCTATGAATGAACCTTGAAACAAAATGTACTTCATGTTTTTAAAAATGATGAAATTTGATTCTAACAGCACATCATATGAAAAAATCAACAGTAGACAAAGGGCTCAAATGTCAGAAAGCACTTGGTCTATACTTAGACTACAAACTATTTTTCATTATACAGTACCATAAAGTGTCAATATTTGCTGGAGAAAGTATTCATAATATACATAATTTATAGTGGACGAATAGTGAGACTGTATGAAGAATTCCTGGACCAGCAACACATACACAAGTTTGGTCAGAAAAATGGACAAGACAATGAACTGGCATTTCAATGCGGAACATGCATACATAATCTACACACACATTCTGAAGTTGTTCAAAGTCACTGGGGATCAGAGAAATTCAAAGCAAGATCCTTTGTCAGGGAAAGTTTGACAAGGTTTTGAAAGGGCTAGTGAATGCCCTCCCTGAGTATTACAAATTCAATCATGTTCCACCAAAAAATATGCTACAAATCCTAAACTCCTAGGCCTGTGGAGGTGATCTAATTTGCAAACAATAATCTCTGAATAACGCTCATGAGACCCAGTTAGAGTTGAGTGTGTCTTAAACCAATTACTTTGGACTTAGTAATAAAACAAAACACAGAGACACTGCAAGAAAACCCAGACAGAGGGGGAGATACACAGGAATATCACTAGGGAGAAGTAGTGGAAGACACAGGGACATTCTCTCTCAGAGTTGACACACAGAAAGAAAACACCTTCTAGGTCTTGGCCTTCAGTGCAGATGAGCTTGTAACGCTTGCGATGTGTTTCTTCTCTTGAGTCTTTGACTATCTTCTTCCTGCTGTGCTTCCTGCTGAGCGGACAGCCTTATCTGTATCTTAGATGGCTGCTCCCAAACCTTTAAGATCCCTGGGATGCACTCATGACTTCTGTGACTCATGACAGTTGTGCCAAATTGACACAACTGAGCTGTTCCATGAGATAGGTCCTAAGTCTCCAAACTCAGAAGACCAATGTTAGAAGGGAGCTGGCTGTGGCTGAGGAAGATTTCCTACTTATGTCTTCCATGAATCTATGTGCCCGCATGCGTGATTACATACCTATCTATGTTCTCATCCATCTGCACACTTGGACCAACCCACAGAACAATTTGCTTAGACTCACCCAAATGTGCAGAAGTGCTCATCTGTATTTTGGTTGTGCCAAACTCACTCCCCACACATTTGAGAGCACATTTATAAGATGTTCCTGAGTAGGCAAAACTAGCTGACCAGGAGAGAAACCAGAAGCACAGTAGCCTCTGGCAAAGGAAGAGAATGATAAGGAAGACCCCTGGGGAATGACAGGGGGAATAAAATGCTCTAACATTTTCACGGGAATCCATCACATGGCTGATTGTAAAAAGTCATAGACCTGTATTTTTAAGATCTTTGCATTTGATTGCATAGCTGAAAGAGAATACTTCAATTTCAAACATTTTTTAGAAGATCACATTAAAAACTTACATATCATCCAACCAGCAAAATTTAAAGGTTGAAACACACCAAAGACAGGAGAGTTTGGAAATCAACAGATTCTCCCCTGTATTTCTGGGAGGCAGGTAAAACAGAGCAAAAATTATTTTTGTTGCCTCTTCATCACTGTAATTTTGCTACTGTTATGAGTCGGGCGACCCCTGTAAAAGGGTCATTTGGCCCCCAAAGGGGTTGCGACCCACACATTGAGAACCGCTGCATAAGCCAACCATCCCATGCAGAGCTGTCTACCTAAGAATCTCTTGAACTTCTACTACAGAAGTCAAGCAGGGGGATGTGTCCCACAGCACTGCTCAAAATAGCAGATACCAGGAAACAGGGCTCTTTTTAGAAATAAACCAAGTATAATAACTGCAAATACTACGTCCAAAAACCTAGGATGTCTTTATGCTTTAAAGGCTGCCCAATTTTAAGACACATTTCTGTTCACTGCGTTTTTGTACTGAATTAAACATGGGATTTAAAGTACAGACCAAAGGCGTTGTGATGATTTTGTGATTTCCAAAAGGCAGAATTTCATTGGTTCGGGGAAGCTGCTTTTCAGGCCCGCACGTAAAAGTTGGGTACCTGGGTTAGACTATCGCCAGCTCCACACTACCCTGCAGTTCACACGTGAAGGGGTAGGCCTCTGTGTGTGGCACAATCTCTGGGATACAGGAGGAAGTTCAAAAAGCAAGGCACAAAACACATTCCACAAATATGCACATGCACACTTCATTTTCCTTGACACCGCTGTCCTCTGCCAACACTCCTGAAATTCTCTAATCTCTTGACTTCTGGGATAAAATTCTTTCCTGGCATTTCACGATACCCTGGGAGTTTAAAAATAACAGATTCTTAAACAAAAGAAACGCTCATTAACTATCACAACCCGGGGGAAGAGTTCTATAAGAGTGATGCATAGAAGGCACGGTGGTGAATTTATAATCAACTTTATTGTGGGGGGCCAGAGGGAGGATTCTAGGAGCGGAAAACTAGCATCTATATAAGCACAAAACAAGTGTGATGCGACATGGTTTAGGTAAGGAACACACAGGATAATAATTGTGTGCGCAAGCTTTGAAATCAAACAATGTGCTCCCATGGCTTATCAGCTCAATGAAGACAGAAGAGAAGCCTCTTATCTCATGGGCCTGCTGTGAAGATTAAACAGGACACCCCAACAAGCACTTAGGAGAGGGCCTCACACTTCAGTGAATGTTAGCCTATGTTCTTTCAGTGCAAAAACACCCAACAAACGTGGCGGACAAGGAAACTCCCGCAACCCGAGGAAGGGCAGTCACAGGAAATCCAAAGCAAACATCATGCTAACAAACTGAAAGCTTTTCCCCTGAGGTCAGGAAGAAAACAAAGATGTCCACACGCCCCACTTCTATTCAACATTGTACTGGAGGTTAAAGCCAGAGTAATTAGACAAGACAAAGGAACAAAAGGCATCTAGATTAAAAAGGGAGAAGTAAAATCATCTCTATTCAGAGCGGATATGATCTTCTATCTAGAAAACCCTACAGAATCCATTAAAAACTATTAGAACTAATAAATGAGTGCAGCAAGGTTGCAAGATACAAGATTAATAACATAAACCAATTGTACTTGGCAAGGATGTGAAGAAATGGGAAGCCTCTTAATTGCGGGGAGGAATGCAAAGTGGGGCAGCCTCTAGAAAACATTTCAGCAGTTCCTTAAAATGTTAAGCATGCAGTTAGCAGAGGATATAGCAATTCCACTCCTAATGTGAAAAATGAAAGGCTGCCCACATAAGAAAAGTCAGCATGACTGTTGGCAGAAGCATGGGTCATCATAGCAGACAAGGACAAATCGACCCAAGTGTTCACCAGCTGATCAAGGAATGAACAAAAAGAAATATATTCATCAACTGGAACATTATCCATAAATAGGAATGAATACCAATGCAGAGTAGAACATGGATGATCCTTGAAAGACACATTAAATGTTTAAAAATCACATACTAAATAATTCCACATATTATATAAAGTATAGAGAATAGGCATGGCAGTTACATAATTTCCTATCAACTTGCCAAAGGGTGGAGTCTAGCCTGTCCATCAGGTCACAGCATGGTGACCTCATTTGGAGGCGTTACGGAGATAAAATAGCTCAAGGGAGGCAAGACCCACATGCTCTGCTTTGTCTTCCTGTTGACAAGGCACATGGAGACACACTGATGGAACGAGGGCCCTGGAGCTGGAGGAGCCACATGGAGGCGCCTGACAGTGCTAAAATGCTTATCACTACTGTGGTAATGATAGCCAAGACTTTCTACCCACCGGTCTGTGATCTTCCAGCACTTGGTGTCGTTCTATGTGCTCTGTGTCTCTGAGGAGGAATTTATATACTGGCATCGGACATGTGAGCTAATATCAAACAGACTTGATCTGGACTGTGGATGTTGCTTAATATGCAATGACTCTTTGATCTAAAACTCTTACACACGAGTGTCTCTGGATTTGTTTCTCTAGTCAACCTAGACTAACACAGGTCTGGCCTCCTGAGAGCTATTTATCTCCACAGCACCTCCAAATGAGGTCACATAACTGGAGATTATGTAACTGCCACAATAGGCAAATCTAGAGAGAAAAATGTGGACGAAGAGTTGGCAGGGATTCGGCAGAGTGAAGAAAGGGTTGTGACTATTGCTGAGTACCAGTGCCTTTATGAGAGTGATAAAAATGTTCTCAGTTGTGGTAATGACAGCCAAACCCCAGGAATTCAGAAGACCACTGAATTACAATTAAACCAATTGAATTGAATACTTTAAATGAAGGGATGCACCATGTATGAATTTACATCGATAAAGCTGATTTTTTAAAACTGTTAGCTCATAGCATACCTACGATATGACAGTCACACACTACCATGGAGTTGATTCTGTTCCCATAGCAACCCTACAGGTCAACAGTAAACCTGGCCCTTTATAGAGTTTCTAAAGCGGTAAATCTGTCATGGAAACAGAGCCCCCCTTTCTGCCCTGGAGAGGTTGGTGGGTTCAAATTGTTTTCCTTGCAGTTAGCAGCCTAACAGATAACCCCTAGCAGATTATTCTGTTCCGGAAGGAACTTTTGTAAAACATCCTTCTGGCAATATAGAGATGCTGAAGGATTTTGAGTAAGAGACGGACATGATTGCATGTACCTTTTCACTTGGGTGACAGACAGTAAGGAGAAGAGCTTAGAGAACAGCTGGCCTCGAGAGAGGCACCAAACAAAAGACTGCCAAAAAGGAAGAAGGGCAAAAAAAAAAAATCAAGAGGACATTTGCCAAGATAGGCAAGAAATGGGGAAGAGGTCCGTGAGCCTCTCTCTAGAGTTCAATGCTACCTGCCAGAGCGTTCTAAGGCGGCACACTGTTCTGTGGACATCCACCATTAACCTGCCTACTGCCGTGACCTGTCATACAGGTCCACAAGTGTGGTGACCTCCAACCATAACATTATTTTCATTGCTACCTTTTAACTGTCATTTTACTACTGCTATGAATTGTCATGTAATACCTGATAGGCAGGCTGTATTTTCATTGTTACAAATTGAATATAATGAAAGCGTCGTGAACTGCAAAGACAAGATGTCTTTATATACTGTGAAATATTTATTTCTAATTACAAAGAAGTGAAATTTTGTCTTGAAGCATGGTGTAGCGTGGGTAACAGTCTTCACGTGAGTACTTGTATGTGGGCATATCTGCGTGTGGGCGGACCCACCTCACGGACAGAGGATTGGTGTCTCGGTTCCTAAGACCATTGGAAATAGGTGTTTTGCGATGATCTTAGGTGACCCCTATGATAGTATCGCTCAACCCTCAAAGGGATCACAGCTCACAGGCTGAGAACCGCTGCCCTAAAGGGACAGTCCACCAAGCAGAAGGAACAACAGAAAGTGAGTAAGTCAAAGAAAAAACAGTGGTTGAAAACCTTTCATAACAGGCCTATTAAAAATACCGATCACTTGTTGGAATCTCTGAGGATTTGTCTTCTGTCATTCCAGGTTAAAATACCACCATCTTCCTTAAATGTATGTCAAGAGAACAGTAGTGTGTATTCCATGTTTGAATATGAAAAAACAATAGCAAAATCCACTCAAAACTATCATATGCTAGAGACAATTCAATTTCTTCCAAGTATATATCCTACACAAACTAAATGCAAGTAGGATACAGATGTAGCTTTGTAATAAACAATATTTACTTCCCATTAAAACACTCAGAGGGGAAGGCATTCAGCTATCTCTTTGGCTTGTTTTGTCAGAAAGAATTCTACTTATAAAAAAAAATAAAAAGGGGGCTGAGCTCCAGTGGCGTAGTGGTTGTGCGTGGGACTGCAGCCCACTTAGATAGAGGTTCAATTCCAGCAGTGGCTCCACAGGAGCAAAGGCTGGGCCTCCTACTCCCACCACCAGAGGGCAGTGATGACCCCCCCAAAAATAGATAAAATAAAAAATAAAAAGAATCCTACTTATAAAATATATTTGAAAGGAATGTACTAATAAAATAGCTCACCTTAAACAAATCCACAATGAAATGTCCTTGGCATATGATCCACTTTAAGCAGACACCTGAAATGGAAAAGAAGAAAAACGCATGATTGGCATGAACACATCTGCATAAATACAACTGAACTCTTAATAGAAATGCCATAACTCGATAGTCTAATGCCCTAAATGTTCATCTTCATGTTGCTGTTTAGAAACCTTGAGAATGTCAAGAATTTCCGATGGATTGCCCCCCCCTCCCAAAAATAGAAGATAGTTTTAACACCCTCCCTCCCCCCACACCCCCTAATAAATATACCAAAAAACATGAGAAAAATTTTATTTAGCCATGAGAGGCTTCAAAATGGTGGACAGAAACAAAAGGACAAATTTTGTATGAAATGTGTATGACACATATGAAATATTTACAACAGGCACTTACATGAAATGCGCACAACAAGCAAAGAAAGAGCGGCCAAAGTGTATGAGTCATTCCAGGGACAGCTGAGATAAGGGGAAAGGTAAGGGAGAGTATTATTTAAGAATTTCTATTAAAATGTGGTTTTTTTTAATGTGATGAAAATCTTTGGAAAGTGATAGCCGTGATGGTTGGACAACAGGGTAAAAGTAATGAATGCTACTGAATTGTACACAAACAAATGATTAGAATGGCAGATGTTTGGTTATACATAGCTTTCCACTATTAAAAAAAAAAAAGCTATGCACACATTCCATGTGGGCCATAGAAGTTCAATGGTATTTCTATTTCCCTAAGATGAATGAAAAAAATATATCCACCAAAACTTATATATGGATGCCCTAAAGGAATTCATGACCCCACACTGGAAACCAGCCAACAGTAAAACAGAAGCTGGGGAAGGTCCCAACAGGATAGCCCTCCACAGAAGTCAAACAGAACAAACTGCGGAAACACAACATGGATGAATTACAAAACTCTTTAACACCGAGAGAAAAAAAGCCCAGACACAAAAAACACATACTTTATGATTTTATTTATAGACAAGGGAGTTTCCAGAAGCTTGTGGAAAACTGAAATTTTTCCACAAACACGTTGAAGTCCCCTCTTAGATGTGCTTCTAGAACAAGCTACACTATGGGGACAGGTCTGGTGGGGAGCGTGTAGACACTTGTCAAAGCCCATTAAACCACACTTCAAATAGGTGCGTTTTTAGTGCACATACATTATGCTTACTAAAGTAGATTTTTAAAGAAAAATAAAAGTGTGTGCTGACAGAGGAAAATGCCCACATAACACACAATTTTAATTATGTAAAATATATGCATTTGCATATGAAAAGACTAGAAATGCAGCAGGTACTTTCATTTGCATACAGATTATAGGTAATTTTAGTTTTTCTGTGTTCAGTGCTTTCCAAATACGCATATATTCTTTAATGTTCTATTTAACGATAAGTTATTGAAGACCAGAGCTGAACACTTAGAATCCAAGTGAAGTTTTATTCATTTAACCATTTAATATTTTTGCATGCGTCCACGCACAAAAACAGTCTTGTAGAGGGAGAGAGGGAGGTGGATATATTTCTCCAAGCCCAGACAGGCATCGCTCTCGGGCACTCGCTGCCCCCAGGGAAAACGTCGGCATCCACCATCAGCTGCAAGTCACATCTATTTGCTCATCTTATTTATAGTGGCAAATGACAGGTAGTTTGTGACTACTGATAACAACTGCGTTCATTAATCTTTGTTTACTGAGGCTTCCCAAAAAGAAGCTTATGACTTCCACAATGTTTTTAATTCTGAGCATGTACCAGGCCTTTTGAATTTACTGCAACTTGTGTGTGAGATTAGAACTGATAACCATTCCTGTAAAACCGTTCACGAGTTTTGAATGTTTATTTAGGAAATGAAAGGATTAAAAGCATTTATTTTGCTCAAAAACAATGAATGCTTTTGAAACTCTAATAAGTTGGAAGAAACATCAATGAGACCCCCAAAGAGATCCATGGGGCAGGGCAGGAAAGAGACAGAAGAGCATGACATGTTGGATTAATTAGATGGAAATGTCAGATGCACACACCCAATTCAAAACCAATCCTACCACTGGCAAGTGGATCTCAACGCAGAGCAACCCTTCAGGACAGGAGAACTACCCCACATGGTTGCCAAGACTGCCACACCTTTCTCCCTCGGAGCAGCTGGGGTAATCACACCGAGACCTTTTGGTAAGTGGCCAAGAGCTTACCCACGGGACCCCCAGGGCTCCTCTCGGCACATTGCTAACAAGCTGCCATCAGCAGGGCAGGGCAGACCACCAGGAAGATTTGCTGCAGGAAGGAATCCGGCAATTCAAGGCACTGAGGGCAGGAGTTACACAGGAAACATAAGCACTGACTTCTCATCATAGAAAACGCTCAGATACTTATTCTTTTATGGAGTCTGTCTGTGTGTGTGTGTGTGTGTGTGTGTGTGTGTGTGAGTGAGAGAGAGAGAGAGAGAGAGAGAGAGAGAGAGAGAGAGAGAGAACTAGAAGAAACATACTGGAGGGTCCAATCTACAAGGGCATTCAGATAAGATCACTATGCTTACTTACAATTACATAATATAGTGCTCTCTCAATCCCACCTTAGAGCTCATTGTATGCTGTATACAAAGAAGTGTCACTGTTCACAGTTTCCACTACAATACAAATAAAAGTACATCATCTATTCCAATAACCACTACAAAGTGTGGGAGCAACGTGTGTTCACAAGGGGGCAGCCAGTGGACAGGAGTAAAATATATTGTCTACACACTTCCATCCAGGAGTGTGCAAGGCACTCAGAAGTAGAGAACAGAATTGAAAATGCAAAATTTTCAAGGCTTCAGGGGGAGAAATAGAGTTCTCCCTGAAGATTAGTTGTCGCTCCGATAAAAATATAATCTTAGCCGGCTGAGCCCCGGTGGCGTCGTGGTTGTGCGTGGGACTGCAGCCCACTGGGTTGGAGTTCAATTCCAGCAGCAAGGCTGGGCCTCCTACTCCCATCACCAAAAAGGGCAGTGATGCCACAAAATATATATACATACATATATATCTATAATCTAAGCCAATGAAAGCACAGGTAGGTGGCAAAACACCATTGTCATGCTCGTTTCTGTTTCTAAACTAAAAGGTCACTATGAGTCAGAATCCATTCGATGACAACAGATTTAGGTTATTTTTTTTTTCTGGAGAGGGTTTACCAAAATAGTTTGCCATCCCTGAACTTTTAAATTAATAAATGGAGATCGGTCTTATGAGTGGCTCTAAAACGTCCAGAGAAGCTAAAGTGTGCTATGCACTCATCCTCCATTTGCACCAAAAGGAACCTCTGAGACCATGTTCACGTCCCTTATGTCAAAGCAGTGTCACAGTCTTGGCTCGCTGTTCCTCTGGTGGAAATAGATGGGGTGCTATAGAGCAGCAGTCTAAGGTGGTGCCAATGATTGACAGATTTGGCTGCTAGCGGAAAGGCTGTGGGTTCAAGTCCATCCCAGGGTGTCTGGTGACCTATTCCCAAAAGAACAGCCACTGAAATTGCAAGGCCTCAGAGTTCTACTCCCTCTGACCCACGGGGGTCACCACCAAGCAACTGGTTTTTACAGTAAGTGGAAAGGCACTCTCCTCCAGACTGACATGTTCATCCAGTAACATGGGGATGCTATGTATATTTCCCTGGAAATACTTTTACTTATTTTATAACCTCAGAAGCCCAGGGGAGCAGTTCTACTCTGTCCTATGGGGTCACGATGAGTGGTAATTGACTCAATGGCAGTGAGTTTGTTTGTGTCTAGGTCTATTTATTCACAGTAATAAGAAACAAGTAAGATAAGCAGTATTGATTGAAATGATAGTGAAAATTGAGTCATCAAAAAAACGCTATTGCTTCAAATACATCTTGGAAGCAAATAATCTGTTCAAAGATCATTCAAACCTTGTCTGAGTCTTTGTTGCCACTTCGAACGCTCCCTCTCCCCAACACACACATCCCACTAAGATAATCATTTTGACTAAGTAGCATGAAGGAGATGGAGAAAATAATTTATATAGCAAAACCATATAGGTTGATATCCAGAAAAATGCCACTGGTGCATCTAGCACAGAGCTGGTGCTTTAAAACCATTCCTTGAGTGGAACAGCCAGAAGAGGATGCTTTCTCTGCTGTCCACATGACGCCACGGTCTTCCAGAGGTGTGAGTCATAATTCTGGCAGTATATTTGGAATTGACATGACTACACGTTTGCTCCATCTCAAGAGCTCTCTGAGAGGAGAGAGCACCATAGACGTGCTCCCTAAATTATACACTAAGAGATGGCACATGCTTACCCTGCTGCTGAGTTGCTCTGAGTGGGACTGTGCAAGCGTGCACAAATGCACCCTCCAAGGGGTCCTCATGCTTGCTCCCAAAGTCTAGACACAAAAGCTGCCGCTCGGATAACAAAGGACAGTCACCAGGAATCCGACGGGCCAGGCATTTACCTGCAATTTCTGCACATTTGAATGTCTAGGTCTCCAGCGCCATTAGGCAAAATCAGCTTCGTGATGTCAGCCAAAAAAAAAAAGCCTTATGGGCAGCAGTGTGAATGCCACTTAAAAAGAAAAAAATAACTACTATCCTCAACCTGTCTGAATGTGTCTTTATTCAGTGAACCGAGAGAGAGAGGTCTGCCTGGCGCCCCTGCCCCATCAGTGCTTAGCATAGACCTGCTATTGTAGTCAGGTGCCTTCACGTCAGCTCCCCTTCCGAGCTACCGTTTGTCCAACAGAGCAAAACACTGCCCGGCCTTGCGTCAGCCTCACAATCATCCTGCTAGAGCCCATTGTGGCTTTCCCTGCAGAAATCCATCTTGTCAAGGCTCTTCACTTCCTCTTGTGGGATGACCCTCTGCGTCAACAAGCATGATGTCCTTTTTCACAGACTAGTCTCTCCAATACACACCCGGACTTGTAACGAAATGCCTGTTCTCCTTTCTTTCTCTCTGTTCAAATAACTTACAGTTGACAAAAATAAGTTTGTCTAAAATAACTTAAATATAGTTGAAGCTTTGGGTGCAAAGAGGTGGGGGTGATAACAAGAGTATTTATCACTTAGTCCGAGGCACCGAAAAATTTAGATGGCCATAACTCTGGATCATAGTCTTGAGGTAACATCCAGTTTCCCCACTGTCATGGCTGGGTTAAGGTAGGGGGGTGGGCTGGACCATCAGCAGCGTTTCTCAGTACTTCAGCGTTCCAGAAGTATTTGCTTACTAGTATTTTCATGAGGATTTGGGGGTACCAGCTAAATACTGTTGTTTGAATGCCATCACATGAGTTGCACATCTATACCGAAGAGACAATCAATCTGCTTCCATACAGTTTCTTAGGCTTAAATGTCTACAGAAGCAGTCCCCCTCCCAGAGACTGCGTTCCTGGAGACTCTTTTCAAGAGTCCCTGGTGGGTTCAAGCCACCAGCCTTTCAGTCAGCGGCCCAGCTTTAACCACTGTGCACCCAGCAGTCCTTCACTAAACATTAGCTCTCTAAAAAGTTGCTCAGCCACTGCCCTCAGAGCATTGAGCGTTCTCTGAGGCTGAGCCCTGGGTGATAGTCCAGTTTGAGAAGTCTGTAGTGCAAGTGTATGTAAGGTTTAGGGACCGAGGGGAAGAGGCATCAGTGTCTTTAGAAAAACTGGGTAAGATTTATAGGATGAAGTCAACTTTGAGGAGGAACACACCAGCAAGCAGAGGAGAAGTCGTATTTGCAAAGGCATAGCAACCTAACAGAATTATGGATTAGCAAACTCTTCAATGTGATACTTTGGGGGGGCATCTGACTCACAATTTTTAAAGTTTTTACTCTTAAGCAAAATTCTTATTCAGCCACAGTCTCTGTAATAATACCACCAATGGAGGTTACTAACTCCAGTCAGTGTACTGGATAGGCAGACAGGTTGTGCAAAGGAAAGTGATTTATTTAAATGGAGATGATAAACCAAGAGGGACAAGAGTCAGTTAATTATGAATGGCACGTCCAATTACAGAATTTGCTAGGGGCCTCAGATAGTTCTAATTAGTTTTACTTAGTATATTAATTTTAAATAGAACACCAGGAGAGAATTTTCTAATCAGAGGAATTTTCCGAGTACGTAAAATCAGATTTTAAGTTGCCATCTTTGTGATTTAATAATTAATGCTCAATAATGCATGATAATTATCTTGAAAGCCATTACTAAAACAGACATCACATTAAAAGTTACTAAAAGCGTTACTAAAGTGACAAAATGTTGAGGAAAATTGCATATGAAAACAGATGCATAGCTCAAAGATGAACATATAGTGTCAATAACAACAATTGTGAAATGATAAATTACTCTAAAACTTATTAATGCTATTTCAACCTTCCAGTAGGAAAAAAAATCATCTTTTGGTGATGATGTTGGGGATTGTAAGAAGATGTAGGATTATAATGTTAAATAATAAAGATCAAAGGGAGCATTCTGGGCAGGAAATTCTTTTAAAGAGATGTTTAATTATCTAATTTCAATACTGTTCCAATAATCTAACATTAGTCTTCAACAATGCTGTGCTACAGCACATACTATGATATGAAAAATGCGAAAAGAGGAAAAGGTTTTAAATGAACATCATGTATTTTTTAAGATCATATCAAGGACCACCAGGTCACCTTTTGGTAGTTATTATTATAAATTTAAAAGGTAGAAGAAAAAGCAAATAAAAGCTTCTAAACTCCAACTAATCTTAGTCTGAAACACTTACATATATTAATTTAATTATTAACATTGTCATGTAACTTAAAATTGAAAAGGGTATGTCACAAGTAGATAATAGCAAGGGCAGCTACGACCATTCATTGAGCTATTAATGCTGTACTTCATAGAACACATAAGTGCTTTACATAGATTGTTTTCAAGGCAGATAGTATCATCCTTAACTGATGAAATGGATGCTGGAAATAACCTTGGTAAGGTTAACTGCTAAGTGGCAAATATCCAAACTCACAGTTTCTGGTCCCCTGTACTGGTCTCCTACTGCCTGACCAGATGGTCTTGGAGGAATTAAAATTAGCCAACTTGGTCCTGAGGGTTTCAGCTAAAAGATGAATGTGCAGCTCCAATAACAAGAATTATTTTAAAAAATAGCTAAGCCCTGGTGGTGCAGTGGTTGTGTGTGGGACTGCGACCCACAGGGTTGACGGTTCAAATCCAGTAACAGCTCTCCAGGAGCAAGGTTGGGCTTCCTACTCTCACCAGGGCATTGATGCAAGAAAAAAAATATTAAAAAAAATAATATCAGTTACCTATTTTTTATTTTAAATCACTTCATTTGGGGACAACTCATACCACACTAATCAATATATGTGTGTATATGTATATATATATATATATGTATATAGTGTCAGTATTTACATCTTTTAGGGGGGGCTCGTACAACTCTTATCACAATCCATCCATTGTGTCAAACAAATTTGTACATTTGTTGCCATCAATATTCTCAAAACATTTGCCTTCTTCTTGAGCCCTTGGTATCAGCTCCTCATTTGTGCAATAACAAGAATTTTGTTGCTGTTGTTGTTGTTGTTGTTGTTTTGTTTTTTGGGCATCACTGCCCTCTGATGATGGGAGCAGGAGACCCAGCCTTTGCTCCTGTGGAGCCGCTGCTGGAACTGAACCTCTATCCCAGTGGGCCGCAGTCCCGCGCACAACCACTATGCCACCGGGGCTCAGCCCCAATAACAAGAATTTTGAACTCATAAACTAACAGGAAAATTAATTTAGCTTCTTAGCTTTCCAGTAGAAAAATCATTTTTCAGTCATGATGAAGGGAATTTCAGAGAGGAAAACAGCATGATTTGGCAATTATGTTTCTCATCCTGGTTTGGAATAGCCAGGATGTTGCTGGTTAACTTAAAAGCTGTCAAATATTCCAAGTTCGTTGAGTTAAACAATAAGTCCAAACAAAATCCACCGAATCGGTTCCTGTTCATAACAGCCCCATACACAGCGTAGAACTGTCCCATGGGTTTGCCACAACCCCGAGCTGTGTAGAAGCTGGTCACCACAATGGAGTCCTTCAGGGCGGGTAGTGGGTTGAAATCATCCACCTTCTGAATGGCAGTCAAGCACTTACACATGCCAAAATCATTTCTTTAAAGTTACCAAAGACATGTGAAAGTAGTGGGGTGCTGAGGACAAATTAAATAAAATAACAGCAGTAATTTCTATGCCTGTAAAATATGCTATTAAAAAGGACATTAAGGGGCTGAGCCCTGATGGCGTAGTAGCTGTGTGCAGGACTGCAGCCCACTGGATTGGCGGTTCGAATCCAACAGCAGCTCTCCAGGAACAAGGTTGGGCCTCCCACTCCCACCAGAGGGCAGTGATGCCCCCTCCAAAAAAAAAGGACATTAACGGGGACATCAGCATTCAAGGCAGAGAACCATATTTAAAATCTATAGTCACTACAAGCAAACAAAAAATAATTATGAGATCCTATCAAAGTAGACATGCACATAGGATGAGAAAAAGAAAGCCTTGAAAAATAACTTTGCTCTACCATTTGTGAACATCTCTAACAAACTCACCAGGAGAGAAAATTTACTGACGGCTAAAGGAGTCAGATACCTTGAATTCCTCTCTTCCAAATCATTGAGCACCTGAATAAATGACGTGTGAAATGTTACTTGGGTGGGGAATAAAGGCCAGCATACCTAACAAAGGCACACAATGAAGGTCTGAAGAACAAGTGGCTAAATTAAGATGCAAAGTGAAAACAAGGGAGAAAGAAATCTAAGAGGAGAAAAGTGACCTTCTCTCTCCACCCCTTCTCAGGTAAATCAATAGTACCTGCTCTTGGGCTTCTTCCCTACTGAGAACAAAGTCCTTCAGAATATACCTTCCTAGGGAGAAACCTCTTCCTCGGTTTGTGTCCCACGCGCAAGGCTCTGCCTCTAAAACCAGACCCTCCCTCCTGGGCTCCCACGGGATCTATTTTCAATTGCTGTACATCTCATAACATATTTCAGGGACCAACCTTCGCGTCTCTACTGGTTTTACTCATTGAACCTTGATATTGAATGAGCCCAAGAGCAAAACGGGAGCTTTGCTAGGGGACACAGAAATCCCTCACGGTGCCACTCCCATTTGACAGACTCAGGCATTTCTCACAAAGACAGAGCCAGTTGGGAAAAGGCTGCTTCAAAGACTTCATTTTAAGAGTTTTCTCCTACTTTTTATTTAGAAATTGATAATTTAACAAAAATAGTATTATTTACAATTCTCTTTCAACTTGCTTGTGAATTTTTGGAATAATTTCTTCCACTGCAACCACTCAGTCGCCTGCTGATTAAAGCACCACCTCCCAGCTCCTCGCCTGTATTTCACCTAGTGAAGCTCCCTGAGCTCCTTGTGGTACACTCTACCTGGCATCACAGGATTTTTCAGATTGGGCAAGCTGGATCAAGAGTGATTGCCTCTCCCCCATTACACTAACAACGAGGCTATAATTTGACCCAAGGGTTTAGAAAGGAAGACTGCCGATCTGTCATATCTCCCCAAACCGTCAGCTTCTAAGGACTGTGCTGTGTATGGCTACACTGCATATCCTTGACAATTAAGCATAATTTGCAGTTCCCAGTTCCCTTGTGAAAAGGTCAGATGCAGTACAGTTTTATGAAGCATTTCATTTCTTCAGCAAACTATTGAGAGATGCTCTGCCTTTTTTGACAGATTATGTTAAGGCACAGCGAAGGCTGAATGAAATGATCCGGAGACATTCTCGCTGAGGAATATTGCCATTTCCAGCTATTATTCACAAGGTTACAACCCATGTTTAATTAGGTTTATAGTGTGCAGGGCTTAATTACAGTTTACTTGCTATAACTGAAGGTGACAGGCAAATAACAAGAGAATCCTGGTGTTCCAGTGGTTGAAAACGCACTCAGCTGCTAATAGAAAGGTTGGAAGTTCAAGCCCACCAGCCACCTGTAGGCAAACAATGTGACAATGTCTGCTTTCATCAGGATTTACAACTTTAGCAACCCCATGGCGGCTTCTTATACATGGGCTACTGTAGCAGGGACTGATAAGATGCAATGGGTTTGGTTTTTGGTTCATGGAACTAAAAGTTTCAACAGAATGTAAGTCTCCTCTGTCCTGAGTTCAGGAAAGAATGAAACATCTAGAAATAGGTACCTGTACATATCCCAAGCTGAGTGCAACTTATGAAACACCCTCATAATGAAAACTAGAATCCTCATAAGGAAACACCTCATCCTCTAAGAAGAACGGCATATGCTGAGGAAACCACAGTTGAATGGGACATACTAGGTCAATGTTCCCCAAATTCAACTTAAAGCCAGGACTTCCTATGACTATTCCTAAAGTGCACGTCCAAGGTGGAAGCCACTCACTGCGCAGGGACTCAGAGAAATTTACCTGACTCCCTATTGCCATGAAGGAGGAGCTCTGGTGGCACAGAGGGCTGCTCATTGGGCTGTGTGGACGAGGTCAGAGAAGTCCAAGTTCACCCCTGCTCAGAGGCCCTGTCCTATAGGCTATGCTCCCTCCACAGTGTTTTCCACAGCCAATTTCTCAGGAAGCTCTTTCTCTTGAGAAATCTCTGGAGGGACTCACACCTCCACCCTTCCAGGGAACAGCCAAGCACACTGAGCACCTCGGGAGACTCCTAGCCAATTTTATACCACACAGGTAAGGACCTTGGAGAGGGTTGGTTACGTCCACACCCTTCCAAGGAGATTTTATGAAAGCCAAGCTCTCATAAAAGCCAACTTTATACAGGGGGGTTGCAGCAAGATAAGCCAGTCTAGGTAGAGTGTAGTAGCAATGAAATGTGCAATTTTCCTCTGGTACTCAAATGCTTCCTCTCATAAACTATCATTATCCCAATTCTGCCAGACAGATTCAGCTAGACCAGGGGATGTACATTGGAGTCAGAAACATGGGAATTTAGGATAGATAATCCCTTGAGACTAATGGGGAGTGGTGACATTGGGTGGGTGGAGGGAGGGTGGAGTAGAAAGGGGGAACAAATTTCTGGGATCTACATGTGACCTCCTCTCTGCGGTGCAGACAACAGGGAGGGGTGGTGAGTGAGGTGACACAATGGACAGTGTACAATATGAAGAGGCAATAACAATTTGTAAATTATTGAAGTTCATGGGGGAGGAGAAGAGGTAGGAGAAATATGGTGAGCTGAAATTAAAAAATAAAGAACTAGAGGAAAAAGGGAAAGAGGAGCTTATGCTGGAGGGGTTCAAGTAGAAAATGTAGATGAATGTGGCAACACGTGTACAAGTATGCTTAATACGAACGATGTATTGAATGTTGTAAGAACTCCCAATAAAATCTGTATTTTTTTAAAAAGCCAACTTTAGATTTACAACAGCACTTGCCTAAAAGATCCCCAAGCAAGTCTATGAACTCATCTTATCTGAACGACAGTTTTCCGTCATTAAATCTGAATAACCACCATCAATCTCTTTACTCCCCCATTCTTTCTAGTTCCCCCAAACCCTGAACTTTTCTTCCTCAACAAGGGCTATGCAAACATTTTGGGGTTCCTTTTCCTGGGAAAGCCAGAAATTCAGCTCTGTGTTGCTTTTTTCAGTTTGGGTTTTTTAGCTTACTCCTCTACTCCATGAGACATTGAATGAAGTATCTCTTTTCAAGAACAATGTCTCCCTCTCTCCCTTTCTCTGTCTCCACCACCAACACATCATGCCTGGCCTGGAAGCTAGCCAGGCTGGTCAACAGCATCGGTACCTTCAGCCCCATCAACCAGGAACCCCGGCTGGGAGGCTTGGGTTGGGACAATGCCACTGGTGTTCCCCAAACTCGAGCACGCTGGGAGAACCATGTCAGCAAAAACACCAACCCTCTGAGCAGGCTGGCCCTGAAGAGTAAGAGGCTAAGAGGCTGGGAGACAAGACATACTGATTTCTAAGACAAAATCCTTTCGGATACCTTTTACTGCTTATCATGTATTTAACCAAACTAGCAATGAGGTGAGAGAAAAGCAAATATTAAGTAACAACTGTGTTTCTTCCGCACCTGACCCCTCCCTCACTGCCACAGGTCAGTTACAGCAGGGTAAACTGCCCCGGGGAGGGGGTGGTGGTGGAAAGGGGGGGTGTTCAGAGTCTGTCACTGGTTATGAGAGGGGAAAACCACGTCTTTCTCCTGCAGAGAAGCAGGTGATGTCAAACAGTCCAATGGGCAAAGATCACCATGCCACCAAGACTCCTGCCTGTCTCCCTGCTCCAAGCATTCCCCTCAGTCCCCGGGGTGGATGGTCAGATTTGAAGCTGGAAACCCAGGTCTACCACTTTCAACAGCACAACAAGGCTACACCTTGGCCTCTCTCATTATGAGGCAGTCTGTGAGGGACTTACCCGAAAAGTATGTCTGCAGTGGAGGATAGTTTTCAAATGAAATTTCTTTTAGACCACATGGATTAATTATATGGTCTTGTTTTACTGGGTCTGACTCAACTCCCCAGAGCATATTTCAAGCCCTTTCCTCTCCCCTCAACACTCACAGAGACTGTGAGAGAACTTTTAATGTTCAAGACAGTCACCAGAAAGCTACTGTGGGTCTCAGATAAGGGATGTGCACGGGGAAAACGGTTTTCAGAAAATTACTAACATGATGGGGCGCTCTGGGCCTGCAGTTGGAAGAGAATGGAGGCACCTGGGTAGGGAGTTTGGCTGAGCTGGAATGAGGCTACAGCTCCAGGAATGGGCAGGACAACCCGGGCCTGCCTGGAGAAACCACCTTCGCTCACCTGTTCGGGTCACACATTCACTTGCTCCTGGGAGTACGGTGAATGCTAGTAATTATTTTCCTGATTTGCCTGATGTAAGAAAGGGGATCCTAAGGGTTTATTTCTGAGATCCTAAACTCTTCTTTTTCCCACCCAGGTTACAGAGTGCCTGAAATCCAACCACCAGGAAACCATCCCTTTTTATTACAACTAGGGCTCTCCCAGCATTTCCTCTCTAACTACCCTAGAAGGAGCCATTGCAGAAGTACTCATTGAGCCATTACTGCCGCTTTGATGTCAATTCGCATGCATGCCTGACTTCTCTATGGATTGCCACCTCCACCCCTGTCTCGAGGGGGAAGGAAAATGGGGGGGAACAAGGCATAAAGGAGCATTCCCAAAACCTAATTATATCTGACCTGGAAGTGAAAGTAAAAGAGATTAAATGCTTTGCCAAAAGTCGTTATGAAATCAGAATCAGAGCCAAGAATTTTAAAACGCCTAATCCAGAGCTTAAGATAACCTTCATATTTTCGCTACCCTTGGATACAATAGGCAAAATTAATTCCTTATGGGATTGAAACAAAATAAAATGAAGCACAGAAGTCTCAAGCTAGATTCTACCCGTCCCTCTCCCATTTTCAACCTCCGCCCCTTTTTCACTCTAGTGAGGAAGGAGCCGTTAACAGATGGAACAAATTAATAAAATATTGAAGATAAGAACACAAATTTCCTTCAGGGACTCCCTCAAGTTTTGACTCGATAGCCTCATAATGAGGCCCTTAATCTGTGAAACGAAACAATCCTTGCAGGCCTCTTCCTCCTTCCCCATACAATTTTTCACCCCAACACTCCAACCCCACCTCGCAGTAGCAATAACTCCCAAGGGAGTCCCATCCTCACATACTTCAAGGCCTTAGCGCATTCCTCTCTCACACACTTTTGTTCATACTACATACTCTGTTCTCCTTTGTCAGTATGGATGCCTAAGTTCAAGTCCTTCTCTCAAAACTATCTCCTGATACCTCTCCTCTTGAACCCTGAACCGCACGCCTCTTGCCGCACAAAAGTTCGAATTATGCTCCCTCCATTAGGCACGTTCCTCCACTCCATGAGCACCTTCTCAGAAGCGTTGTCGATTCCCAAAGCCGTGCATGTCTACTACCCTGCAGGCATTACACAAACGATTCTTCCCGGTTCTGTATTCTCCCTAGAGAACAGGACTCAATCCAGTCCATCAAAGAGATGTGTACCTGTTACCCATCTATTTTAATGGACATCTAGGCGTCCACAGCATTCTGCCCATGGACTTGACAGTTAAGAGCACGTTTGAAAAGTGATGACTAGCTTCTTAAAAGGGACCCCCACCAACAGTCAGCACACATGACAGTCTTTCCATACAGGATTCAATGGACCAATGTGGCCAAACAACGAACTTTTAATGAATATATTCATCACGCTGCTAATAACTACATAACATGTTCATGAATCCATGTGGGAAATGTTTCCAGAAACAGCTTGTGTTTGATCGCAAAGTGGAAATATAAAATCAGCTTGCACCATGATTTTAAATAGAGGACACCCCAGTGCAACATAAAGTAATCTGCCTTGATAAAAGTTAAAACTTGCAACATCTGATTTCATGTTGCCCTTGTTTTTTTCTAGAGATAGCACCCCAAAAGCCACTCATCCACGCTTCTCAAAACTGCCCCATGCTTTCCAATTTGGAATTCAGATTAGGTGCTGTATGGAATCCTGGTTTCATTTATGTGAAAGACGAAAAATAAATGGAGCTTTGAAGAAAAGACCACTTGAGACTACATCAAGATCTGCAGCCTCAAATTGGAGTAAAGAAATCCAAATTCATTAAATCTCCCTCTTAAACACAGTTTCTATAATGATGCTTATTGGGTGAAATAGTCTTCCAGATCAACAATTCCTTTAAAAACAGAAATGTGATCTAAGGGGAGGAAAAAAAAAAGGCACAGGTCTTGCTTTGGTTTTCATTATGACTTTGGTCAACTTATCTCATCTTTCCTGTTCCTTAAAAGAGTCACACACAATAAATAGTCTAAAACGTAGTAGTTGCAAAGTTAATTGCTATTTTAAAATGCTTCCTAAGCCACTTGGTGCACCTGAACTCCGTTGCACCAGTTTTAAAAGATACTTAGTATTAAACATTAAAATAGAAATGATTGATAGAAACAATTGTCTCGGGCTGAGCCCCGGTGGCGTCAGTGGTTGAGTGCGGGACTGCAGCCCGTGGGCTTGGCGGTTCAAATCCAGCGATGGCTCTCAGGAGCAGCACTGGGTGGCACCTATGACCACCAGAGGCAGTGATGCCTGGGCCCCCCCCCCAAAAAAAATTGTGTATTTGAATCAAGAGGCTAATTCTCACCAAAAATAAATAAAACTTACATATCACAGTAATGGATATGTAAGTGGTTTTTTATCAGATGCAATAAATTGGGATTTTCCCTATATACTTCAGGGATGGCAGGGAATGTAGAAAATAAATGAATGTTCTAAGCCAAAGACCACAGCGAAAGAAAACAAAATATAAAATTGAACCTTGGTTTAGTCTCCATTTATCATTTTTAAATGAACAAAGAAAAGGAATAAATAATAGCTTCTAAACTAGAAGGCATTACACCTGACTCTTCTAAGAAAGCATACAGTGAAAGCAATAGTGTGCCATTTGGGGAACAGGACTCATTGTGAGAGGGGTCCTTAGCTGTGGTGTAGTCCTCTACTACTGCTGCTTTCCTAAAGACATGATTAGGGAGTCTGTTAAGTCGTCGGTCTACACAGGTTCAAAAGTGCTTTCACTGAGCCCTAAACTAGTCCAACCTTAAGCTAGACCAGGCAATTTACATATATATATATATATACATATATATATAAATACACACACATATAAAAGCATCCTCATGCTTGCTTGGTGTCTATTTCTGCTCTCAAAGAGGTGCATTGCCACAAAGACCATGCACGTGTCTTGGAGGTGGCAGGCGTCTTGGAGTCGGCTCTCAGTCACAGTAGCTGCGGGAACAGAAGAATGAGACCCTGCCCTCCTGGCCCAGCCTCAATCTTCCCTAGGTTTGAGCTCCCTGCTGCAGCCCCCTTGCTTTGGGGCAAGATTTATCTGACATCAGCAGTGATTGTCATTCCACCTCTCACTCTGACTCTGGATTGAATTTCTGGCAGTCCCCTGACAGTGAACTACCGTAATACATCATTTTCTAAGTAGGCGAAGCCAGGGTGGTTAGGGCGTGATATTAATTTTTTCATTTGATAATGTCCACATTCTTTTGGATCATTTTTCTTTGGAATGGGCACAAATAAAGACCTCTTCTTGGCCAAGTAGCTGTTTTCCAAATTTCTTGGCATAGGTAAGTGGGCACTTTCAGTCATTTGTTACAATATCGCGATTGACATTACATCAATTCCTGGAATGATGAGATTTTTGTTTGTGTGTTTTTTAACAGTCTCGTCAGTGAAGCTTGAACTTTTTCTTTCAATACCATTGGTTCTTAATTTTATGTGACCTCCTCAAGTGGTGGAGCATTGACCAATTCTTTTCAGTGACTCTGTGTATTCCTTCCAACCTCTTTTGATGTGTCACGTGTCCTTCACTGTTTTAGCCAGAGAACCCTTCAATACTGTAACCCAAGGCTTAAATAATACTAGACATGTTTGTGATAGGTAGGTTCGTTGGGCCAACCCAGACAATAAGAACATGGGGTAATAATCAGGATGCAGTTTGACTGGAGGGCAAAGAGATAAACGGTTCTGCAAGGCCCGCCCCCCTCTCTCTTGCTCTCTGGTGATTGAAGTGTGCTGGAGCATGCTGCTGCAGTAGCTAGTACTCTGTCTAACCCTGTGAGCGACACTACCTGTGTGGACCAGATCAACCAGTGGATCATGTAGCTAGAGCTTGCAGCTCCTCCAAGACCTGCTTCGCCATGCTTCTGAGTCGTACATCGCTTGAGCTGGAAGATGATGGAGTCCACTGCCTTGAATTCCTTGACTTTGACATCCCATCCGGGTCTGTGGTGCTAAACTCCCCAGGTACTGACTGCTGGTGACTCACTAAGTTGCTTGTTGCCCGTGGGCAGACTCTGCTTGCCTTGCTCTGAGAACTCTGCTGTCTGCTTCCTTGATCTTGGACCCCACAGCTCATGTGCCTTGAACTGAACCCTCTGTGGACTAACAAGCTGTTACATTTCTTCTCACAGTATAAGCCTATACATAAAATCACAAGTGTCCTAGTTTCGTTTCTCTAGCGAACCCTGTCTAACACAGTGTTCTTCCCTTTGGTTTTCTAGGTCTTTGAGCATTTCATTATAATAGTTTGTCTTTTCCAACTGTTCTTTGAAATCGTGTTCAGTTCCTGCACTGTATCCTTTCTTATCTACTCTATATTAAGGAACAAGTTTCAGAGTCTCACTTGTCATTCACTTTGGTCTTTTCTATTAACTCTTGCTTTCTTCATTTATGATGTCTTGGATGTGATCACAGAACTCATCTGGTGTGCAGTAGCTGGAAAATATCAACCTCATGGCTCTGTTTCATTTTTTGTTGTTGTTGTTTCAGCCTGGACCTGCATATGAGCAATTGGTCTGTTCCACAGTTGCCCCCGGGCTTTGTTCTGATTGATGATATTGCGCTCCCTCGTGGTCTCTTTCCACAGAGAGCTATTTGATTCCTGCTTATTTCATCTGGAGAAATACACATGTACAAGATTTGCAATGAGGCTCAATGACAAAAGTGTATTTTGTGTACCATTGTTTCTGTTCAAAGATTTTCAAGTGGAAAAAAAATCACAAAAATATCTATGAGGGAGAGAGTTTAAAATAAATGTCATGGGCTGAGCCCTGGTGGCATAGTGGATGTGTGCAGGACTGCAGCCCACAGGGTTGACGGTTCAAATTCAGCAGCAGCTCTCCAGGAGCAAGGCTGGACTTCCTACTCCCACCAGGGCAATGATGCCACAAAAACCAAACAAACCACCAAATGTCATTTTACAGTTTTAGGAATAAAAAAGGATGTCAACATTGTTTTCTTGTAAAGTTCTTCTTAAATTCTCAAGTGAGAAGTACCAAACCCCAGATTAAAATACTATATGCATACATATTTAATACATAACAAGAGTTATGGTAGAGCTCTGGTTGTTACCTTCATTGTATTTTGTTAGCAACTTTCACTGTCCAAAGTTACTCAAGTAGGCTTAGCTAAGAAATTTTTTCCTACTCAGTCCAGAAACTTCGTAAGGCCATTGCTGTAAGGAAGACTGTGTGGAGGCAGAGTGTTGAAGATGGAGTCTCAATGTGCAGTGGGGATGGACACACACACACACACACACACACACACAACCACACTGCATGAACACTATTCACTGAAAGCCCAGACTCTCGCAGCACATCTGTAAGAGGGAGGCAACCATCATACAGGTTTTATCTGGTGATAGACACACTCTGAGCAGGAGGTCAGTGCCCAGCGAGTAGTTAACAACATTGAGACTTCCCAATGGGCAGGGCGTAGGGCAGCTTATGTGAAAGAGGAAGGCCACTGAGTTTCAGAGTGGTCATAACAACCATGCTGACGCTATTGCCCATTTCCCATGTGAAATTGAAAGTGGATATACAGAAATTGGTGGACTGGGGTGTGCTTTGCTTTGTGACAGCAAATTAGGTGAACTTTAAAAAGCAACAAGGACCTGTGGTAGAGGTACTACTACCATGCCCAAGGGGCCCTGGAGGTGCTGCAGTCTAGAGGCTGAACTGGACTGCTAACTGCAAGGTCAGCTACTCAAACCCATCAGCCACTCCCAGAGAGAAGGATGAGGCCGTCTGTTCCCCTAAAGACATGCGGTCTCAGAAACGCTGCACAAGGTCACTTTGCATCAGAAAGGACTTGGTGACACCCCTGGTTGGTCTGTGAGTAAGCTTCCTGCTGCAAACCCCAAAGTCAGCTGTCGAAACCTATCCATTGATGAGACAGCACTCAGTTTCCATGGAATACAGTCCTTTACAGGCCATGTTAGTTACAGCTTGCCCTGTAGTCACCATAGGCAGCAGCGACTCAAAGGAAAGGGTGTTCGTTTGTCTGCTGAATGCTCATGCCCCAGGGGTCACACGACTTGCAAGAGGTAGAGCCAGCTGTGGGCCTGTACACTGATGCTCCAGCACTCCTACTTTTTGAATCCCCATGTTCTCAAGAAAGGTCTATGGTCAACAGAGTTTTTGTGACATCCCCTTACAGAAGGGTCACAGGGTAAAGTATAGCAACAATGAAACAGACAACTTTCCTCCAGTTCTTCAATGCTTCCTCCACCTCCACCTATTATGATCCCAATTCTACCTTACAAATTTGGCTAGAGGAGAGGATGTACACTGGTACAGACAGGAACCAGAAACATGGGGAATCCAGGACAGATGATCCCTTCAGGACCAGGGGTGAGAGTGGCGATACCAGGAGGGTGGAGGGGAGGTGGAGTAGAAAGGTGAACCAATTACAAGGATCTACATATGCCTCCTCCCTGGGGTATGGACGGCAGAGAAGTGGGTGAAGAGAGACATTGGGCAGTGTATGATATGACAAAATAATAATACTTTATAAATGATCGAGGGTTCAAGGGGGAGGGAGGAGGAGTATGAGGAGTTAAATGGAAAGAAATGTTTTGAGAATGATGATGGCAACAAGCGTACAAATGTGCTTTGCACACAGTGGGTGGGTGTATGGATTGTGATTAGAGTTGTACAAGCCCCCAATAAAATGATTTCAAAACAAAACAAAAAAACAGAGCTTTTGAAGTCTTCATCCACATCTGGGTTTTAATCATCTTCTGGCTTGGAAACCCTCATACTCTAATTCCCCTGCTAAAATGCTGTGGGCAGCACAAAGCTAAATAGGCTGTGGTCATGAGTTCAATCTCTATGTGGGTCACTTCACTTCAGTTGGAGGGAGGGAGAGCAAATCTAAAGCCACAGAACATTTAGTCTGCCCTTGTCGGTGACCCCCAGCAGGGAGATCCAGCAAACACCCATGAAGGGAGGTGCTCACCAGCTGGAGCCTCATAGTCCTCAGGCGGCCTCCCCAATACCACAGCATGGAAACTGAAGCTAGAGAGAAGTGGGGTTCTCCCCACAGGCCAGGTCAAGCTCACCAGTGTGTCAGACAGACTCTGTGTGCACACACCGCGGTGTCTGGATTTCTACAGAACTGCAAATTCAGCACCACCTTCATGCAAGACCCTGACAGACGAGGCACATACACAAACAGACTGCTGCACGAGAGAAACCTGTTGCAAATCATCTGATGGGGAGAGACCTTCTAACCAAAGACAGTGCACATTTAGGAGCTATAATCACCAGCTGTCCTGGGGAGAAGGTTGAGGTTTTCTACATTGAAACCCACAGAGGCTGTTTGGTTTGACTCGATGGCGGCTGAGTTTGAATTTTTGAGTTTGAGAAGAACAGAATGAGGACATGCAAATTGATGCCTGGCCAAAGAATCCTCAGAGTCATCCAAATGGCTTCTATTACTTGCCTCGTTCTGTCTATCCTCATAAGAAAAATGGCCAGGGAGGCCTGATTACATTCCTGATCAACTTTTCAACCAAAACATTTGTCTCTTTGAATCAAAATCAAGTTACAAATTATAAAATTCTTTCTTCCTGAGAAACATAATGAGACAAAAAAACAACCAAAAAAAAAAAAAAAACCCCACACACGTAAGTACACTTTAAAAAGAGTTATCAGATGCTTTGTCATTCTCGAGAGATTGGATTTTCTTTGCCCAGGTGTAAACTTGATGAGTTAGCTCCGACAATAATTCAGCAGGGTAGGAACTCCCTCTTTGTAGGTTATAAATATTTACCCTCCACATATCTTCACTTTTTGTTTAAGGCAAAACAGATGGATTAGACGTTGAAAGGCAAAACAATCCCATAAGGAAAGCCATTTTATTACCTGTTCACAGCAGATGCTTTCCACAGCTCTAACGCTAACTCGGGCTCACACGTATGCTCTCCGCTTCTAACGGAACCCAAACGATGCCTCCATGAGGAAGGTGACATGCTGGTGACATCCTCTAGCAGGAAAACTAAAGTCGAGCAACTAAAATATGCCCCCAAAAAAGGAAGAAAAAAGAAATGGTACTTCCTAGAAAACTACCTTTGAAAAATACTTAGGGAGACTTCCAGAAATTCCCCAAGTGGGGAAAAAACACACGGATAACCATGATCTTTTCCTTGACCACCTTACAACTAGATCAGAGAAAAGACACTAAATGGGAAAAGAGGGCAAGGGTCAAGGGTTCCATTCGGACTCACTACCCACATTCACATACACAGCAGTTAGGCTATCAAAGGATGTAGAACATTGACTTCCTCCCCGATCCACTAGTTGGGCTATCGAAGAACCGATGCAGTCCGTTGGGCGAACACGCAGCGAAAGGCCTCTTCTCCAAGTGTTTAAATGCAAAGATGTCCCTTAAGAGGAGCAAGGTGTGCCTGGGCCAAGCCGTGGTACTTTCCATCCCCTTAAAGATTCATGAGAGCTGGGCAATGAAGAGGGAAGACCAAAGAAGAATTGATGGCTTTGGATTACGGTGTCATCAAAGAACAGGGAACACACCACGGCCTGCTAGAAGCACTAGGACATCTATCTTAAAAAGAAGTGCTCTCCCACCAGTGCTGGTGGAAAGGAGGACAGTGACATTTTGTTCCCTGGTACTCTGGACACGACGTGATCGGGAGGGACCAGTCCGTGAACGAGCCAAGTAGGAGTCAGCAAAAAACAAAAAAAAAAAAACGGAGGCTGCTCAACAGAACGGAGCGTTTTGTGCTGTTGTACACAGTGTTACCACGGGCTGGAGCCAGCTTGAGGGGTCTGACTGCCGCACCCCATCCAATCCACGCGCAACTCTGAAGAAAAAGGAACAAACTACATATTCTACAGGGTGTATGATCAGGCTTGGCTGCATACAAGGGTGAAGAAGTCAATAAATCAAAAGCGACTTCTCCATTTTGGTATCTATGTACATGTTGCCCTCCCTGATGAGCTTGAGGCCAGCCGGGTGACGGAAGGCATGGCCTCAGCGAGCTGAATGCTGGCAAGTGCCTATGTTTAGCATGCAGTGAGTTCATGCTGCTGGAACGTGGGTCAACGGGGACTATGCCGAATCGGAGCCTCTTGCAAAGGTTTCACACATGAAAATATTATATCACCGATGTGGGCTTCAGTACAAGCTAAAGTCTCAGAGTGGCAGATGCACTGTGCTAAGATGAAGCTAATGAAATTCCATTCCAAACCCTGGCTGTATTATAAACATCTCCTCAGATAGCTGTCCTAGTTATTCAGTGTTTACCTCCTTGCCCCCTGCTTAAACATTCCAAATAAAAGAGAGGAACTTCACATTGGGATCTCCTTCTAGAAAGAGATAATTTAATACTATGGCAACAAACTCCAGAATGATTATCCAAATCCCCTCTCCCTGCATCAAAGAATACTTGCAATTAGCCTTCCCTGAACCATATCTACTTTAAACCACCACTTACCCCATATAGCTTTAACACTTCACGTTGATCTTCTGTTTCGGCTAAATATATGAAACGTCTCTATTTCTACATTTCCCTTTCCAAAAGAATATTATCTTCAGGCTCGCTTCTTGAGATGATTTTAAATTTGAATTGTGAATCTCCCAGTGAAAACTTCCCACTACTCTCCCCTCATCCTCCACCAGACAGGGCAAGTGTCTTCTAGGAATTGCTTCAATACAAAGATCCTTGAATTTTGTTTGTTTTTTAATCACCATTTTCATCTGATTATTTGTCGCTGATCCACATTTACCAATTTAGCCTGCTTTCTGCCTATTTACTGTCTTTTCCTATCTCAGCCGTGACACTTTTTTGTTTTTTATAAATTTTTAAACTCTAATTTTGGAATTCAGCTTCCTGGTCTTAAGAAAAAAGGGAAAAGTTTTGGAGTAAACTGACCTCTGAAAGGACTTCAAAAGTTCATGGAAAAATTCTATTTCCTCTTAATTCCATTTTCCAAGAAGTTTTTGAAGGCCCCTCCTATGTGCCCTTAAATGTGCAATCTTGGGTACATTGTTTTTGCTTGTTTGTTTGTTTGTGTGCATCACTGCCCTCTGGTGGTGGGACTAGGAGGCCCAGCCTTTGCTCCTTTGGAGCTGGAATTGAACCTCCATCCCACTGGGCCGCAGTCCCGTGCACAACCACTACGCCACCGGGGCTCAGCTCAGGTACATTGTTTAACTGTCTCAGTTTCCTCATCTATGAAATGACTACAGACACCCTGTAAGTGAATACGTATATCCCACCTGACAAATGGAAAACTTGAAACTTGACACAGCTAGGGTTCAAACCCAGGTAATCATGATGGTTTTCAAACATCCAATAGAAACACCTGGTTTAGGGCTGAGCCCCGGTGGCGTAGTGGTTGTGTGCGGGACTGCGGCCCACTGGGTCGGCAGTTCAAATCCAGCAGCAGCTCTTCAGGAGCAAGGCTAGGCCTCCTACTCCCACCAGAGGCAGTGATGCCCCCCCCCTCCAAAAAAGAAACACCTGGAAAACAGAAGGCAAAACAGTCCACAGTGGAAACCCAAAATCCATTTTCAAGGTCCACACCTGGATTAAGCCTCTGGTGAATCCCTTCTAATGGTAGGTGAGGGATATGAATAGCACTGTTAGCAGTCAGGAAGTATTGTAAAGTCACTTATAGCAGACATTGTGAAGTCAAAATGTCACACTTTACCATTTGATCTTTCTTCTAACCCATTTCAAAGCTGTTTCGGTTCTGTTTTTTTAAGCGAAGGGGAAATACATATGGATCAAGGCCCTCGTGACTCCCCTCTGACCATGGACCAGGAATGAGGCTGGCTTTGCTAGCATACAGAACGCATTGGAAAGTGGGCTGCTACAGATGCAGTGAGACTAACATTTAGCAAACTGTCATTTGCTGTCCCTTATAATCTACTTAAATTTGTTCTAGTTTCTAATATGTTCTGCTTTCTGTTAAATTGAGGTTTCTATCTCTTTTACTTTGTTATTGTTGCTAGTTTTACTGTTGTTGTTTAGCTTTTTAGTGCTTTGCTGGATATGAAATCCAAGATTGGTAAAGCTATGCAGTAACTAGATTCACGGTTCCTCAAGAGTATGGCAGGGAGCTCATAACAATGCGTACAAGAACCAAGAAAATATCCGAAAACCTTCTGTGGTGGCGACTGTACAACTCTTCATGTGACTATTTAATTGCATGATATGTGAACTATATGTACCACTGCTGAAAAAATATATAGATCTGTTTTTCATATTAAATCATTGGTTCCCCAAACTTATTTGGCCTGCTGCCCCCATTTCAGGAAAAAAATTACTCAGCACTCCAGTGGCAATTAAAAACTTTTGCATTGTAGCCCATAATTCAGGATAAAGTATAGGCATCTGCTTTTGCAAGCTCACGATCCCACCCCCACACCACCCCCGGGTCATTCCCATGTTCCAGCATGCATCTACAGCCTCAAAGGTAGTAAAATCTTGCAAGCTAGAGGAAGAGGGCAGTACATTTCAGCAGGAAGCTGTTCTATACAATGAGTCTTGTATTTCTCCAAGCAGAAGGAGAGGAGTGCAAATCAGTGGGCAGTTTTCATTTGTCTTTCACTGCTGAACTGGAACATGGCACAGTGAAGATGATGGTGGTGGTGGTAACCCATGTATTAACCTGACAACTAACATTTGAAACCCACCGTACGCCAGACACGGTGCTAAGCATTTTGCATTCATTATTAATCCTCCCAACCATCCTATAAGGTGGGGATATTTTGATCCTATTTGACAAATGAGAAAATACCTAAAGCTTGGCACAGCTGGGATTCGGGCAAGAGTGATGGTTTCAAACATCTAATGAAACAGCAACAAGTTCTGTATGCACTGACAGAAAGACACCTAATATTTCGGCAGCTGGAGCTATTTGGGTATGTGTGTGGGAAGCACAACACCAGTCACGCGACTGCATGAACCAAAGCGAGAGGGAGGTAGAAGAAGAAAGGGTTACATCCCAGAGTAGCAATTTCAGAATTTTCAAATATTAAATTTCATGACACTGTCAAATTGAGCATGGCCTGCGAAGGGGATAATTAGAGTTCTCCAGAGCAAAGGTTTTCTGCCTGCTTTCCACCTGACATGCAATGATGGATGAAGGTATTAGAGGCTGATGCTAGGCGCCATCCCACGATCAACACAACGCCACAGGCTCAGCCAGCCCTGTGAGAGGCTCTCGAAACATCAGCTGCACCCCTATCTCAGGGAAGCATCATGTACTAAAATGTAGGTGAGTAAAAGAGGCTAGAATTCTCTTTGTACCAAGTGAACATTCCTATCTGGTAAACAAAACAAAACAAAACCCCTGTGTACTATGTGTTCCAGGTGTGTTCTAAGAAGGGTTCCCTGTATCGACCCTCAAGCAGCACAATGAGGGAGGTGACTATTTTATTCCTATTTTGCAGCTGAGAAAAGTGACACACAAAGTCATTTGCGGATAATGACGCAGAAGGGAGGGGGCAATGCTAGGATTTCAGCACGGAGGTCTAGCTGCAGACCTCCTGCTCTTAAACACTTACACGTGAGGGGAAAAAAAACCCTCCCAGTTTTCCTTGGGGCATGGCACTATAGACAGGTGCCCTGGAGAATTCTAGGAACTTCTCCTCAAAGGATGCCACCGCCAGAAAGATCCTTTTGCCTCTGCAAGACAACCCTGGAGGGTCTCTCTGTCCATGAAGCTTCATAACCATGAATCTTAGTCCCATGACGAGGATGTGAAGGTCACAGTAACCAGGTACCCCAATCCTATAGGCACAGAAAAGAGAACAGTTAGAGCCTCTCGCTCTACCCCTGGGTAAACTGGGAAATTCCTTGTTTTGTAGGTTGTTCTGTACAGGGAGGTCGGGATGAGTGGATCTATGAAGCCAGCAACTGGATTAATAAAAGGAGGAGCCAAGGAGGGGCGGTTGGAGGGAAATGGGGAGTGAAGAGCAATGAGCATAGCAAAGGAGGAAATGTTCCAGAGCTAATTGTGGTGATGACTGCACAACCCTTCTGAATATGACTGAACCAGAAGACAATGATATCTCAATGAAACCAAGAAAACAGTCTCCCTAGTGACCCCAGAAAATGATACTACTTACAAGGCTTCCCCGTGTCATTGGACCCTTAGGAACCAGCACAGCCCCATACTGTCTAAAAGTAAAAGCAGCCCTTCCTCAGACACAGGGTCTGTGCATTAAAGTCCACTCTGTCTTCTGGCCGGGCTGTTCACCGATGGTTCATGCAATGTTAAGTACGCATGCTATTGGCCTGACGGTAATCTACGTATGAAGGCAGGGCTGATTCAGTTGGGAGAATTCCCAGCTTCCATGCAGAAGAGCTGGGTGATTGCTGACCAGTGCACTTGGCGAGCAACCTTAGGCCAGAAGAGGTGTAAGCATTGCTGTAATGCTGAAAAGAGCTTCCAAACAAGGACTATTAAGAAAGCGCCGGAGGTCTACCTCTAAAAATCCGCCACTGAAACACTCCGGGTCGCAGCAGCCCAATCCTATGGTGTATGTGGTTGCTGTGTGCTGGAGGTCAACTAGGAGGCAGTTAATTCTACATGAAGGAATAATAACAGAATCCTACACCTACAGCTACCAATAAGTGGACGAATATGCATAGGGCTCACATCCTAATGGAACAAAAATATGGTTCATCTAAATAAAAGCTGGCTGTAAGAACGTGAGGAAAGAGTGCTGGCAACCAGCTGAACTTGGTGCAAAAGACATGAGGGAAACGGTTTACTCTACATGGCACACATGACGAAATCTTTTTCACCGGCCCAACTGCACTGCTGACAAAGCAATTTTCAACTGGAGACGCAATGCAAAGCGGGTGGGTGGCACTACTCCTGGTCCAGGGAAGGGCGCCGTGCCCACCTGGGACTCACCGAAGGAAGCAGTGGAAAAGAGAGGGTACTTGAACCACTGACCTCTTTTGACTACCACTATCACCACCACCACCAGCCCCAAACAAGATATCCCTAGCAGAGACCTCGCTTCTACTACCTCCTAACATTGTTACAGTATTCAAAAAACTCATGATGCAAGCGAAACAACAAAGTAAAGATTCTGAGAGTTCCGGAACAAGTGGAAACTGTTGAAGTGGCAGTCTTTACTCCCACAGAGCAGCCCGCAGATGGAGTGAATGAAAGAAGGCCTCACACTCACACTGGTGCACACCCTCACTGGAGCGCTCTCTCTCTCTCTCTCTCTCTCTCTCTCTCACACACACACACACACACACACACACACACACACACTTACTCAATTCTATCAAGTGGACGGCTACACAGAGTAAACCCTGAGCTCCTGTGGGTTTCCAAGACTGTAACAGCTTAAGGGCATAGAAAGCCCCCTCTTGCCCCTGTGAAGCAGCTGGTGGTATCAAAATTGCTGACCCAAAGCAAAACCACTATACCACCAGGACTCTGACTAGCACAGGGGTTCTCAACCTGTGGGTCGCGACTCCTTCTGGGCGACGAATGACCCTTTCACAGGAGTCGCCCGATTCATAACAGTAGCAAAATAACAGTGACGAAGTAGCAATGGAAATAATGTGATGGTTGGGGGGTCACCGCCACATGAGGAACTGTCTGAAAGGGTGGCAGCATGAGGCAGGTTGAGAACCACTGACCTAAGGGTTCTCAAAAACAAATCAATAAAATAATGTCAGTGGGGTGAGGGATGATAAAGCAACAGAAATACTTTAAATTCCTGGCCCCCAGAGCAGCTTCATCTCAGAATGGCCCGATGATACCCAAGTACAAAATCACCGTTCTTCATCCAACTGCTCTTGCCACGTAACCAGGACATCTCCCGCAGCACGGTTTCCATCCCCCTGGGCGCTGAGGAGGAGGGTCAGAGAGTTTAGTCGTGTCTGAACCAACAACATATATAGCACTGTAGGCATTCAGAGAAGTGTTTTCTTTTTTTTTTCCAAGACAATATTTCATTTATTTGTCATTACAAATAAATATTTCACAACATATGATTACATATGGTCCTTGTGATTAATCACTGTGCTTTTGTTATGTTCAATTTTCCTAACAGTGGCAGCATTCGTTACTAAAATAACTAAATGGTTGGGGAGTCACCACAACATGAGGAACTGTCATCAAGGGCCACGACATTAGGAAGGTTGAGAACCACTGACCACAACATGGGGAACTGTCATCAAGGGCCACGACATTAGGAAGGTTGAGAACCACTGCTGTCAGGGGTTCTCAAGCCTTTAAAAAGCAACAGCTCGTTGCTGAAGGCTACCTGAGCACGTTTCCCCAAGTTGCAAATTAACCCTCGATACAATTTAAGATAAAAATGCCCATGAAGCTTTCCTCATACAGGGCAGAGAAATGTTTTCTAAGCAGTATTAAAAACAACAAGCAAGCTCAATACAGAAGTAAAAAAGACAGGCCCCACTGGTAGAGGTGCCCTAAAATACTAGTCACCAGAGTTGTTCATTCTTAAATGATTTAAGTAATTTAGACAACAGCCTGAATAATGCTGAGCCACATGAAAAGAAAGTAAAATGAGAGAGAGCAAATTCACATATCTGGTAATTTATCTAAGACCAAACCTGCAAAGAATTATAGATAGATTAAAGCCCATGTCGTTCCAGGCAATCTTTGCAGCCTCCATTGATGGGGTTGTTTTCAACACAAGGACCAAAGACTGGCAAGCTTCACATACAGGCCTTTACACTCCCCTTCATTCATATGGAGGAGCCCTGCTGGGGTGATGGCGAAGCACTGAGCTGCCATGGGAAACCCACTGTGAGTCAGCAGGGACTCAGTGGCAGTGAGTGAGTCATTCATTCATGCCTCTGCAACACCAGACACAATGGGAGGTGCGCGAGGTTCAACTTCTGAACAGGAAACACAGGACTCCCACCCTCTTGGGTGATAATTTCTTCCTAGTCGCAATCACTCAAGAAGGTTCCCATCATCAAATGCAAGCTGCTCTCAACTACACTGCCCCGGGGCCAATGAAAGGGATTCATCCTTGTTGGTTTAACAAATTGCAAGTGAGAAATGGGTAACACAACCAGTTAGTCACAGTAAGTCAAGAAGTAGAACGGCAGAACCGACCAGAGTGAAGGCATTCTGAAAAGAAGCTGAAATAACCCAACGCTAGATTGACTCATCGCTGCTTCTTCCCACACAATTCTGATAAAGAACTGAATGTGCTCTGCCTACTTAGGAAACAAAGTGGAAGGAACCAAATGGTCTTTTTCATTTGCAGAGTAAAGCGAACCAGCTTATGGTGCAAAATGCACCAATCATGGCAGCATTGCTTTTATTTATTTACTTTAAAATAATAATAATGCTACAAAACCCAGAGTGACACCTACTATAAATTAGGGGTGCTGGTTAATATTAACACATTGATACAGGTTTGTCAATTGTAAGAGTAGCACCTCAATGAAAAATATTCATGATAGCAGAGACTACGTGCACGGAGTCCCCATGGTGCTGGGGCTCAGGCTTGGGGCTGCCAGGCACGCTGTTGGTAGTTGACCCACCAGCTGCTCCATGAGAGAAGGATAAGACTGTCTGCTCCGGGGAAGATGTACTGTCTCAGAAGCTCACGTGGGAGTGACTGAGTCAGAACTGCCTGGCTGTCAGTGGGGCTGGGCAGGGAAGGGAGGGTAGGTGGGAACTCTCTGTGCCTTCTGCACATTTTGTCTATAAACTTTAAAACTGCTCAGAAATTACAAAGGGGATTCAAAAAGCATGGGGAAGTGGAGTGAAGAAATCATGGAATTTTACCACTAACTCTCTGAAGTCCCTTCTTAAGGTCTAAATACAATTGAAAAATAAAATGACTTGACCCTAAATAAACTATGATAGCTTTATATGATGGAATACTAGATACCAGCTAAACAATGAGGCAGAACTGATTACATGTGCTGACATAGGAAGACATGCTCCACATTGGAAGAGGGGGGATGTTGAACAATGTTTGCTATGCATCAAAGGGACAGACCCCAAATGAAACCACACAGACAGAATAAATGGGCTGGGAAGAGACCAAGCTGATAGCAGTGATTACTGCTGGGATATAAAAAGATGCTGGGTAAAGGATGAGTTTATCTTCACTTCCTATCTATTGCAATATTGTCTGGATTCTTCTGAGACAGTATTCATACCCATTGTTTAAGTGGAAATTTTTTAAAGCATTGATTTCTTTAATGGGATAAACAACCAAGGCTTGGGATTTTGCTCCTTAATGTTCCAAGCTTTGAGGACTAATTAACTGATAGAACTTACACCCAACAAAATACGTAAAGATGCTAGACGGCATACACGAGGACATTCTAATTTTTAAACGCGACCATAAAGGGTCACCTGATGCTTCCCATATGGGTATCGCAGACCATTGGAATTATGCTGTATGCTATCAAACAGTGCTTTCATAAACGCTTTGTAACTAATTTATAATTAATGTGATCTACTGATTAATAGTTCATAATAATATCCTCACACTGTCACCTTCTAACCTCAAAATAATCACCTTATAACTAAGCCACTTATAAATAAGCCACTTTTCTTCTGCCCTGGAGGAGAGGAGTTTTCCTGTACATACCGCTTCCTTTCTTCCAGAGTTCAAGATGCTGGTCATGCCAAGAGCAGTTCAAGCTCAGCACCACGCCTGAAGAATCCACAGGCTTCACGCTCTCAATATTCTCCCAGAAATGATTTCCCCGGACCAGATACTGAAATATCACCATGACAGGCAAGCCACACTAGTCACAAGACATCTGTTAAGGGTATGAAATGTATGAAATTTCAAGTTCCTTTTCTTGTGTTCTAAAAAAAAAAAATCTCAACACAGACATTGTATTTCCTGACTCAATGAAACTCCCCAAACACCTGTGAATGCATCTTTTCATTGTCTGAACTTCATCAGACAATTACCCGAAAGAACCATAAAAGAATGCAGTGCAACCTGTCCACCACGGCCCAGACAAGGTGAAGACAGCAAATGTTGCTATCAGCTCACAGAAATCTTTGCTACACAAATATAGCAAGTGGGAAACTGTTGGTTCTCCACATATCCTCCATCTAGGCCTAAGTACTTCTGAAGGCAAGGTTTTCCTCCTGCCAAACTTCCCCAAGAATTCTTCACTCTCTGCTTCATATCACACCACAAAGGCAGGTTTGGCAGCCTTGAGAGATTCAATTCTCATCTTTCTAAATATGCTCTTTGAGTTTGGGGAACGAAAGGAAGGAAGTTGATCAGGGCTGTAAACTGGAGGGGTTAAGGCTTCCCAGTGAAATTCGGAGCCCTGGCTGCTCTGGAAGAATGAACAGGTGCATTTGCCATAGCGGGAACACTATCTCAGTGCAACTTTCCAGGGCTTTTTCTCACCGATGCAGTTTTGGATCTTTTCAAAATTGCTTCCCAATAAGTCCAATAAATGGCAGCCCTGTGTCCTTCACGAAAATCTATCATGATGTTCCCTTTGAAATTGCAAAAAACAGCTGCCATGGTCTCTCTTGCTTGAATAAAACTGACCCAAAAGATCCTCAAAGATAGTGGTTTGCATGTGGTGATGACTCTCCAACCATAAAATTACTTTCATTGCTACTTCGTCACTGCAATTTTGCTACTGTTATGAATCAGACGACCCCTGTGAAAGGGTTGTTCGATCCCCAAAGGCGTAGCAACTCACAGGTTGAGCTTCGCTGCTCTAAGAAGTCATTGCTTTGATTGGATCTCTTTTTGAAAGCACCCTAACAAGAAATAGAGAACATGGCTGTAGCCATTCACCAATGACAGAGACTGTTCACACATGCCTGGTTTGGAATAAAGCTATGCACGTATGAACTGGAACCCTAAGGGCAATCTGAGGGAATTTCAAAAGGTTTGGGGGGAAATGGAATTAAAATAGCACTGGATAATGGTAGCCCTCTATGTGAGGTGGCAACAAAGTCCATGCAGAAGAAACGCAGCAGCCTGTGTGATCCAAGGGTTGTAAATATTATCATCCAAACCCAAAGGAGGGAATAGTATCAGAAGTAAACTGTGAACACCTGGTTGGCAGAGGGCTTTGGATAACAGTGGAAGCCCAAAACCATGAACAGGGTCCACGCATGGATTAAGGGGCTGGTGACGAGGTCCCCTCTGGCCATAGTTGGAAGGGTGTGAAAAGCCCTGTTATCAGAAGGTTAAGTAGAGATATTATAGTATAAATATAACTAAGTTAAAAAGTAACATCTAGGGCTGAGCCCCGGTGGCGTAGTGGTTGTGCGCGGGACTGCGGCCCACTGGGATGGAGGTTCAATTCCAGCTCCATGGAGCAAAGGCTAGGCCTCCTACTTCCACCACCTGAGGGCAGTGATGCAAAAAAAAACAAACCCTAAAATAAAATAAAAAGTAACATCTTATTTGACACTGTTCCCCCCCACCCTTTGAAACATCTAAAAGTTGTACTTGATTATTTTGTGTGTGGGGGGGGGGGAGTTCCATTTTCTTTAAAGGAAAAGGTAAAATATATGTGAATTAGGTCTCAGGTGAATTCCCTTGGAATATAAGCCAGAGATGTGAATAGCCTGGCTCTCATGCAGAGTACATTGGAAAGTTAATGACAGCTGTAGCCAGGTTAAAATTTACACCTTATCATTTGATCTCTCTTTTGACCCATTTAAAAGTTGTTCTAGTTTTTAATATTGTCTGCTTTCCATTGAGGTGTTCCTCTAGCACATTTTGTTGTTGTTGTTGGCTTTCATGCCTCTTTGCTTGGGTTTGATATATGAAATCCAGAACGGGTGAATCTAGAGAGACAGTACTGAATTAATGGTTTCTCAGGGGTCTGGCAAGGAAGGTTGGGGGGTGATGGAGAGCTAATTACAGGGGGACAAGAAAGGAGAAAATGTTCTATAAGTGACTGTGGTGACGCTGGTAGAACTCTTCTTGATGTACGTGAACTATTGAACGGTATGCTATGTGGCTGATGTCCCAATAACGCTGTTTCGAACAGATTATGTCCCCATAACACTGTTGAAAGCCCCTATGCATTTCTGAAGTCCTCTTGTACTTTTTGACTTATCCTCACAGTAAAAGTAGTAGTTTTACTTTCCAGGGGAATTTTTGCTGGTTTTGACTGGAGAATTTTAGAAGCTAACACACAGAATTAGACTGCAAGTGGGTAAAAGGCAAAAATCTTGCTTTCAACAATTATTACTGGTAATTCCTAGGCTAAGAAGGGGCGGATGAATGATACATAAGCAGCACAACTGGGACAAAGGACAAGATGTCAATGCTCTTTCCTTTGTGCCTGAACACAAGACTGAACAGCACAATTCAGAAGACGTTAGAAGCAAGCAGCTTCTCAGTAACAAAACTGCTAAACGATGCCAGTTGGGTAGGAGAAAGATGACGGGGAAGGAGAGGGCAGAAAACAGCAAGGGAAAAAATTCCAAGAAACACAAGCTTCCCTCTCCTCGGTCTTTAATTGTGGGCAATCAACTTCATTCATCATAGGTCACTTGTCTCTCTCAGCCATGTGGTCATTCTACACTGTCACAACATAGGTCTCACAGTAAAATGTGCTACATTTCCTCAGACCATCAACTTCAAGATATATTATCACCTGGAGAAAAAGGGGGAATATATTTGGGGGGATGAGTATCACTGCTCCCTGATGGGAGTAGGAGACCCAGTCTTGCTCCTGGAGAGCTGCTGCTGGATTTGAACTGTCAACCCAGTCAGCCGCAGTCCCACACACAACCATTACGCTACCGGGGCTCGACCCGGGGGAAATATATTTTAACCTGGCTGTCTGTCACCAAATACTCAAACTCAAAAGGGGGGCTTGGGGTGGGGGTGGAAGTGAGGAAACATACCAAGATCTGTGCCAAATACTCCCAGTGTGTATCATTGAATGGTGTCCTAGGACTCTGACATCAAACTACTTCCTTAAGTTCCTTGTTGACTCGCAAGAAATGAGATGGCAACGTGTCACACTGTTTTATATGTGGCTTCCTTATCTCCTCAGGGTGGATCAGAGTGAACTACTTTATCAAAAAACATAATCTAAGAAATTAAAAATATTTGAACTTTCAATTACTGTAGATGACTCAGTGAGTGGGCAGTGCCAAAAATTCACACAGAAGCTTAAAAAGCTACTGTCTTCACAAAGATCACTTTGAAGTACTGTACGGTGTGGACATTAATTTCTCTTGCAACAAGTTTTTTTTTCCCTATGGTAAGCATTGATAAAGTGCTACCTCCATTACTCACTGACCTTCCATTGTCAATGTTCAACCATTTCCAGCAACAGCATATGGCCATGGACCAGTGGTACTAAAGGAAGAAGTCTATGATGCACGGAAGGTCTAGACAAAAAAACAAACAAACAAACAAACAAACTCCAGAAATTGACAGACTATCAACCGAGATGCTTCACCGAACAGATATAATACTGGAAGCACTCACTGGTCTCGTCAGGAAATATGGAAAACAGCAATCTGACCAACAGACTGGAAGAGGCGCCGGTTCCAAAGAAAAGTGAGCCGGCAGAATGCAGAAACTGTCCAACGGAATCAGGATCACATCAAAGTAAATTATGAAGACCATTCAAAATCCAGTGCGCCAGTCCTGGTGCATAAGGCACTGCCATAAATTCCAGCTGGACTCCAAAGAGGATGTGGAATATGAAATGACACTGCTGGTGTCCCTTGGATCTTAGCTGAAAGCAAAGACTATCAGGAAGACGTTTGGTTGGATCATAATGACAACACAAAGACTTTCCTAACGTGTCTTATGAAGAACGTTGTGAAGAACAGGATCTGCGGGGGCACTTAGTTTGTGGGCTTGCTTCCCTGGTTACGGACTAAGAGGTAGTCACCGGAGTCGGACAAGGCCATACTACATGGGGTCAAATCAGGAAGGGTGTGCATCAGGGTTGGACCCTCTCACCAGAATCATTCAACCTGTCTGCCGAGCAAATCATCTGGGAAGGTGCATATATATGAAGGCTTTAATCACATGAAGATCTCTTAACAACCTGTTACATGCAGACGATACAGCATTGCTCGCGGAACACGTATGTAGCTGGCTTGCAGCATGCTTAAAGCTCTTACTGATGACATCAGAGAACTACAGCCGTTAGTATGAATTGCATCTCATCATAAAGAAAACAAAAATCCTCACAACTCGACCAGTAAGTAACATCAAACTAAAAGGACATTGTCAAGGGCTTCATCTTTCTGGGAGTCACAATTCAGGCTCATGGAAGCAGCAGTCCAGAAATGTGCTGTAGGCCTCTCCCGACCCCCACCCCACCCCCCTACAATAGGCCTCTAAGTATTAGAAAGCAGAGGTGTCACTTTAGAACAAAGGTGTGCCTGACCTGAGTCACGCTATTTTTCACCGCACCGTTTTCATTCAAAGCTGGTGCAATACAATTTCCTAACGTGGCTCTTCTATCCGTGTCTCTAAAACTCTCACCAAATGACTGTGTGGGACTATACAAACAAGGTGTGTGAAATATTAACGAGAGGGGGCCCATCTGAAATCCCTGCCGGAAGTGGAGGAGGCCACAAAGGCCATGCCACCCTGAGACCAGAGACGGGGAGTTCAGACTGTGAGGCAGGGCTCCCGGCCCAGGGAGGTAGAGGTCAAGGGACAGCAAGTCTGAGAGGCTGAGGTTCAGCGAGGCTCGGGTGCTGACCAAGGAAAGGCATTGGTCTGGCCCCGAGACTCTATCAATGTTTTCGGACACTGACCTGTGTTATTAATTGCCTTAATGACCCCCTAGGGTGGTTATATAATTTCACGTCAACTTGAAGATATATGAAAGTGGGCGGGTAGAGTCGAGCCTCTCAATCCGGTTACAGCCTGACAGTACCTCCTTGCGGGCATGACCTTCTCATAAGGAGGAACCCCGGAAGGCCACGCACACACACCCCACCACCACCTCTCTGCCTTCACCTTCCTGATGGCTCACCCTGATTGCTGCCAGAGGCCTGCCCCCGACATTGGATCCGCACCACTCTGCACCCACCAATCTGATACTCCGCATGATTGCTTATCACTGTGTGAATGTGTCGAGGGAGTTCTGGGCTAGAATCGGCCTTACGGAGCTGACTAGGAGTGGGTTGGGATGTTTTCCTGATGTGTCACTGCACCTGTTCAAACTCCATGATCGTGAGTGTTCCAGGAGAGCTCTGTGTGGCCACTACAACACATTATGGAAGTCAACCGGGCAGTTGAGTGTGGTGGGTGTCAGAATAGGTAAGGAATGATGGAGGGCGGATGCTCGTCTGAGCTCAGGCTTGTGGCAATTGATCTTTGTTGTCAAGTTGGATTCTCCTCTCTTGTGTAGCCAGTGGAGGTCAGGTGTGGCCTCTGTGCAGTTTTCTCCGCTGGCCACAGAAGGGATGCACTTGAATTGTGGTGATGATAGAGAATACTGAATAGCCTACTGATGGCCAGAAGAACAAAGAAATCTCTTGAAAGAAGTACAGCCAGATTGCTCCATAGTAGTGAGGCTGACAGGACTGTGTCTTCTGTACTTTGGACACATAATCTAAAAGCCAAACTCACTGCCACTGAGTTGATGCTGAATCACAGCGACCCCACAGGACAGGGCTAAACTGCCCCCAAGTTTCCAAGACTGTAGCTCTTTATGGGAAGAGAAAGCCCCATCTTTCTCCCGTGGAGCGGTTGGTGGCTTTGAACTGCTGACCTTACAGTAAAAGCAGCCCAACACATAACCACTACTCCCACAGAGATCAAGACTAATTCCTACAGTAGGACATCATGGTAGGAAGAGGCTTTGGGGTAGGGTGGGGGGGAGGGAGGAAAGAACCTCAGTACAATGGATTAGCCCCGTGGCTTCAACGATGGGCTCAAGCATCAGAAAATTTGTGAGGATGGCCCAGGACTGAGCAGTGCTTCATTCTGTTGTACCCAGAAAGGGCTGGAACCAACTCGACAGCACCCATCAACAGAATAAACGAGTCTAGCCAGAATACTCCCTAAAAGCAATGATGATGAGACTTTATCTTAAGAACTTAGGACATGCTATTAGGAGGGCCTAGTCGTTCTGGTCAGGTAGAGGGTCAGGGGAAAAGATGACGACTCTCAATGGGATGGACTGACACAGTGGCTACCATAACGGGCTCAAACACGGCAATAATTTTGGGGATGGTGCGAGACGGGGCAGTTGCTTTTTTCTGTTGTCTATGGGGCCACTCTGAATCGAAGCCAACGCCATGGCACCTAACAACAAGGGCAAAGGAAAAGAGGGGGCTCCTCTTGTTGTAGAAACGTGACAGCGTATTGTCTGGGGACTTGTCTGGCCCACATTCCAGTGATTTTAGTGTTGTTACTTTGCCTGCCAATTGTGGGTTCTGATGGGCTTGTCCTTGTGTCTCAGTCAAATGCTGCTAATTTTGAAGCAATTAAACACTGGGTGAAGGAGAAACACAAGTTTATCGCAAAATAACAAATAGAGAGGGAGTGGGGGGAATCCTGTTTACTCTTAAGAAAGGAAAGTACATTTAAGTGTAAGCAACTGTTTAAAATAATATCACATCATATTTTCAGAAGCACATTTATTTACAGCCAAGATTGAGTGAATGTAAGTGTTTACTACAGGCGATCTTTATTACTCATTGAAAAAGCAAAAAAAAAAAAAATTGTCAGAGTTCTCACATTCCCATAAACATAAGAAACAGTACAAACTGAGTTCCATAAAATAATAACAGCTTTCACTCTCAAACCCTTCGTTTGGAAAGTTCTTTTACCTTTTACCAGCCTTCCAATTCGTTATTTATTGGGTGTTCAAATGTCAGACCCTATACTAAGTTCTGAGGACAAAGAGATAAATAAGAGATGTCCCTTAAGTCCCCCTCATCTCATTAGATAATAAAAGTCACACTAAGCAAAAAGGGCAGAATATACCTAACAGGAGAAAATTAAGTTTGTTAGAGAAAAAAGTTATATGATCACAAACTAAAAGCAATGCTTGTTCAATATTTTTCCATTATAGAATCAGCTTTTATCAGTAAACCCTGAGGATGCTGCAGCCCCAGAAGCCCAGAAACTCAGAAACAAGGAGGCTATGAGTAGGAATTGATTCAACGGTGGGTTTGTCTGATTTGGCTATTACCCACTTCACCTCTCCAAACCTCTTTAGGTCTTGAATCAGAAAGTGTACTTGCAAATTCTTAAGTGTCTGAAATCCTCAGATGATAGAATTCACCTTGTGAATGAACAAACGTGATTCTGCTTGCGAAGCACTGGTGGCCCTGTCGGGCAAGTGTTGGACTGCTAACTGCAAAGTGGGAGGCTCAAATCCACCAGTTGCTCTGCAAGAGAAAGATGAGGCTCTTCGCTCCTGAGAAACTTAGCCTCAGAAGTGCTTTATGGGGTCACTAAGAGTAATGGAGAGCCTGGTGGCACAGTGGTTACACAATGGGCTGCTAACCACAATGTCAGCAGTTCAAAACCACCAGCTGTTCTTTAGGACAGGAAGGACTTTTCTACTCCTATAAAGAGTTATCAGTCGCAGAAGCTCACAGAGGCAGTTCCCCCCTGTCCCATCAGGTCACAGAGTCAGCATCAACCTGGCACTGCAGGGAGTTTGTTGTCTTGATGAGTCAGTGAGTTTGGTGTTTTTTGGCTTGAGAGTTACTCTAAGTAGTACGCCCTGCAAACCTATAGACAATTGCAAATTTAACACTCTTCAAAGTCCATAAATGGAAAGTCCACTTGTGAACATGAAAGTCTATAACTACAAGAATATGATATCTGATCAAGGCAAAGACTTCAACTCTCCTGAAATCACAAAATGGCTGAAAATCCAAGATTTGTACTGGGGTGACAGCTACATAATCTCATGTCAACTTGCAAAGGGGTGGAGTCTAGCCTATCAATCGGGTCGCAGTTTGATGACCTCGTTTGGAAGCACAAAAGAGATGCCTAGATCACTGGAGGCCAGCTACACATTCACTCCCTGAGAAACATTCCTCTGCTGAGGAATCCAGAGCTCTGGGACTGGAGGAGCCACATGGAGATCCACGCCAGCGCTGAGCAGCTTCTACTGCCACTGGATCCACAAGACTTTTCACCTACTGGCCTGTGAGCTTTTCCCTGCATTCGGTGTCATTGCAATGTGTTGTTGAGAGTCTGAAGAAGAATTTATAGACTGGTAAACTGGGTGAGTCTGAAAGAGAACTTATGGACATGTGGGCTAATATCAAACTTGTGGACTAGACCTGGACAGGGTTAGGAGGTTTTCCTAATGTACAATTGCCCTTTGATACAAAGTTCTCTCTTACCTACATGAGTGCCCCTGGATTTGTTTCTCTGGTCAACCCAGACTCACACCTGACTTTGTGTTCTCGTCTCATCTGCCCCTCCAGAGTACCTAGAGAGTACTGTCTGGGGCATCTTCTGGGGAAAACAGGATGCTCTAGGACTGTGCTACTCTACCAGCCACTGGTGCTGGCTGGTATTGAAATGGAGTAAGTCTAAGGTGAGATCGACTGTAAATGGAATATTGGAGTCAGATTCTGAGCACTTACTAATGGGGTGGTGGTGGTAATAAAATATCTCCATATTGACAACATCCTGAGAAACAGTTTTCAGTTAGGCGGGTGTAAGTAAAATATAGACTGATAATATTTTCACCTGATTTTGCTTTTTGAAATGTTACTAGACATTCTGAAATGACATAGGTAGCTTGAGTGCTCTCTATTAATACTCCTCTTAAGATATACCCTAAAGGGTCTTTGGTGGCATAGCGGTTATGCGTGGCACTTCTACCCTGTCCTGGAGGGATGCTATGCGTTCGAATTGAATGCACCGCAGTAAGTTTGGTTCTTGAGTTTGGGAAGGCGAGACCCACAAATGAGCTCTGGTGGAGGAAGAAGCGGGTTACACGCTGGGCTGAGAGCCACCAGGGCTGCACTTTGAAACCATCAGCTGCTCCAAGGGTGAAATATAGAGTCCCACAAACCCATCAGGGCAGTTCTGTGGCCCTTACTGAGTCAGAATTGACTTGGTGGCAGTGGGCTTGGAGTTTCAGGTTAAGATCTGTCCAAGAGATCCCAGACAAATATTTTGGACTCTCAAGGGTCTATTCTGCTAATCTATCTTGAGTGACTGCCATTTCCCATCCTGTCAGGAAGTCATCATGGAGAGGGGAAGCAGCAGGGCTGTTTAACGCAAGGCTACGGGCAATGTTCACGATAGTATCGGGAAAAAGAGAAGGGTAAGAAGTTATTAAAAAGGGTTCCAAACCTACTTTTAAATCATTCAAATCCAGCCATAGGAAAGAGAGGGAAATACCAAATTCCACTTAACAAAGGCTATCTGCTGGAGTGAGCAGGAGTGGGCTCGGGCAGTCTCAGAAGCTGCATGGCATGCACATTGGCGAGCATACCACACTGACTGCAACTGAGAAGAAAGTCTAGGATTCATTTTCTGTCCAAGCAGACACTTTAAAACCTGACTCCCACATAAGCTACATTTCCACTCTATAACATGGTCTCAATTAGGTATTCTGAAATGTGTGGACAAGATGACTAGAGAACAGACAATATTTGCAGCGGTCATCTCTGAACAGTAGAATAGTAGACTTCTCCCTTTTGTTACTGGATCGATAGCTTTCCTCTGAAAATGTTTTTCTTCTGAAAAACGAGGGCTGGAGGGGCAGTGGGTCAAGGGCTGGGCTGCTACCTGAAAGGGCGCTGGTTGGAAACCCTCAGCCCGCCCCTAGGAAAAGGGTGGGGCAGTGTGCTTCTGGGAGGACCCAGAGTTGCGGGAAAAGCAATCCTCTGTCCTACGGAGTCAGAAGGGGCTGGGCAGCAGTGGGCCTGGTTTGGTTTTTAAAGTTTCCACGATAAAAATTACCTCTGACCAGTGCTGAGTGACGATTCCAGGAGAGTAAAGGGAAGGTGAACTAGAAAGGAGGAACCGATGACAAGGAACTGCACATAACCTCCTCCCTGGGGGATGGATAACAGGGAAGTGCGTGAAGGGAGACATAGATACATACACGAGATGACAAAATAGTAATTTACAAATTATCAAGGGTTCATGAGGGAAGGGAGGGGAGAGGGAAGGGAAGGGAAATATGGGGAGCTGATACCAAGGGCTTAAGTACAAAGACAATGTTTCGAGAATGATGATGGCAACAAATGTACAAATGTGCTTGGCATACAATGGATGTATGTATCGATTGTGATAAGAGTTGTAGGAGCCCCCAATACAATGATTTTTTTTTAATTACCTCTTGTCTATCATGGAACATAAGGTGTGTGATGCAATAGGAAATTATCAATAGGCTATTTCGTATTTGCCACCAAAAAGGACAGAAAAAGAAAGAAGTTAAGTGTGTGGAGCAGGACTCTGTTTCCTAGATAAAGCTTGTCCAGGACCTATACTCCAAAACAAGCAAACAAACAAACTCACTGCCAGAGTCGATTCCAATTCATGGTGACCATGTAGGACAAGGGAGAGCTGCCTCTGTGAGTTTCCAAGAGTCCTGACTTTTCCAGGAGTGGAAAGCTCCATCTTTCTCCCACGAAGCAACTCGTGGTTTCAAACTGCTGACCTTGCAGTTAGCAGCCCAATCAATCACCACTAACCCACCAGGACTATCTTGGATAAGCGAAAATCAACATGCAGACAGCTCCAAAGCCCTGGAGTTAACTTTTACAGAGAACACAAAACATATCTGTCTCTAAATGACAAGATTTTTTTGCTAGCCATCTGGAATGCCAAATTGACAACTGAACTATAAGCTGGGCTGATAATAGGATTTAACTTTACTGATATGTTTTTTTTTAATTTATGCATGTGAAATCCAAAGTAAATCATCAAAAGACCCAAGGTTACTTCCTGAAATGAGAAGGTACTTTATTTCAAAATGATTTCTGTGCTACTGACAATGAGGTTTATAGAGTCACGAGTGTGGATTGTTCCACAAGCTGCATAAGTAGGGAGATGTAAAGAAGAAATGGGTTAAAGTTGCTCTTGTGTGACAAAGACGACAAAGGGTAATCACCTTACAGGTTTCTCCTCTCTCCATCTCATCACCCTTCCTTCATCACTGGGTCTGGAAACCACCAACAGCCGGCATCGAGACTGACAGCTGAATTAAGACCTGGCAGTTTACTTGGAATATTTACTTGTAAGGTGTAACATTATAGATGCAGCCAGTCCCCAAAAGGCAAATACTGAAAAGAAGTTGAAAGATGCTGCTGCCAAACTATAATTGCATGTCAAAAAGAGAAGCAGGACCAGGAAAGTATGTTCTATGGCTTCTCTGATGCCTTAAATCTTCATTCACGCATACTCTCACCAGTATGCCTATGCCGTACTCAAAACTGCTGCACACCTGGGAACGAGGCAGTTTCTTGGCATGTGAAGTCGTCAACTTGCCTTCCAAATCACTTACAAGGCATGCTATGGCACCAAGTCTTGTACTCCACCTACTTTGAAAATTATGGGGAGCCGAACTTTTTAACACTGAAAAGTGCTGTCATATAGGCAATTGATGGGCAAACACTATTTCCCTGCCTCGTGACTAACATTTGAACCAAAGCAGTTCAGGAAGGTAAAGGTATAGAAGAAAGAAGGAAATCTAAGAGCTAAGAAAGAGTTTCCTAATATAGTTGAAGCTGTATGTATACTAGAAAACTTATTTTTCTATTTCTAGTCTTTTTTCCATGTCTTTTATCTAACAAGCACATGATACTATGGCATAGGCCAGGGATTTTTCTAACTAAGCCCTTTCCAAGTATTATAACAACTTCACAACAAGTTTATAACAACTACCTACAGGTAGACTCTATAATTAATGGCCATTTTACAGGCAAGGAAGCACGGAAAGAGAGTCAGCTCACACAGTGGTAGAGATGAACTTCTTGGACAGACTGGGTCCAGAATATCCATGCTCTTAAGCACTATACTGACTCTCGAAAAGTAATATACACAGGAAATGCCAGTGTCTGGCTCCCAGTTAACCAAAAGGCAGTACCCAAAGGCCAGAGGTCAAGTCCACCAAGTACTCCACAGATGAGGCAATTTGCCCCAGGAGATGAAAGACCTCGAAAACCCTGTGGAGCCTGTCTGCCCCGTCTCACGAGTTCACTGTGAGTGGAAAATTGACTCAGCAACAGTGGATGGGTAGGTTTATGTAAGTATTTAATCAAAATGAATAAAGTAAACACAGCCAACTGGGGACAACCAATTATTCACCGTCCCAAACACTACTATTAGTATACTGCTTGATTGCCCATCAACTGTCTCCTTGTCCAATAGTTTTTTTCCCTTTTATTTAATGATTAAAACATAGAATGATTATCCAGAAAATTAGTATTTTAGGGATTTTTTGTGGCATCACTGAAAAATAGTATTTTAAGATACCGGCTTTCCATAATTTTTAGAGTAACGGCTAAAATGAATTGGTACTTACTGTATGTCAAACACATTGTGCTTATGTAGTTGACATTTTGCAAATGAAGAAAAGGCAGCACAGTTAAGACACCTTCCCAAGGTCACGGTGCTAGTAAGGACCTGGGCCAGGCTTCAAAGCCAGCCAGTTTGACTTTGGAACTAGCATTCTTGACCACTGCTGGAGGTAGGTTTATGAACCACTTAAGCAATGGTGTCTAAACTGTACTGTTTATTATTGATTTCCATCAAACTTGTCCGGCAACAGTGGTGCTGGTTTGGGCAACGGTGGTGCTGGTATGTTGGCGGGTTGGTGAAAACTCTGTCACTGGTATTTCAAAGGTTAGCGCAGGGGCAGGTTTCTGCTGAACTACCAGACTATGATCAACTAGGGAGAAAGGCCTAGTGATCTACTGCCCCAAAATGATCTGATTAAAATCTTGTGGCTCACAAGATAATGCTGGAAGATGAGCCCGCACATCCACAGTGCACACCTGATACATACCAGGAGCCGTGAAAACAACACAGGACCCGGCAACGATGCCTTCCGTTCCTGGGTGTCAAGAGTCAGACCCAACTCAACAGTGACTAACAATAGCTCAGACAAAAGTGAGGACTCAGATGATTCGTGAGAGACCCGACAGGATACAACTCTTCACAGGAGTGGCTAGTCTGAGTTCCAGCCCCTCACAGAAGGGTCTCGGGGAGCAGGTGAGCCCGTCAGGGTGCAGGAGAGCACCGTGGAAACCTACAGCTTTGCTCGAGTTCTTTAATACTTCTTCTCCCAGCCCCAGCCCCACTATCATGAACTCAATTCTACCTTACAAATCCGGCTAGACCTGAGCTGTACACAGGTACAGATCAGAGCTGGAAACACCGGGAATCCGGGACAGATAAATCCCTTAGGGCCAATAAAGAGAGTAGAGATATCAGGAGGGGAAGGGGAAGGTGGGGGGAGAAAGAGGGAACTGATAAAAGGATCACCATATAACCCCCTCTCTGGGGTATGGACAACAGAAAAGTGGATGATGGGAAGCATCGGTCAGTGTAAAACATGAGAAAACAATACCAATTTATGAATGATCGAGAGTTCATGAGGGAAGAAGTATAGGGGAAGGAGGGAAAACTGAGAAGCTGATATCAAGAGGTTCAAGTAGAAAATGATGATGGCAATCAATGTACAAATGTGCTTCATACAGTGGATGGATGGATGGATGGTCATATAGAGTTGTATGGAAAAAAAAAAGAGTTGTATGGGTCCCCAATAAAATGATTTCAATAGAAAAGAAAGAAAGCTCAGTCTTTCTCCCGGGGAGCAACTGGTAGTTTCTGAACCGGTGATCTTACGGTTAGTAGCCCACGGAGTAACCAGCACCACCAGGGTTCCCTCTCTTTACGAGGGTCAAACATTTATCCCAGGCCCCTAAGAAGTACAAACAAGGCATTCTGTGCTAGAGGTTTGGTCAATACAGGATAGACTTTACACTCAAGGCATTAAAGACTTTCAGGTTCTCTCCACTGGAACCTCAAACTCCGGACGCACCGCCATGGAGCCACTGCTGACCCACAGTGACCCCTAGACCTAGGCTGTGACTGCTGACAAGAGTAGACAGCTGTCTCTCTCCTGCGGAGCTGCTCATGGTTTTGGAGGACTCCTGCCCGACCTGTGACTATGACACCACCATCAACATTCACGTTTCTCGCCACTAGCAAACACAGCATCCCGGCACGGATCAACATGCGTAGATAACAGCTCTAGCAACCATTCAGGAGCAACAGCATTTAAGAATGGAATTCTGAGATTCTCGGCCCACTATTCGGTGATTAGATAAGCCCAGATGTTTCTTACAGCACTTGGAAAATGATTGAGACTTACTAGAGAGGGGCTACTTGCTCACCTCCCTCATGCTGCGCTACCTCTTTGCAGCTGACAATGAAAGCCTACCAGAAAAACTGAAAAGGAGATGAAATAAGCTAATTCGTTTACTAGGTTACATGCACTGGTGGGATGCAGCCGGTTTATACCAGTTTGGCAGAACTGAGAGCTAACATTTTTTTTCATTTGGGGGGGGGGGGGGGATCACTGCTCTCCGGCGGTGGGAATAGGAGGCCCAGCCCCACTGCTGGAATTGAACCTCCATCCCAGTGGGCCGCAGTCCAGCGCACAACCACTACGCCACCGGGGCTCAGCCCGAGAGCTAATATTTTGTTGAGTTCGGCAAAGTGGTTGTTGCAATGGCATTTGTAATCTCTAAGGTGGGCAGCTGCTCAATGTGGAACTCAAAAATTTACATTCATTAGTTTTTTAATGTTCATCTGCGCAACAGCATATTCTAAACACATGTAATGTTCAATCTGACCATAGGTATAAAAATTTCAACAGAACTAGCCTTGTAAGATTTGTTTGATTTCATAAAACTCATTACACTTTTGATAAAGTACGTTTTTATTTCTTTGCATTTGTTATTCAGTAAATAAACACATAAGGTAAAGAGGAGAAGTGCCAAACGACCAGAGGGTGGCCCGCTGTTATTCGTTTCAGCTTTGTATTATGCCCCAAACTCCCACGAGATATTATGAGTGACTTGTGCAATTTCTGAAAGTGTCCAAGTGCTAAAAATGAAGTCAGAACAGATGCTGACGGGGCAGCAGAAAGGGGTCTTTCAAAGATGAACACGATGTATTCGGAGAAGTCACCTGTCTCTAATACATCAAACACAATGACTATCATGTAACTGGCCTACTGCTAAAGGAGGGGGGCCTCACTCCCCCAGTGAAAAGATGGTGACAGGTAAAGCAGACAGCGATGACGCTCAGGTCAAAGTGAAGAACCGTGCAGGCGAGGGTGCCAATCAAGACTTGTCAATAAGTTTTCTTGGGTTTGCTGTTGTCGCTATCAAGCAGGAATACTTTTCATTGTTTTAAAGCTTGCTTATAACATAATCTACTTTGTGTACTTTGTATTGTTTTTATTTAACTTATGAAATTAGGAACTGATCTGCTACCTTTTGGTCTATCTTGTTTTATACTTGAAACAGTCATGAGGGCAATGAATTAAATAATTGTTAAATGGTTTGAATCCTGCCATTGGCTACATGTCTTAATCACTTTCCAAGTTCCATAATTGTACTTCGGGTTTGGTTTTAATCGTCAAATGGCAAATGAGCTCTCCACAAAAGAGGAAGGTGGTCAGGCCATCTCTGCTCCACTTTACATGGGAGCGTTCGATTGAAATCAAATCCTCTTGATTCCAAAAAGGTGGCAGCCAACTGAATGTTAAAAATATAGTGCCGCTCTTCTGGTCAGTTCACTGAAGAGTGGCTTCATTGATGGGCAATGACCAACCCCAAGCCTTATCACGGCAGGGAGCCAGGAGCAGAAGCAAACTCACAGACCAAGGTCGCGCTGCGGAGGAAGCTCTGCTGGTGGAGAATGAAACCTTGTCAGGCTTCTAGGGTGACACCTGCTTGTAGGAGTTGTTGGTTCTTAAGGGCCTAGTTACAACAGAATGGAACAGTCTCATGAGGAGGTCCTGTGTTATCCTCACAGCTCGTTAAGCTGGAGCCCAGGGTCGCAGGTCCTGTCGAAGGCATCTTACTGAGGGTCTTCTGCTTTTTCCACGAATCCCTTAAGTCACCAAGTATTAAAGCCTTCGTTTAAACATCCTGGCACATGTATGAAGTTGCTTTTCTTTAAAAAACAAACAAACGAAAAACAATAAAAAAACCTTCCATGCACATTTGGTTTCATGCCACTGGTGCATTCTTCCTGCTTCCTCCTACGCTCCCCTTTTCCAAACGCCATGCTCTTTTCCAGCCCCTTCTTGCATCCTGGGCCTTATTTTTGAGTCGGACATAGTTGACGTTCCTCCCCAGTTCATTTTATAGGTCTGGTTCATTGTTTGGCTGAAAACTGATGTGGAGCTGGGGCAATTCTGTTCTAGGACGTCTAAGGGCCCCGGTCTCAGTGTTTCTTAGGTTCATGGCCTCTAGCCTACCATCAGCTGGTGTTTACCTTCCACTGTTCTTCTTTAAGTCTGTAATTTGCCTCAAGGTTGATTGCACATTTAGGGAGGACATTAGCATTAAGTCCAAGCACAACTTGGTGCCTTCCAGATAATAGGTATTTAATATGCACGTACTAATGATGAATACGAAATCCATCCTACAGCCACACCCAATGCTTATAATCATGCAGAACGACTGCTCCTCCTCCTCCTGCTGCTCCTCCTCCTCCTCACTGACCTGACAGGCCCAGGTGAAGCCTTTGAAGTTCTTTTTATCTTCACTCCCTCCTCTGACGATGTCATGCAGTCTCGAGGACAACTCCCAGAGAGATCCACTGGGCTCATTCCCTACTAAATGCCAAACGCTTTTGGTCAACTGCTGACTTGGTATCACAATCAGCATGGCTATTAAAAACCTCAAACGTCTAACCAGTTTGGACCAGAACTCTTGAGCTCCAGCAGGAAACCTGCTGTGACTGGGTCTTTCCCATCTTTGTGTTCAAGACAAGGCCATTCTTCTAGTTGCTCAAGCTGAGAAACCTCGGTGCTTTACCATCCCTTCCCAGGCCACATGCAATTCATCAGTAAATCTCCCTGGATGGAAACACATTCCAGTCAGGCTTATCAGTATGAATGCAAATCTATTTGAATACGTAAGTACAAAAAATATATATAGTCATGTGAACATAGAGATTAGCATATACATACACAGTTCCTGGGTGGTGCAACTGGTTAAGCTCTTGAATAACTGAAAGATGAGTAGTTCAAACATCCAAAGGCACCTCAGAATTGAGGCCAAAGGATCTGCTTCTGAAAGATCACAGGCTTAAAAATCCGACCCAGTGGTTCTACCCTGCAAACGAGGGTCATCAGAGGCCCCACTAACTCTGCCCATTGAGAAAACTGAGCAGCAGAGACACTGCAGGAAGAATGAATATGACTGACACCCAAATCTTGGTTTCAAAATACTACTTTCCAATAAAAAGATGCCAGGACTCCTTAGAGAAATGGTTGATTCTATGCCAGGGGCAGAATAAATAAAAGACGAGGGGCCCAGGAGAGCTAGAGAACAAAGTGCACGTGCAGCATGCCCACGAAAATGCAGACAAGTCAAAAGGACACGGAAGCCGGCCTATTTCTCCCAACAGCCCAAACTGGAATCAATTGATCAACAAAATAAATTATGAGAGCAAGACCCTCAGATTTTTAAAGACGAAGAAGAGTAGGCAACTATAAGCGAGATGGTGTCCAGGTTTGGATCAAGGACTGGAAAGTGTATGAGCAGAACCTGATGGAAAACCTGGGGAAATCCAAACATAGAATTTAGAGTTTAATGCTAGAGTTTAGCTGAAAACACTGTACCAATATTCATTTCTCAGCTTGATGAACATGCCATGATTATGTTTGGATGGTGTCACTAAAGGACACTGGAGGAAAGATTTCCCTAACGATTGACAGCCTTGGAAACCCTCTGACCCAGTTGTGTTCCGTCCTATAGGGTACCTATGTGTAACTATCAACTTGACAGCAAAGGACTTGGCTGTGGTTTGAGAGTAAACTTTGTGGAAGCAGAAGGCAACATCTTTTTCCTGCAGAGGCGTTAATGGACTCCCACCACCAACCTTCTGGTTAGAAACCAAGTCCTTTAACCAACATGCCGGCAGGGCTCATTCTAGTAAGACTTTAGGTTGTATAATTCTCTTCATCAAAAATTATTTCAAAATAAAAAGCTGGAAGAAAAAAACAGTACTAAATGAAATTAAAAAGATGATTTTTTTTTCTGCTAACCTTTTAAAGTTCCCCCTTATAAAAGCTGATGCCATCGTTTCTCATTGAGCTTTCTTTCAAGAACTTCCTAACTGGTCTCCTCCTTTAGACTACCTTCAACATCGGAGCCAGAGTGAAGCTTTTAAAGCAAAGAGTCAGATCATGTCACTCCTTTGTGCAAAACCCTGTTAACAGCTCCCCTCTCACAAGGGAAAAGTCCAAGTCAAAGGCCCTGTGTGATCCCAGCCGAGTTCTCTCTGATCTCCTCTTCTACTCCTCTCCATTCGCTCGAGTCCAGATATACTCTGGCATCTGAGAATTCTGGGAAGATGGCAAGCACAGTTACAGTTCTGCTTCCCAGATTCTGCACAAAATATTTCTACGACTTAATATATCACTTTACTGCCTTCAAGTCTGCACTCTCAAGTCCTCCCCAGCACCCCCTTTAAAACCCTTCCTTGTTCAGCGTTCCTGTCTACTTTTCTGGGTGGGTGCGAGCACACGCACACTCAAGCATGTGTGTGTGTGTGTGTGTGTGTGTTCCCTGTATGACACTTATCACCTTTTAACATATTGCAATAATTTACTAATTCTGGTTGATGTTTGTCTCATCCCTCCAGAATGTAAGAGCCATAAGGACAGGGATTGTCATCTTTCTGGTTCACCACTGGACCCCCTGCACCGAGTGCAACATAGGGAATCTACTTGATGGACTACAAACATGTATTAAATAAATGATCTGCCTCTGAATTCCAAATTAAATGTCCCAGTGGTCCTCTATCCCTGTCATTACTGTATTTTCTCTCTCACCGCATTACTTGAAAATACTACGGTATGGAAAAGAAGAAATGGGCCTGGCTCTCTCATCACTTGATGGCGTGTATCTTTGGACATGCTATTTTACCTCTCTAATCTTCCATTTCTGTCTCTCAACATTGACGAAGGACTATAAGGTCAGGAACACATTGTCGAACTGGTGTGTTAGAAACAGGTACGATAGCACCCATCCTGGTAAGGATGGCATAAAACTAAGCAGCATTTCATACTAGTATAACACGTATTCCCTAAGTAGAAGTTAGGATTTCACTCTCACTCATCTCATAGCGCTTCAACTTCCCACTGGACTAGCCCTACAGGGAGGCCAGGTCTTCAAAGTCACCACCCTCAATATCATTAACACTCAATCAACTGTTCTTCAATTATTGTTACTCAAGCCCCTCTCAAGAGCAGTTGGGAATAACCAAGGCTTTGGAGTCGAACTTGGAACCCCAGATGTTCCACTTAAAAACCAGGATAACGACAGGACCTATCTCCTAGGATTTGAGGAAGGGCTGAATGGTGTATTCTTTATACCCGCAGCTGGAAAGCAAAAGAAAGCAAGCCACGCAAACTGGCGCCACTGCACACCCAAGATCTGAGACCTCAAATGCTGCCTAACAACCTTCCCTTTTCCCAGTCAGGTTGATCTGTCTTCCTGCTGTTCTCTTAGAAGCTGTTGTAAACTTACACAGTCTTTTTAAAGTTCTTTTAAAATTCTACCCCAGTCTCCCGTTTGCTCTTAGCAGGCAATCAACACATTGACATGTGATCAACATCTTCAACTCCCTGTCAGTCAGTTACAAACTTATCTCACAGCCACCTATCTTGACCTCCTTTCTCTTTGCTCACTGGAAAAGGCAGGCAACCTCCACCCCTAAGTCCATTTCTCTGCCCATGCCCTGGACCCTCTCCCTCTTTCAAAAGCCTTGCTGCTGCTGCTCACACAAGAGTTCTCTGTTCTCTCTTCTCTCTCATTCATCCTTTTTTCTCTTCCCCGCCCCCCCCCAACCCCCTCCAAGTCTCTTTTCGGTTGGTTCTTTCCAGGCCCTACATAAGTATGCCCAAGATCCTCTCAACGAAACAACAAAAACAAGCAAGCTAGTTTCTAAATCCCCTCCATCGCACTGTTTACACTTTCACTTCCAGAGTCCTTTGTGACACAGTTAGCCCTCTCAATTAGTTACATTTCCAGCTGTCATTCACTCCCTACCCCCCTCAACGCATTACAATGTGTCTAACTACTCCTGCTGAAGGCCAGAGTAACAGACATCCCAATCCCCAACTTGGAGAGACTTTATTCCCTCTCTATCAGACTTGGCTTCCGTGTGGTTTGAGACATTCCAGGTCCTTAAAATATTTGTCTCCCTCCGCCTCCAAGGCCAATCTTTCAGACCTCCTTTTTTTTCATCTTTGGTCTGTCTGGCAGTCGGTCGGCTTCTCTTGGGCAGTCTGCCATCGACTTAGTAGCCCACGACAGAAATATGGGGATCATCCTTCGATCCTGTTCAACTCCAAAATCTGATTATTTACCATGTCCTATGGATAGTATTTCCTAAATGTTTCCTCCTCCAGGTCCCTCCTCATTTCTCACCAGGCATGGTTTCCCAGTTGGCTGGACTCCTGGTTGTGCCTTTCCCTAAGCCAGCGGCCACTACACTGAGGAAAAAAAAAAAGCCAGATCTAAAAGACACATCTGATCACAGCACAATGTTAAGAAGGGGGGGAAAAAATGTCCCCACTAAACCATACCAATCTTGAAGCAAAGTTAAAGCTTCTTAAAGATGTGCTGTCCACATGTGCTTCACAAGTTACGTTGAGACGTGCTACAACTGTAACATGTGAAATGTCGCCTGAAAGAATGTGCCAATAACAACTGTTAACACAAAGGTCAGTGATCTGTAGCTGAGAAGCAACAAAGCCCACATGCAAGAAGCACACCAGCCTGTGCGATCACAGGAGTCGATGGGATCTGGCATCAGGCAGCAAAGACCAAAAACTCTTATTATTGTGAATGAGGGGGAGTGCTACGTAGAGACCCAAAGCCCATCTGCAGGCAACTGGACACAAGGATCACGGGAGGAGACGAGTCAGTCAAGGTGCACTACGGCAAGGATGAAACATACAACTTTCCTCTAGTTCTTTAATGCTTCTTCCACCCCAACCCCCACTATCACGTTCCCAATTCTACCTTAAAAAATCCACCTAGACCAGAGGCTGTACAATGATACAGATAATAACAGGAAATACAGGGAATTCAGAACAAATAAACCCTTCAGGACCAATCATGAGAGGAGCAAAACCAGGAGGGTACGGTGGTCTGAGCCCACCAACAGTTCAACAGAAAAATAAGAACGACCCAGAGGTCTGTCCCCATAAGATAGCCCAGGAAACACTATGGGACAGGTCTATGAGGCTGCTGAGTCGGAATTAACTTAAAAACATACAACATAGTGATTATAGGTTGAAAATAATATTTTGACATATTGGACTAAAAATATATCATTAAAATCTGCTTTACTTTATGTTAATGATATAGCTAATAAGTTTTAAATTATAGATGTGGCACACATTCTATTTCTACTAGACAGTGCTGGTAACAATGTCTTTTCCCTCTTTCTGAGCTTCGTTAGTCCTACCTGAAATTCAGGATTAGCTCAGGGAACCAACTAAGATGCATTTCAGGACACGCCTCATGACTCCAAATCGGAGTCAGCTATCTCTCCCCTTTGTTCTACCATCCATAAGTGTCTGTCTACATCCCTGCCATACGCCATGCCATAATGATTAGCTTATCAGCTATTATTTCCCCCACCAAACTGTAAGCTCCTTGCAGAAGGAGCTGGCACCTGTACATACGTTGGGCCTACCACCACATCTAGCATGTCAAACAAACTCAGAACACTTGTCAAATCAATGTGAGCTACTTACTTCTTGCCTGAAAGTGCCTAGAATTTCTCACTCTCAAAAGAGTTTTCCAAGGAAAATAGTGAAGGAGACCAGACTTTCTCAGGAGCTCTAATGAAAGGGGTGTGGGTGGGGGGGAACTGTCAAGAAATCGGCAATAGGAAAATACACCTGAGCACCCACACCTGCCTCCTATAAAGACAACAATTTGCAAAACCTTGAACTCAACACTTCGGCATGCCAGGGACCGCAGTTTGGTTCCTAAATTACTGAAACAACTCATCCAACAAAGGATAGGATTTGGCAGGTTTCAACACAAACGGCTAGAGCCCAGCACCTGTTCCAGTTAAGCGGCACATCGTTACAGTTAAAAACAACAACAAATCTCTCTCATGAAACAAATGCTAATCTCCCGATGTTGCACCATGGAACGATTTAGAAGAGTTATTGTACAAAATATGCCAAAGCATGAATTTATGGCTGATGCTTATTTGGCAAATATGGTTGGCACTGCTAGATGTTGAAAAACATATATGCAAATAAGCAAATAAAAGTTTTTAAGCTTCCAGACTTAAATATTTACATTACCGTAAATGTACAAAGATAAATGTTTATAGGAGTGCACATATAATGCATTTCAGGAACACATGTTTTAATGTGATTGTCAGGAAACAGTTATGAAGTGGCATTATTTCTTTATAGGCCTCGGGGTAGACGCTTAAAAATGAATTCTGACAGAATGTTAATGGGTACGAACATTTTCGTGGAAGCTATCATTGGATAGAATGAATGAACAGTCATAGTATCATAGGAGTTCAGCGATCTTATCTCTCCCTTTCACCCAAACACTTCTTTTTCCATTCTGGAGCTCGGCCAAACATATATGTCAGTCCTCCCCCCCTCCCCCCAAAAAATGGGGAGGGGATGTAACACTATCTCTGCACATCAAAAAGTTTAGAAGCAGATAATTTGACATTTTTTCCCACATAATATAATCATGCTGGAGTCTCCAAAATAAAGACATATTTCCCCCACTCCCTTTCCGACAACTATGGAAAGCTGTTTGTTTTTCTTTTCTGCTTGGTTTGTGAGTTTGTCATGGGCAAAACTCAGTAGCAACGGCAAGAACTCCCGCTCCCATTGTTTAACTTTCATCTCTGGGCTGAGGCTATTAATGCTCGTTTTTGAAACCTAGAATATGTACCATACCTGCCATTAGCATTTACTAAACGAGTCACCAAAGAGAAGATGCGCCAGGCACTTGGAGAAAGTCATTAGGGTAGTCAGTGAATTGCAGTAGCAAGAACTGCTCTGAGATTCCAGAAGCCAGCATGGAGCAAGTACCCAGGCTTGCTCATGGAAAGTTTTACCCCTGTGGATAATTCACTTTTTTTCCCCCACTACCACGCTGCAGAGAGCAAGAGTTCTTCCCACTACAGACATTACTACACCACTTCATTTATCAGGGGTGGGGAGACGGACTGGGGCCGAAACAGCATCACCGGTCAGCAGGCCTCAAAACAAAATCCTCAAGGCAATTCCCAATTCAGGTGAAAAGCTGTTCGACATACATACATCACCCAACGATCTAAAAATAGTCTTTTATGTAAGCCTCCAAGTATTTAATTCAAGGTATAAGCTAACCACACGTAACAGAGAAGAAATATGTATTAGGTTTTCTAGGGTTGAGCCAATAAAGATGAAATCATAGTTTTCTTCTAACTCATCACTATCACCCCAACGACAGCTTCCCAGTCCCTCCATTCCACAGCTCTCAAATTCCTCAACTTGAATCTGAAAGAAAACAATCGATTGCAAGAAAGCAACCTTTAAGGGGGAAAGGAGGGGGTAGGGGGGACGGCAGGGAGACACTCCTGTTGCTCTGAGCAATCTTCAAGATGAAAGGCGAAATCCAACCTCTCAGACAGAAGGGGGAATCTTGGAGGGCAACTCCTCTTCAAAGCAGGGCAAGAAAAGTTGCGAGAACAGATGAGGCCAAGGGCAACAAGGAGAAACCCACTGACGGGGAAAATGACCTTACTGCAAACCCCCCCCCCCCCCCCAAGCAAGCGACTCATGCAGCACATTAGGGGCTTCGGCAGCCCCAGCGCCAAGCGAGCCAGCTGAGAGCCAGCGGGGTGCGTGCGGACCGTCCCGGGTCCGGGAGCGGGGTGACCCCGCGAAGACTTCGCAAAGGCGCGAGCAAGCCCTTCCTGCCCCAGCCTAGCCGGCGTCCGGCTTCCCCGGGCTTCACTTTCCCCAACAGCAGCCTCCCCGTCGCGCCCGGGGGCGTCCTTCGCTGCCAGGTCCCAACTTTCCCTCCTCTGGGGGGCGCCGCGCTACCGGGGCCGCCGCGGGCAGAGGAGGAAGGAGGGGGCGGGGAGGGGGCGCGCGGCGCCGGCGGCCCCGGGGCGGGGAAGGCAGGCAGCGGGACGGCGGGGTGCGGGGGTACCCGGAGTCCGCGCGGGGCAGGACGGACCAGCCTCCCAAGCCCCCGCAGCGGCGCCACCCAGACCCCCTACCGGGGCCCGCCCGGATTCCCCCGGATCGGCGCCCTCAGCCCGCGGAGACCCTGCCCACAAGCCGGCGCGTGAGAAGAGGGGAGCGGAGGGAAGGCGGGCACCCCTGCCCCCGTTACCTTTGGGGCGCACATGCCGCCACGGGGACCACCATCGCCGGCCGGCCCTTCCGCTTCTCGGTGACCACGACCGCCGCCGCCGAGCGACTGACACTGACTAACAACAACTAACTAACTACTCGCCGCCGCGGAGTCCACCGCGCGCTCCCGGCCGCTCGCCGCCCGCCCAGCCCACCAGCCTGCCAACCTCCTCCCCACCCTCCGCGCGCGCGCGCGCGCGCGCGCCCGCCTTCCCCGAGCCTCAAGCTCTGTCCGGGAGCGAGCACGCGTTCGCTCCCCGACTCTCTCGCCTCTACCCCGTGGGAGGAGTCGCCGCGAGTCTCCGCCCCTCCACGTTCCCTCCTCCCGAGGCGGAGACCTAGAGGGCGCGTGATTGGCTGGAGAGGGCGTAGCCTGAGCAAGAGGGCTGGACCCCTGGGACCTTAGGCGTGCGCGAAGGGAAATTCCGATTCAACTGAGCACCTGGAGACAAGAACAACAAAGTATTGGCTCATTTGTGTACTGGAATTTCTTGTCGGCTTGCAATCGGTTGCAAGTGTTTTCCAGGACTGCTATGTATAATAAAAACCAAATTTCAAGTACCGCTACTTTCTTGCGAGGATGAGCGGTACGACCGAAACTACATTTCCCAGAAACCTCCGTGGAACGCGTCTCACCATGCGTAATCACGTAGTCCTTCGCCGCATTCGAACAAAATAATCCCTCCATTTTTCTGAGGGTATCGGAAATAATAATTCATTTTTCTCCTCGCCGGGACAAGTGCGACTGTTGCTTCGGTGGGAGACGTTCACGATGGGAAAGGTGATGAAGTGATTAGGGAGAGGGAGAGAAAATGCACCAAGTACAGTGTTGCGGAGGAATCTTTGTCAAGCTGTGAGATGACGGCGTGCGAAGAATGAAGGCGATTGAGAGGGGCTGAGGGAATTGTCTTCCGAGTGAAGGGCTTTCATTAGGCCCCTGCCTACCCTTGTCGTCAGCAGGTCAGTAAGCATGGCGAGAGTGGAGATGGCCATAGTCTAGGTGTCCTCCCACCCTTAAAAGATCATCCCTCTCGTGCCTCGTTAGTGGTTTGCCTCGGTTTAAGGCTGTCTGAATGGGGCGACCCACTTCCGGTTGGGGGGAGGGGAGGAAGACCGTCACGGGGGTAGGGGGAAAACTCACTTCCTGTGGGGGGTAGGGTAATGGTTTGGGGGTGTCCACCCTGTTTCCTGAGTGCATGCGGGGCTTGAGCGGGTGGGGGGTGGGTGGTGCCGTTTGCACAGACGGTATCCTATCAGCTTTGGAATTGTATTTTATGTCGGGGTTTCCCACCGGGTCGTGCTCATCACCCGCCTCCAGGGTTAATTTGCGGGTTTTGTCTCCACAAGTGGATGGATGGGCCATTACCTTCGCCCCTAGACTTTCAAATGCATTCTTACTTCAAAGCATATACAGCCCCTTGTTAAAAGTCTCCTCACCTGCCGACGAGGCAGCCTATTTTTCTTACGTGACTCATGGATTGCCCACTCCAGCGCCTTGACCCATGGCCAACCTTGACCGAGCGAGCGATGGGGGTCTCCGCCTTGACATGCCTGGAGAATTCTAGTTGCTCTTTTAAGGAGCTGGGATGTATTAAGAGGCTTGACTATATAAATGATGAGGCATTTTGAATCTCCAGGAGGTAAAGGCACATAATGAAGGAGTGAAATACTCGATGTTAGCGCACGTTGCCTTTATAGCTTTGAGGCTGCAGCTTTTCTCCTGGGGCTGAAAGGAAATCCCCCAGCTTCCAGAGTTCCTCCTGGTATCTGATGTGTAGTAGTTGTGAATATTGGATTCTAATTTCTGTCCTTCACTCCTTGTAATTTCGTCAAATTCGTCATCACTTTCAGAGCCATACCTGCCCTTGGTGGTGTAAAAAGTCAAAGGTCATGAGATGCAGCCCAGTTTCAAGAAGATAAAACTGCTCCAAAAGGACTAAAGATAAATAAGAGCTTGCTCTTTTTTTCCGTACGCTTAATGTTTATAGGAAATTACATACAAAGTGGTAATGAGCCCTCACTGTTTAGTCTTCAAATTCGGTTGCCAGGGGCCCACCCTTCACTTAACAATATGCTTAAAGTTCCAAAGACTGGGGGTTCTGTGAAAATGGAGGATTATTACATCATTAAATAACTGCCAAACTACATTATCATAACTGCCAAAACACTGAGAATTGAAACCTAACCTTAGCCATCACAACCAGCTATACTGTCCCCTCTCACCCTCTTGTTTATTACTACCAGACTTAAATTTAATGTAAGATGGTTTTTTTCCTATTGTAAATCGAATGTGAGATGTTAAATAATAAGATACTCGGAAAATGGGGAATACATGCACTTGAGTTTATATGGAGTATGTGTTGAAATCTATTTGAAATTTAAATGGTGTGAAACTTTTAATTATCTTAGAATGAATATATTATATAATTTCTAGAATACATAATCATTCTGTTGAATGGACCTGAAATTGTAATGTCTTTCAGCACTTTCTTCAAAGCCTGAACACCTGTGTGCTTTTTGCCTTTGTTAATCTACCCTCAGGATTTGCAATTATTTTAATACTACCTTTTAAGAATCCTTTCCGTTGGAGTTTATTAAAACATGTTTAAGCCAAATATTACAGTAAAGGATAAAAATACATGTTCTAACCCATAAACATAAAGAGGGATCCATCAGTCTCTAAAATCATGTTTAAAAGTGCATGGAATTGCTTCTGTAGTTGATCGAAAAGGAAAGACAAAGGCTGCATTGGGTTAGGGCATAGAGACAGGGCTCCTTAGAAACTAGCCCAAACAAGTATTAGTAAATTAATTACAGAGAAGATGTTCACTAACTTCTGTTAAACTGTAACGTGGAAGAAAATACATGGTTTTACTTCTGACAAGATTTGCATCTGACAAATAATAGCATTGGGGATTTCTAAACTATAGAAGGATTATCTAACTAAATGAAAGATATTTTTAAATTGTGTTAAAATATTGATTGAGATATTACAGTATCATGTCTTGGAAACTGTCTTTGGAAAGTCAAGGGGTTTATTAAATTGATTTTCGTAATATTCCATGGAAGAAATAGTATTAAGAAAAATTGCTGCAGCTGAGACTAGCAACTTGAAGAACCGTCTGTTTGGGGTAAAGCAATATATAAAGCACATATCTGAAAGATGTTTTGTGACAAGTGGCAGTTATTCATTGGTTCCACCAAAGAAGTAATATTGGAAAAGGTTGTGAAAAATGGAGAGGGAAAGTCTGTGGAACTTGTTTGGGTTTTAAAAGTGTTTCCGTTAGAAATGTTACTATTTTCCAACGACTCGTTTTTCCCCCTAGAGCGCTTTGTTGCAGTTTTCTTTAAATACTGTAATAGATACACCGTATCAAAATTTGAAACTAGAAACGTTGTAAGATATACTCTTATTATTTCTTTGAGTGAATGAATTTGAAGATTTCCTTTTGTTACCTCCCTTCTATAATAAAAGAATTGTCTTTTTTTTTTTTTTAGGTTACTTAGATTATATAACCATTTTCTTTTTTCCAAAAGCAGTCATTGGATACACTTCTCACAGCAGTTTAAAATATTAAAACATTAGGTCAAAATTCTGGATTTGGTCTCCTTGAAATTTGACTAGCCATAGACATCTGTATGCTGTACATAATGCAAAGGGCCTTGATTTTATTGTCTACCTTGCTAATATTTTACAATGATTTTCTTGATTATTGTTACTGTGGTGGTGGTGGTTTGGTTTGGTTTGGTTGTTGTAGTCTATGCTGAGTAGTCTGTTCCAATTCACTTGGACTCTAAATGACAGTGTAGTCCATAGAATTTCCTGAACTATAATCTTTATGGGAGCAAATTACCAGGTCTTTTATTCCGTGGCACTGGAGCAATTTACTTGACATATCTGAACCTGTTTACCAAACCTAAGTGGAGCTATTTCTTGGATCAGGGATTTACATGTATATCCCCTGGATGTCTGGTTCTGAGAGCTTATGAATGCTTTTTCTTTCGTTGCTCCCCAATCTGTCTGCTGCTTTATTGGCTGTTGGGATTTACCCCATATTCCCAAGGAAATGAATGCATTATTAGAATTATTGAATTGTCCCTCCTTGATCAGCATATTCATTTACTTGTTAAGATTTTAGTTTTTGTTACCTGTGGGAAGGAAAACCCTCTAATTTTCGTGATTACTTTTAAAACTCTGGGAAAATGTACAGAATAGGAAAGTATCGAGGGTGTTAATACATCATTAATGTCATGTGAATCGTTACAGAAAGACTTGCAAATCATTCTTTGAAATAATGCCTTCATGTCAGTTCTTCCAGCTGGTGACTAACCCCACGTGTCCAAGTAGAACTATCCTCAGAGGTTTTCAGTGGCTCATTCTCCTCCTGACCATTTTTTCAAGGTACTCTGAACTCAAACCCCCCACCAATTTGTAAACATCTGGGTCTATTAACTGTGAACACCACACAAAGATACCTATTTAAATACAAAGCCAAATGAACCTCTACAGCAGCGGTTCTCAACCTGGGGCTCACAACCCCTTTGGGTTTTGACCCAAATGACCCTTTTACAGGGGTTGCTTAAAACCCTTGAAAAACACGAATATTTCACAATATCGAATTACATATTTTGTGATTAATTACTATATATCCTCGTGTATGCACCAAGAGTTTCAGCACATTTTTTATGCAGTTTTTATTGTAAAATTACATGTCTCAGCTGATATTCGGGTGGGCTTATATGTGAGTATACACGGTACATTTAATTCTGATATGCTCAATTTGTAACAGTGGAAATACACCCTGCATATCAAATGCTTATGTTACAATTGATAGCAGTAGCAAAATTACAGCTATGAAGTAGCAACAAAAATAATTTGGGGGGGGGCCTCACTGCTCTCAGGTGGTGGGAGTAGGAGGCCCAGCCCCACTGCTGGAATTGAACCTCCGTCCCAGTGGGCCACAGTCCCACGCACAACCACTGCGCCACCCGGGCTCAGCCCGTAACAAAAATAATTTTATGCTTGGGGGTCACCGCAACACGAGGAACTGTATTAAAGGGTACCGACATTAGGAAGGTTGGGAACCACTGCTCGACAGTATTCTTAGGTTTTTCTGGGATGGTTTTCCTTGGTTCTTGCTTCTCAACACAAAGAATGTATGCTGCAGAAGAACTTTTGTAAATCCCAATCGCTTTCTTGAGGGAAAGGGAAGTTTCGGTGTACAGTCTCAGCTAGTGCATGCCGTCTCTGGAAAGTGTGCAAGGCTCTGCTGAGACCGTGCAAGAATTCCCGACTGAAGATGGCCACCTCAGGGCTGAGCAGAAATCCATGTAGAGGAAGTACTAAAACAAGAGCGTGATTGCCCTTGGTCTCTGCTTTTCACCCTCTTTGGAGGGGCTGTGGTTGAAGGTACTGGCCATTCTTAGTGGCTGAGGTCAGACACACCTGTGACATGATGTCACTGGTACCTAACGTGTGTCCAGGTTGACCTTCATCTGTATCTAGGTGACCTTGCTCTGAACATCCCTAGCTTTGGATATTCCCTATAGGTGTTTAACGTGTGCCTGATTTCTTCCCAATCCCTTTATTGTGGCATGACCAGCTAGTTTGTGTTTAACATAGGCATTCAGTGGAGAACACTCCCTGTATCCCTAATCTTCTAACCTATCAGTAGCACCAATTCTCCCATTACTCATCTTGACATTCCCAAACTGAGTTGGTAACTGTAAAACTGTAATACTGTACCCAGTCTTTCTACCGTTTCTCATGCTATCTTCCTCTTTGTTTATAATACTGTTTTCTCTAGGAACCCTTGTCTATAAAAATGCCACTTTTTTTTTGAGGTCATTTCTCAAGAACTATCCTCATGTATTTTCTGATGACTGGCTTCTCTCCCTATTCCCAACCACTGCCCTTTGAGCCTCCAGAAAATTTTGTGCATTTCTTGTGGCATTTAATTCTGAAGCTGCTGTATATTTATGCTGTGCTACGTATAGTTTGTGTCTTGCGATAAGAGACGGCAGACTATATACTTTCCTTCTCTCTTTGTTGTCTTACCAGGTTCAATGTTATTCACATAGTCCTCAAAGTCAAATTCACTGCCATTGGAGCCCATTCTGACTCATATGGAACTGCCCCTGTGTTTTCAAGACAGTGATTCTCTCAGGAATAAAAAGTCTCCTCTTTCTCCCTTCGAGTACCTGGTGGTTTTGAACTGTTGACCTTGCAGTTAGCAGCCCAAGTTGAAATGTTTGTGGCATCTAAAGGCACTTTTGGGGTATGATGAAATTAAGTTTTGTCCACTGTTTATTCCCAGCATGAAATACTATGACTAGTACATAATAGACTGTCCGATATCTGTTGAATGAGTAAATAATCAGTCATCATTTTCTCAATTGTGGGCACCTTTGGGATCAATATGCCGTTGCAGTATTAATTAAACTCCTATTACTAATGAGAAGAGACTCTTGCCCTCAATTTAATTGGAAACAAGTAAATTTAACTAACTTGTAGACTGAAGACTGCAGGTATATCTGAATGGAAATAGGGTAGGGAGATCAGTGTACAGAGAGGTGCTGACCTTGTAAGCTACATCCCCTGCTGTTGACTCAGAAACAAAATCAATCTGAGCATTGCATGCATCCAAACGCATGCTTTTCATAATTGCTCCCCAAATGGAAACTAGCCTAAATGACCATCAGTTGATGAATGGTAAACACATATCATACAGCCATCCAGTGCTATAAGAAGGAAAGAAAAAGTGATAAATTCTACACACAGGTGAGCCTGGAAAACATTATCCTCAATGAAAGAAACCAGACACAAGAGGCCAGATATTTTATGAATCTATTTATATCAAAGAGGCAGAGTCATGGAGACAGATTAGTGGTTCCCAAAGACTGGAGGAAGTAGGAACAGGGAGTAACTGTTAATAGATAGGAGGTTTCTTTTGTGAGTAATGAAAATGTCCTGGGGTTAGTCATAAGGATTACACAACTTTTTAAACATACCGAAAAATGACTGAATTATAAACTTTAAAATAGTGGCTTTTGTGGCATATGAATTATATATAGCAACCAAGGGATAAAAAGAAAGCCAAATTTGAAAGAATTTTAGCTGGGACTAGACGAAGAAATCAAGAGAGACGAAAGCAAGATAGGTCTTCCTTTCAAGGGAAATTTAAGGGTCGCTGGCGGTTACAAGTTGGGCTGCTAACTGCAGGGCCAGGTGTTCAAAACCACCAGTACTGCACAGGAGAAAAATAAGGCTCTCCCATAAGAAGTCACATTCCCAGAAGCCTACAGGGGCAGTTCTAGCCTGTCCTATCGTTGCTGTGAGTCGAGCTTGACTCGATGGCAGTGAGTTTGGTTTGAGGTTGCAGGAGTCCTGGTGACACTGGAGTAAGCACTGAACAGACTACTTACTTAGGTCACGGGTGTCAATTTGGTGTCTATGTGAAAGGCAGCTGGGTTCAAAGGATGAAAGTAACCTAAGGTAAGGAAGTTATTAGGAAAGATGGGAGAACTGCAACTAGATATTTAGTTTCCAAAACTATCCCTCCGATTAGGACAATATATAATTTTTTTAAATCATTTTACTGGGGGCTCTTATAATAATCCATGCATCCATCGTGTCAAGCATACTTATACATATGTTGCATCTTGCTCTTCAAAACATATTCTTCCTACTTGTGCCCTTGGTATCAGCTCCTCAGTGTTTACCTCGCCCACTCTCATAAACCCTTGATAAATCATAAATTATTATTATTATTATCATATTTTCCACCATCCGCTGTCTCCCTTCACCCATGTTTCTGTTGTTTGTCACCGGGGGTGGAGGCTACGTGTCGATCATTGCAAGTTCCCCCTTCCTCCCCCACAGCCCTCACCCTCTGGCCATCGCTACCCTCATTGTTGGCCCTGAGGGGTTTGTCTGTGTTGGGTTTCCAGTGTCGTGAGCTCTTGTCTGCACCAGTGCACATGCTCTGGTCTAGCTGGATTGCCGCATTTGTAAGGGAGAACTGGGTCGTGATAGTCAGGGGAGGAAACTTTAAAAAACTGGAGCAATGTAGGGTGTTTCATCAGTGCTATACTGCACCCTGCCTGGCTCATCCCTTCCTTGGGACCCTTCTGTGAGGGGATGCCCTTCTGTGAGGGTCTGCACTCTACCCCCCTTCATTTGCATCAAAACTCTCTTTTCCTTATTTGAATTATTTGCTTAGGATAAAGTCCTGTGACTAATATTATTGGTTCTAAGAGCATTTTCTGTATATTTTTAATTATATATGTGTGTGTATCATGATTGGTGTATGTGTGTATATATATAATATTGATTTCAGATGCCAAATGTAATACATGATTGCGTTGATTTCATTGCAATTTCACCAGCAAATTCTTTTGGTTAATTGAATAGGCACAAAATTATTGTTCAGTTTAGTTACTGCTTTTAAGAATGCAAGTGTTCCTTATCATTAATAGGATTCTATTTGGATGTGAAAAAATCAGAACCTCTATATGTACTCACTTTCTGTAATGGCTTCCTTAAAGAATTTGAATTTTGAGGACACTAGGAACCAAACTGTTCCCTTAATTTGAATCAGTTTAAAAAGCACTTTTATTAAGCAGTACTCTCCTTATTGTCTAAATGATGTTCACATTCAAATTACATTTAGCCATTATTCCAGTACCCATTCAACTAACATTTATTTCGTGTTGTGCAAGGTACTTTCACATGTTATTTTAATTCTATCAATATAGTGTTGTAGATATTAACTAACTCCATTCTGTGTAGAGAAAAACGAGGCATCGGCATGTTGGGTCACACGGCCAGAGTCACTCAGCACAGTAGGCGGTAGCGGCAGGATTTTAAGGCAAGGCCTCTTCAGCCCAGTGACCCTTCTCTTAGTCCACAATTCTCAATAAGATTAGTAAAAAAATTAGTGGGCACCAATGGAACTGGAAAAGGAATTTAGAAAACCAGGCACTGACTTACTTATGATAAAACGAAGCAGCAGGGGTGTGTTTGTTGTTTTATTTTTTCACTTGGAAGGTTATAATGCATACACAACGAGAAGTTCTTGGTAGAATGAAGGCCACATTTTAAAATCTTTCCCAGGTGATAAGTTATTGACATACCCCAAATCTCTAATAGTAGGAAAGCAACTAACTTGGGATACAGTGGCATTCATCAAATTATATAAGGAGCAGACACATGGTGTACCCACCCCGCCCCTCACCCCCAAGAGTCCCACAAAAATAACCTTTAAATAGTAACTTCGAGTCTAACATGGTAACAGGGTTAGTGAGATAGTCAAGCTTTGGTGAACCAAAGCAAACAGACTCACTGCCACTCATGTCACTTCCACCTCTTAGGAACTCTGCAGGAGAGACTGGGCCGCTCACAAGGGTCTTACAGGGTCTGACGTCCCTCTTACGGGGTGTAGCTTTCTCCCGTGATCTTTCTCTACTGGCCCACTGGTGATTGTACTGCCTCGCCTCGGCTCCTTCAAAGCTCGGCAGGTGGTACCCAAAAAGAGGATATTCCTTCATTTATATTCAAGTGTGGCAAACCGAAAAAGCATAATTTAGATCAAGAATATAAAACAAGATGATATGTTCCAGGTAAGACTTTTAGTTGCAATCCCAGTTTGTAGCTAAGGCAACTAAGGTCCAAATTTACATGCAAAATACATGATAGAAGCGGCACTAGGGCGTACTTCTCCTGCTTAGTTAGTAAAAGTGTGTTTTACTAAGTTGTCTGAATGAAGTAAAAACCATCTGTGGTAGGTTTTGACATTTGTTTACATAATTTTTTATATAATTAAAAAATAATTTAACATGTGACTTAATCTTAGGTTATTATTTCTCTATGTATCTTAAAGTAACAGTAATAAAGATCCAAAGAGAAAGTTACTAAATATTTGATAAGTAAGAGGTAGTGTGATACTGTTGATCAGGGTGGAATCCTGATATACCAGATCGTGGATCTGTAACTGGCACCTGAATAATTATCTGTATACTACATAGCATTAATGAAAGTGGCAAACAAACATCTTTGAAAACAGCTATAGGAACCTTTTACTTGAACTATTGCAACGCATACTTAGATAGGAGTCTTAGACATCTGCAGATACGTCTTATTTGTATTCAGTCTTCGAATGCTGAACAAAATCTGGTTGTGCTTTTTACTGGCTCTGCCCTTTTAATTGAAATTAATACCCTTTTTTAGAAGTATCCAGCTTTCCTGGGGTTTTTCTTCCCCTGCCTAGAAATGTATACCGCCTTTTTCTAGCTCATCCCCACCCTTTCTTCTTTTCTGTGTCCCATAAGATCACCCTTCTGGTACAAAGCTTTCATTATTGTCGCTGGTGACATCATGACTTACTACCACTCTGGAGGGAAATGGGATAGTGGTATTAAATTATTTATACTTGTAGAGTCAGTAATTCTACTTACAGGACTTTATGAAAAATGATTCAAATAAGGGAAATAATTACAGACACAAACGTTAATGCTACTGGTAACTATACTGTTTTTTAAAAGGAAGTGACCTAAATATTCAACATTAGAGTAAAAGTTAAGCACAACATTAATTATTATGACATCTGTGTAAGTAGAAAAACTGATATGATTGGTTCATATTTCAAAGTATTTGTATGTCCCGCATAATAATTGGTGCTTTTTGAGCGCTTTACTGGCGTCATATGCGCATAGTGGTTACTCGTGGGCTGCCATCCGAAAAGTCCACCGTTCTAAAGTACTAGCCCCTCCACGGGAGAAAGATGGGGCTTTCTGCGCCCTTAACGTGTTACCTTTTCAGAAATTCACAAGAGGCAGCTCTCCCCTGTCCTATAGTCACAATGAGTTGACATCAATTTGAGAGTAGAGTTGATCACGTGAGAGTGAGTTACTGGTGTCAGACAGCATAGTTGAAAAGTATTTGATAGTTATTAAGAGCAAACACTCGGTGGCAGTTTACAGACTTCCTAGACAAGCATACAACTCTCGGGATTGGTGTACTGGGTTGAAAGGTTTAGTACGCTGATCTTTGGACAATGTGGTTAATTGGTATATCGTAGTTTACAAAGATTCTACAGCTTTGTTGGTGAAAAGCACATGGGGTGTTAAAAGCATACAAATAGCCATCCATGATACAGCTGTTGATCTCAACTCCAGGAACAGAAGACAATGAAGGGGACTGCAAAGAAAGGAATCTGCATAAGCCTCAGCCTCATCTAGCCCGAGATGATGAGAACTAGGTGGTGCCTGCTCACCATTACCAGCCATCTGACCAGGGACAGAAGAGAAAGTCTTGGAGAAGGGTGCAGAAAAACTTCACATTCCGAAAAAAGGAACCCCAATGCACAGAGGAGAGAACTCCTGAGACTATCCCGGGAAGACAGCCTTTGAGTGTGGAATCGAAGTTGTTTTTGCAGATGACATTTCTGCCAAGTAATAGATTGGCTTAAAAAAATAAGCAGTGAACATTTACCCAAAAGCAAGGTGAAAAGGCAAGAAAGGGAAGGAGGGGATAGAAGAAGCAGAACAGACAACATGGGCTAACACAACTGTTCACACAGAGGGAAGCTATACAGTGCCAAACTTGAAACCAATATCATGAAACAATGTGTGTAAAAAAATCACTAAAAGGAAACTTGATTTGCTGGGTTTATTTTCACCTAAAACATAATGTAAATTTTTTTTAAAAAACAAGCACATTAGAGTGTGATCCTAATGTCATCGCATAGTGATATATGATCTTAAAACACATGGGGAGAGGTAATAAATACATCTACATTAAATTCATCTAAAGTATCTGGCATATAATATTCCCTCAAATACTAGTAAGCATTTTACAGACATCTTAAATATTTTCTTCGTACCCTCGCAGCAATCTTAAGAGCTCATGTGATTGTCATTTTAAGAGAATACTGAAACTCAAAGTTATATGTCAAAGGTAAATAATTTGCCCACAGCTAATGAGCGTTAGCATTTGGTTTCAGAGCCCAACTTATAATTTCCACTTCTAAGTAATGAGCGAGATCGCCACAGGCCCGGATCAGTGCCTGTAAAGCAGTGGTGCTCAGCCTTCCTAAGGCTGTTACCCTTTCACACAGTTCCTCATGCGTGGTGACCCCTCCCAACCATAAAATTATTTTCGTTCCTGCTTCATAACTGTAATTTTGCTACTGTTAGGAAGAATAATGTTAATATCTGATATGCAGGATGTATTATCATTGTGGGCTGCAGACTAACTTTAGGAAAGGAGAAAGCCTTGTCTTCCACACTTGGAGCCATTGGTGGATTTAAACTGCTGGCTTGTGCTTAATTCTTCAATACTTAGCCATTGCACTACCAGGCCTCCCAGGAACACAATAGACGTGTTTAACAGAAGACAGAACGCAGAAGGTGAGAGGATGGCTAGAGTAGAAACGTGAGCAATAGAAAATGTCTAGGACCAAGCACAGACGTGAAAAGGGACATGAAGGGACAGTGACTTGATGACATAAAAGAGGTGAGGATAAAAGCAAGGGAGATGTTGTCAATCCTCCGAACAGATGAGCTTCAAGAACGGAATCGCAGATTTGACAAATGTATTAAGTATAATGGAGAGTACTCTGAAGGTGATAAGGTTGTTTAGTTAAACCACAAAAAAAATTTTAATACATAGCTTTGAAAAAAATGTTTTCATTTTGGGGACTATACCCCTTGTATATCATCCTACATGGCAAAAAGTACTTTGTAGATATGATTAAATGAAGGATGCTGAGGTAGGGTAATTGTCCAGGATGATATCTGTCATTGCAAGCGCCCTAACAGAGAGATACAAATAGAAGATGTGAGCACAGAAGCAAGGAAAAACCTAGAGATAGTATATTATTAGCCTTGCGGATGAAGAAGTGGGGCCAAAAAACGTAAGCAACTTGGAGAGCTGGAGAAAGCAAGCTTTCCTGCAAGAACCTCTAGGATTGCTGTCAATACACATCCGATCCATTTTAGACTTTGTGTCCAGAATAGCAAGAATCTATTTGTATTGCTTTAAACCAGTGAGTGTGTGGAATATGTAATAAAAGTAATTAAAACGATTGCAGAGATAGGAGAGATGAAAAGTCTAGTATGCATGTACTTGGAGTCCTAGAAAATGAGTAAGGATAGAAGTAGGAGCAGTATTTTAAGAAATGACAGAATTTTTCAAAGCTAATGAAGACCTCAGATTTTGAAAAATGGACGAAACCTAAGCCAAGTCAAGGCAAGCAATAATAATACATTTAGGCACTTAAGATTCCAAAACCAAATTCTCGTTGCCATCAAGGCAATACCAGCTTAGAGTGACCCTGTCTATAGGACAGGGTGGAACTGCCCCGTGAGTTTCCGAGACTGTCACCATTAAGGAAATAGAAAGTCCCTCTTTCTCCCCTGCAGTGACTGGTGGGTTTGAACTGCTAATCTTAAAAGTTAGCAGACCAACACACCACCAGTTTTCTTAGGCACTTTATATTAAAACTGCTGAAAAACAAAAACAGTGAGAAAACCCTGAAAGGGGCCAAAGGGAAGGGAACGAGACTGACAGCTGATTCCTTAATAGAAATCATGGGAATCGGAAAACAATGGAATACAACTTTGAATGGACTTGAAATTAACTGTGAGTCTAGAATTCTCTTCCCAACAAATCTTATTCGCACAGGAATGAGCTACAGAAGGATCTCTTGACAAATGACTGAGCATGTGAACCCTCAGTGAAAACATTTTTCAAACAGAAGAAAAGCAATCCCAGTTGGAAACTTAAAGATTCAAGAAGGATTGTAAACCGACAGAAAAGATAAATGAGTAGATAGCCATTGCTAGGGAGTCAATTCTGACTCGCAGAGACCCTATAGAAAATTTCCCAGGCTGTACGTTGCTGAGGGAGCAGACGGTCTCATATCAACTCTGCAAAGCAGTAATGATGATAATGTCTTACGGGCTCCTACATATTACGAGAGTGGCATTTTCCATATGGTGACCCCATACGTTTTTGAAGCTCCTTCATACCAGTGTAATTAAAATGTATAACAGCTAGACACCAAAGGATTGGTGTAAATGGAGATAAATATATGAGATGATTTGATTTTATTAGACTGAAATAAGTCAATGTTGCTATGATCCCTTGAATACCATTCAAAACACAGTATAAAGGAATGTATAGTTAGCCAGTTAAAAGGGGAGCAGGGATAGAAAGAAAAAAAAAGTACAGTAATTCAGAAGAAGGAAAGAGAAGACAGGTAAAGAACATAACAGATAGGATATATGGGGAAAAGTAATACAAAAGGAGCCAAATTTTATTTAAAATTAAAAAAGAGATTGTAAGAGTTTTGTAAAACACTAATAATGTCCATGATGTCAAAACATACAATTAATCTCAAAATATTCACTTTTTTTTTCCTTGAAGCACTTTAACACACCTCTGTCTTTTGCCACCTTTGTAAACTTGTTTTTTAAACGTGTCATCATCTAAATGTTGAGTTTCTTGGTATTCAGCCTTCTTTTCTCACTCTCCCCTGTTTTCTCTCTTCTATTCACGACCAGTACAATCTGCTAGATGTGATGAAAATTCCTAAACCCTTGTCTCCAGCCCAGATTTTCCTTCTGAACTCTAGATTCTTTGTTCAAAGGCATCTGTAAATGCAAATAATCAGTTTGAACCCAAAATCATTCCCCCAAATGATCTATATTTGCATTCTTTCTCCATAAACAACATCTCTATCTTGTGACTAGAGGCCTTAAGAAGAGCCCCTGGTAACCTAGTGGTTAAGCATTAGACTGCTAACCACATATCAGCAGTTTAAAACCACCTTGTGAGAAAGACTAGGCTCGCTAGCTGAAACCTACATGGGGCAGTACTTATATGCCAGCAAGATTACTGCGAGTCAACATGGACTCATTGGCAGTGAGCTGAGTTGAGAAATCTTAAGATACTTTTTGAGACCTCTTGCTACCTCACCCCACCCCCAGTCAACATCACTAGAAGATTTTGTTGACTCTACCTCCTAATTTTATCGTAAATCAATCCTCTGTGCGACATCTCATTGCCATTACCTTGTTTGAGTGGACATTGCATTAGCCTCCTGACTGATCTTTCTAGATTGATTCTTTGTTGCTGCTGTCAAATTGACACTGAATTATGGGTGACGTCATGTGTGCAGATTTAAACTGCTTCACTGGGGTTTCAAGGTTAGGGCTTTTTGAAACAGATGTCCAGGCCTTGTTTAGAAGCCACCTAAGGAGCTTCTAGAGTAGTGGTTCTCAACCTGTGTCTCGTAAACCCTTTGGGATCGAAGAACCCATTCACAGGGGTCGCCCGACTCATAACAGTAGCAAAATTAAAGTTATGAAGTAGCAACGAAAATAAATTTATGGTTGAGGGGTCACCATAACATGAGGAACTGTAAGAAAGGACCGCAGCATTAGAAAAGCTAAGAACCACTGTTCGAGAGGGTGGGTGTGAGTGGCCAACCTTTCAGCTAGTAGTCAGATGTTTAACCACTGGTACCACCCGGAGACTCCCTTCTCACCACCCATCAATTAAAACAACCCTTTAAAAAAAAAAGCATAAAACGCATGCACCCCTTAAAACATTTCAAAGATTTGCTCTTGTACTTGGGGAGAAAGCCAAATTGTTAACATAGCCAGATATAAACCAATGTGCAGGATGTGGTCCCTGCTTGTCTCTCTCTTCACTCTCTCCCTGCATTTTTCTCCACTCCATTAGCTGCCTTTCACTCCCCCCAAGCACATGTTCTTTCTCACCTGTCGGCCATGAATGAGCCTAGTTCCTCAGCATGAATGCACCAACTTAACATCTAGCTCTCAGTCCTTCCAGAATTTTCTGTTCTTTTCCTTCATAGCATTCCTTTCATAATGTAAATTTTTATTTATGATGTACGTTTGCTTGCATTTACTTTAAACTGAATTTTCATGAGGCCAGAGACAGCTCACTATTGTATTTCCTGAGTCTTAACATGTACCTTGCACATATTAGAGTATTGGTGGTGCCTTAGGCTGAGTTCTCTGTAGGAGCAAAACCTGTGAAGCCCATGCTTTATATAAAAATTTATAGAAAAATTTATTTCAAGGAAATGGCACGCATAGTTGTGGAAGCTGGTTAAGTCCCAAAACTGTGGATCTGGTATAATCACCATGAAAGCTTCTCCTGAGTCTCGTAGTTACAGGTCAGACACAGTCTGGGCTTGCTCATGCCTCAAGGACTGGAGGTCAGGGGTGAGGATTGAAAGCGTGAACATCCATATGAATTGCATGCAGGCCCCAAGGAAACTGCTCACACTGGATCACAAAATGGAGGTGGTTTCATACTACATTATGGAAGAGCAGTCTGCCAAAACACTGAAAATCATAGCTAAATTGACACATGACATTGACCATCACAAGTGAATATATCTGATCAATGAAAAAAACTCCAAAGCAAACCTAAGGTCAACTATAAGTCATCAACTGTCTCATACATGTGTCTTGTACCTTGGAAGCATGGTGGTATCCTCTAGTTTAGCAATTTATTCAAGTTGTTCTTTGAGAAAGGTATTTAGTAACCATTATAATCTGAGATAAATTTTGATAACTAAGTCTATTTTCTTTGATGTATTTTTTTAATCATTTTATTGGGGGCTCATCCAACTCTTATCACAATCCATACATGTATCCATTGTGTCAGGCACATTTGTTGCCCTCATCATTCTCAAAACATTTGCTTTCTCATTAAGCCCTTGCTATCAGCTCCTCGTTTTTTCCCCTCCTACCCTGCTCTCCTCTCCCTCATGAACACTTTATAATTTATAAATTGTCATTTTGTCATTCTTACACTGTCCAATGTCTCCCTTCTCCCACTTCCCAAGGAGGAGGTTATATGTAAATCCTTAAAACCAGTTTCCCCTTTCTACTCCACCGACCCTTCACCCTCCCACAATCACCAGTCTCACCACTGGTCCTGAGGGGATCATTTGTCCTGGATTCCCTGTGTTTCTGATTCCTATCTGTGCCAGTGTACATCTTCTTGTCTAGCTGGATTTGTAAGGTAGACTTGAGATCATGATAGTGGGGGGGCGGGGGAGGAAGCATTGAAGAACTAGAGGGAAGTTGTATGTTTCATTGGTGCTTCACTGTACCCTGACTGGCTCGTCTCCTCCCCACAACCCTTCCGTAAAGGGATGTCCTGTTACTTACAGATTGGGCTTTGGGTCTCCAATCTGCACTCCCCCTCATTTGCAATGATAATAATTTTAGTTCTTTGATGACTGATACCTCATCCCTTGGACACCTTGTAGTCACACGGGCTGGTGTGCTTCTTCGATGTGGGCTTGGTTGCTTCTGAGCTGAATGGCCGCTTGTTTACCTTCGCGCCTGTAAGACCCCAGACACTATATCTTTTGATAGCTGGGCACCATCAGCTTTCTTCACCACTTTTGCTTATGCACACATTTGTTTTCAGCAATCATGTCAGGAAGATGAGCATCATGGAATGTCAGTTTAATAGAGCAATGTGTTCTTGCATTGAGGAAGTACTTGAGGGGAGGCCCAATATCCATCTGCTACCTTAATACTAACCCTATAAATGTATGCACATAGATCTATTTTTCCCAACATATATAAATGTGTGTGTGTGTATATATATATATATATATTTACCTGTGTACATTCTGTATTTAGACCTCTATAAATGCCCTTTGCCTCCTAGTTCTTTCCTTTATTTCCTGTTACTTTCCTCTTGTCCCACTAATCATGCTCAGCCTTCATTTGGGTTTCAGTAATTTCTATTGGTTACATTACCCTTGATCAATCACTACCAAACCTCTCACATCCTCCTTGCCATTGATTTTGGATCACTTGTTGTTCCCTTATCCCTGGGTTGATCAGCACCACCTCCCTTCCCCCACCTCCCCGTCCCATATCCTCCCAGAACCATCGCTCCTGATGTTTTCTCCTCCAGACTGTTCATCCAGTCTATCTTATCTAGATAGGCCTGCAGAGATAATGATATGCACACAAAAACAAGACATAACAAGACAACAACAAAGAAAACCCCAATGCTCAGAAAAATGTATAAATAAATAACAAAACTAATAATAAAAAAACAGTAACTAGTTCAAGGTCTGTTTGTTGACCTCTAGGAGTGTCCTCCAGTGGAATCCGATGGTGTGCCATGTCCTGGCCCCAAAGTCTATCCTTGGCACTCCCTTGGGACCTCCATGCTCTGCTCCCCCTGCTACTCTGCTGCATGCCCATAGTGTTTTGTCTTGGTGTGGTGGGGTCGGACTAGGTACAATCCTGACCCTGTCTCTCCAGTGTTTTCCCCCTTTGGGTTTTGGGTCAGTGAGGGATGTCATGTTTCATAGTGGTGCCAACCATATGGTCCCCGTGTGTTTTGAGTGGAAATATCGTCCTCAAGACTTGGTGAGCCTGGATGTGCTCCACTCTGTCTCTCCCCCACACCCCCTTCATTTGTTCCTGTATGCTCTGGTCAGACATGTCCCTTTCCCCAAGCTGCAGCTTCAGTGCTATCTTCTAAAGTAAATTTTCCGGGGGGTGGGCAATTGTCCATGTAGTTGAAATTGAAGGATGTAGTTTTGTTTTGTTTTGTTTTTAATGATAAACTATGCTACTAGTGGTGGGCAGATTTTTCTTTAGCTCTCACAGAGGAACTATACCAGTTCACATTGCTAACTGAGATTAGAGCTCTTGAGAGGTAGAGGTGGAGTTTTTAGTGGCAGCCTTGCCTCAGAAGTTTGTCTTTTCTAAAACACCAATTCTTTTTAAGTTTCACTTCCCCCAAAAAAAGAAAAAACACAAAACATTGTGATGGTTTTGTGCTACCAAATCAATTCTGCCTCTCCAAGGAACCCCTGCCAGCACAGATGCACTCCGTTGCTAACCTAATGGCTAGTGGTTTGATCCAAGTCAGCAGTTCCATAGGAGAAGCCTGTGGTCTTCTCCAGTAAAGATGACGGTCAAAAACCTTATGGGCAGCTCTCTTCTGTCACCTGGGACGACCACGATCAACTCAGTGGCATCTAACAACTGAATTCGCCCAAGGAAGCAAGGTCTGATTGCATTTGCTTGCTACTGAGATTGACAGTTGTGCTTATCAGCCATTTTCGTTATGCTGAATAGTAAATGTGTGAAATGTCTTGTAATTAGGACAAGACAAAACTGGTCAGATTTCATGATAACAAGGTCTTCTATACTTTTGAAAAATCCATAGAGCTAGCATGAATTGATATTATAAAGTGTCTTCTTAGTGACCTTGTATAGGCTCTCTTCTTAACCCCAATTTTTAATCAAATGATTGTTTCAAATGATGGTTTCAGTAACATGAGATGTGTAATTGTATGTTTGGTTTAAAAAAAAGTTCAGCAATTTAAAAGCGCCTGTTTCAAGTACCTTGCATTTCTTAAAACCCATGGGGGGCGGGGAGAGTAATTACTACCAATTTTAGACCGAATTTTCATGTGAGGAGGAAATGTTTTAGAGATTTGTTAGGTTTCTTAGTATGTATATACCTAAAGCCTAACTCTCATACTCTTTCTCTGAACTGGAAAGGGGCTGAGGGAAGCAAATTACATGTATGTTAGCAGGTTCCAGAATCCTGGTTGGAGAAGGGATCAGAAAGAAACATGAGAATTTGAATGATTAGAAAAAGTTGTTTTAGCTGTATTTACATTTAACAAGATTGTTGTTCTCTCTAAGTGAAATAATTTTAGTTTCATCTATCTATTGTTTTACCAGAGATTCAAAACTATTCTCAGTTCAGTAAGATTAAGAGCACAAAAGTGACAAATGTCTGCTGCTGCAAAGTATGACTAAATAAATTTCTAAATATCATAATCCTCAAGTTGCTACCACAAGTTTTTGGGGTTTTTTAAATGTACATGGCTGATTCTAGAATTGGTGAAAGAGACCCTAGTGGTACAAATGGTTAAGCATAGCTGTACCTTAGATGGCTACTCATGAATTTCTGAGATCCTTTTATGCTACTCAACCTAAGTAGAATGTTCACTTTGTGGACGTTATTATCTCCCAAGACATTGGTTTTGATGCCCCAAACACAGAGACTCCTTCCCACAAGACTTTGTTAAAGAAAATTTTGTAATTTTGTCCCTTGTATACTCCAACACATCCCTGGGTATAGGTGCAACAAACTCCCTCTCCCTCCCAGAGCTCTCTTGTCTATACATGCATCTTCTTGTAGATCACCAATTTTTCAGGATTGTGTACATAAGGTTTTTGTTTTTTTTTTCTCTTACGTTTAACTCTTGCACTCCTCCCAGGGTCCTCTATTGCCTCCATCCTTTGCCACCCTCCTGCTGTTTGTTGCCCTTCCCTTCACCCACGTTCTTAAGATCTGCTTGAGTTCCTCCACATTCAAAGGTTCCATAACAACCTGTTACCTATGTTTACTTTGCACTTGTTTTCAACAAAAATGTATTATCTGTTTTCTTATTTTCAATCCTGCGGGTTTATTTTTGTTACTATTATATCTGGGTTGACTTCGGGGTGTTGTCATGTATGTTAATTTCAGGTTGTTGTTTGTCACTATTGGGTCTCTGGCTGAAGAACACCCTCTGATTCTTAGTTGGCAATTGTATTTTTTTTAAATGAGTTTTTTATTATTTTTTTATTAGGCATCACTGCCCTCTGGTGGGACCCGGCCTTGCTCCTAGAGAGCTGCTGCTGGATTTGAACCGCCAATCCAGTGGGCCACAGTCCCCACACTCAACCACTACACCACCGGGGCTCAGCCCCTGTATTTTCTTTTAGGGTTTTATATGTGTCATCTCATTGTCTTGTTGCTAGCATGGCTTATGTTACATTGAGAGGATTACAGTAGATAAGATAAAACAATATGAATCACTGAAAATAAAACTGATGATGTGCTCCATAAACCTTTACTCAATACAGAATAAAGATGGGGGGGGGTGCACAGGATTTTGTTTACATATTTGTTTACATATTATGGCCCAAAATGGCATGGAAAATTTGGGAGGTGGGTCAGACAATAAAAATATTATTTTGGATTTGAGAGCTAAGTAAATGTAATGCAGTGAGTTTGTTGTAATATGGGGAATAATTCAGAAAAATGAATTGTTTTCTGACAGTGACTTGTTCATGTAGAAAAGGTTGAAATGGTATGTTTTTGCTGTCTATAGTCTCAGTAAGAACATTTTAAAAGATGAAGCTAATGCTGATACGTGTGAGGTCAAGGTCAGACATACCTCCATAGAGTCTGACACCAGCACACTGTTCTTATAAGCAGTCACATTTATGTGCATCTGGTAAGCTTTGTAACAAGTGGGTGCTACTTTACAACTTGCTTTAAAATGTTATTACTATATTTTCATGTTAAAGGTATCTTAATGTATCTGTGTTTCTTCCACCTTTTTAATGCACAGAAAGATACAGGATACCAAGACAAACATTTGACACATTCAAGGTAAAGACAGGCAATGGAATGGCACGTGGTCCTAATCCAGGGACTGCCTGACTGTCTCTTTGGGGCTCAAACATCTGTTGCAGTGTGGCCACACAGCTCAGACCACACTTAGAATTAAGTGGTTTATCAAGGGAAGTAATAGGGCTCAAGATCAGGAAGCATATGCACACAGTCTTGGGAGACTTAGTGGAGAGGGCACATTTCCTCCCTCCCTCTTCGCTACAGGACAGCTTCTCTCAGTCTTCTCAGGACAGGCTACTCTGGGCTGTGTGTGCACCACCCCACCACCTTGTCATCAGCCTCTCCACTTCGAACTGGCCCAGCTTCTACGCAGCAGAGCCGTTTTGTGCAGATGTCTTAGCTGCATTCCTGGCAGTAGGTTTCTTCTGTCATCACTGACTGTCAGGAGGCCATGCCAGGTCTCACAGTCTTTAGTGTTATAGCCCTTGACTCCTATTACAGATCTTGTAGGATGATCCCTACTTCCTGTGTCTGCTGTCCTTGCCTTTCATCCTTCCTTCTCTTCTGTCCACCAAACCCTGATCAGTTCTAAGGGATGACCCTCCCATCCACCAAGGTTTTGAACTAACCAGTCCCCACTCCATAGGTCACAGTCACCATGTGCATAAGGATATTGATTAATCTTTGAAAAGTACATAAATAAACTGCTACCCCAAAGCCAGTTACAAAGTATCAAACCATCAAGTTGTTTAAAAGAGGTCAATAACCTGAACAAAAGTAACCAGCTTCCTGTGGTAGGAAACTGGGGAGGGAGATGGGGTCCCTAAGAACCAAGGCAAATGGCCACATCGAGGAACTCATTTCACCACACTCATCCCCAGCTCCCGGAGTCCTGTTTCTGTAAAGATTAACAGCCAAGAAAGCCCTCCAGCAAGGCTGCTGAATCACATGACAGTGCTCTGAGTTGAAATTGCCTCAGTGTCACCCAAAACAACAGAACTCGTAAAAGACTACAAGGAATACTCGTTATTTCTATAATAACATGCAAATATGCTATATTATGGTTATAACAGAGGTGGAGGAGGTTTAAGTACAGAATTCTGCCATATGTAAAAGCAGTCTTATGCTAATTGCCAATTAGAGATATATTAAATAAAGATGAGGGGTGGTTTTATGTTTATTTCTAAAAGAAGGAAAGAGCAGCTTTATTTTGCCAAAAGACAATGTCAGCTGCTAGCCATTTATTTCCTAGCAAAACAAACAACTTGCAAAGTTCTAATTGGAAGCTTCCTTCTCCCTGGTATTTAATTAAAACTTTTCTCTTGCAGTATGTGATATTGAGGATAGTGTATTGCACCAGGAACGAATTGGGTCAACTATATCTTTTTAGCTTTAAAACCTTTACTAATTGTCTTCTCTTTTTAAGCAATTGTGCCTAATAGAACCTTTTCTTGCAAAGAGTAGATATATTGTTCATTGTCTTTTCCTTCTGTACCTATGTTAGCTTTGATAAAGTGCTTTTATTTTCTTTCTTTCTGCAGAGACTTTAATGTTTACTTAGATAATAAACATCACACTAAAATTGAAACTTGTTTTTTATTTGTAGCATAATTACTGCCATGTAATAAAACAATATGAATGCATTGGATTGAAATTATCTCCATTAACATGCTACCCTTGAGTACTGCCCTATACATAAATATTACTGCCCCAAGGGTCCCTGTTGGAAAACTAAGCATGAATGTGTGGCTTCTTCATTATAAAATAAAAAACACCTAGCCAATGGTGAAATGGTGATTTTCTATATATTAAGAATGTTGACTACTGGTTCACAGTTTATCATTATCTATTAGATTTGAGTTCAAAGATATGAAATTCCGAATGCTGTTTTCCAGAAAACTGAAAGGGATGGATTTCAGTTCAGTAGTATATCATTTTATGAAAACATTTGGAAAGCGGGGACTATAAGCTTTTCTTCCTTCCTAAAAGACAAAAACAAAATCTGCCTTTGAGCCAATTTTGATTCGTGACAACCTTGTAGGACAGAGTAAAAGTGCCCCACAGATTTTCCCAGGCTGTAAATCTGTACCAAGCCGACTGACCTATCTTTTTGTCAAAGACCAGCTGGTGAGTTTAACTGCCGACCTTGTGAGGAGCAGCCGAAAGCTTAGCTCGCCGTGCCCACAGGGCCCCGTTTCTTTCCTAGCTCACTTCCACGGAGCCCCGCAGGCCTCACAGTGACTAGAGGACAGGCGGCCCTGCTCAGTGGGGGCTTCCGAGACAGTGACTTCCTACAGGCGTAGAAAGCCTCGCTTTTCTCCAGCAGAGCAGCGAGTGGTTTCAAACTGCTGACCTTACGGTTAGCAACCCAAGGTCCTCTTTTTCTTCTTCTATATTTTTTGTCTTTTTAAATTATACCCCCTTAAACAGTAGAGAAAATAATGTGCTTGATCTAATGTGTAGAACTCTTCCCTGGGCTTAATATTCATTTGGGTGCTTAATAAACATAATAAAAGATAAGTTGTAGCTGCAGCTCAGAATTGACTCAATGGCAGTGAGAGGACCTATAATAATTTGCTGTATATTTTCCAACCTATTGTTTTTGAAGCAATCACATTTACCCCAAACAAATTACCTATCTTACTGTAAAATTACTGACATGTTTCACGAGTCAGTAGATGACAGATTGAAATTTAACTGGCATCATTAGCGCTCAGTTGGTTTAACAGCTTCTCCTACCTTAACTTTTTCTAATGCATATATAATAGTACCAAAAAGCATTTTCTCTTAAAGTAGTTTGGAGTTGATTGCAACAGAAATGTGATGCAGAAAAGAACTTTGATAGATACTGTAATTAAAAGGTTTATGGAAGAGACTGATAACCTGTTACTTTGAAGACCTTAACTATGTACTTTAATAGGCTACTATAGAAAATGAACTTCCTAGTTGGAAAATTAGAGTAAGCTCCTTCATAAGTAGTTATGTAAATTGAGCATTAAATCTTAAAATATTCATTTATTTCATCTCTTTTCTTAATAGTTGTAGAATTTCCTGGATAGGCTACTTGATATATTTTTATTGTTCTTTACTTAAAAAGACCGGCTATATTTTTGAAATGTTATCAGCTTTAAACAATAGTCTCATTAGCAATTGTGATGCAGTGAAGTACTTAATGGGGCTTTTCCAACCTTAGTTTTTATTATTCTCACACAGTGATTGAAAACATTCACCATGAAACCATGATAGGAGGGGATATGTGTCAACTTGACCAGGCCATGGTACCCAGTATATGCTGTCCTCTATGTAATCTTTTGTGATCTTATGTAATCTACCATTGTGTGTGGTAAATCCCAACATAGAGGAGACAGGATTCGGTTATGTTAATGAGGCAGGATGAAGGTGGGATGTACTCAAGTCTCCACCCCTGCTTAAGTCTCACTTTTATTTAGCAAAATTCAAACTGGCTGCCTCAAGTTGATGCCAACTCATGACTGCCCTATTGAGTAGAACTGCCCTTCTGAGTTTGCGACGCTTTATAGAAGAGAAAGCCTTCTCTTCTGCCTGCAGAGTGGCTGATGGTTTCAAATAAGTGTTGTTTTAATATAAATTTAAAACTGTTTAAGCATGTCAACATTGATTTTTACCACTTCAGAATTGGCTTACGGATAGGCATTCACTAATTTGAGATTTAGCTTTATTGTTTATCTTTTTTTGGGGGGGGGGGGCGGGCATCACTGCTCTCCGGCGGTGGGAGTAGGAGGCCCAGCCCCACTGCTGGAATTGAACCTCCGTCCCAGTGGGCCGCAGTCCCGCGCAACCACTATGCCACCAGGGCCCAGCCTATTGTTTATCTTAGTGACAAAATAATATGTGCTTATTGTAAAACACTTAAATAATAGAGAGATGTTGGTGAGGTGGGGGGAGAGACTACCGCTCTCCAGAAGGTAATGGTGGCTCCTTGAAAGATTTTAAACAAGAAATGACATGCATTAGATTTGTATTACAGAATGATCACTCTGGCAGCTAGGTGGAGACAAATTGGAAGCAGGAAGTACATTGCGAAGGCTGTTAGAATGTTTAAGGCACTATCAATGGAAGCATGGCTAAATAAATTTGGGGACATACAAAATGGAACAGTACACAACATTAAAGAATAACAATGAATCATTGGAGCACCTCGTAATATGGATGAACCTAGAGGACATTTATGCTGAGAGAAGGCAGCATACAACAAGAGGGAAGTCAGTCAGCCAAAGTGATGGCGGCAAGACAAGACCTTGGGAGGTTTGCAAGAGTTAGAGGCAACTGAGGCAGATTTATTCTATACAAACCCTGTAATAACAGTAATCTACATGTAGATGCGTGGATACACACTCAGGCCAAACAGGTGTGGGAGAGTAGACCCACATATACGGAGTTGACAGGGCATGTTTGTTTTGTGTATTTACTCTTGCTGAATATATGTAGTAGAGCATAACGGTGGCACAGTTATGAAAATTTCTTAGGCATAATCAAATACCTTGCAGGAATGAGTCACTAGACTTAGAGAATTAGGACCTCCCCATAGTCTTGGGCAACACTGAGGTCAGGTGACATAATAGTTCACAAAGACAACTCTCTTTTGGTGAGTAGCAACTGGAATCCTAAATGCTCACACGCAGCTAAGATGTGGTCAATTATTTAATATGGCTCTTCTAGTTATAATTACTGCAAAGGTGTTCAACTACGTGGACCATAACAAGCAGTATAGCTTTGAGAAGATTGAGAATCCCAGAACACTTAATTGTGCTCATGCCAAACTTGTACATGCATCAAGAGGCAGTTTACACAATCACGAAAGGTCTGTGTGAGAGTTTTATCCTCTTACCGTACTTATTCCTACCTAATTATTTACTGAGCAACTGATCGGAGAAGCTGGACTTCATGAGGAAGAATGTAGCATCAAGATTAGAGGAATGCTTATGTACCTTCGATATACAGATGGCAGTTTTGCTTGTTGAAAGTGGAGATTTGAAGCACTGTTGGTAAAGATCAAGAATTGCAGCCTTAAAAATAATAAACAACTTAATATAAAGAAAACCCACCATGAGGTGTTGAAAGTATCAGGCCTCTCAGAATAAGAATCATATCCTTATGTGCCCACTCTCCTGATATGATTGCTGAAGACAAATGGGTGCAGAGGCAAACAGGGGAGGAAGCTGATGGTGCCCAATTACCAAATGGTAAAGCACCTGGAGTTGTAAAGGCTTGAAGGTAAATAATTGGCCATCTGGCACAGAAGCAGCAAAGCCCACAGGGAAGAAGCACACCAGCCTGTGTGATCATGAGGGCTCGAAGGGAGCAGTATCAAGCATCAAAGAACAAGAATCACATAACTATGAATGAGGGGGAGAGCAGGATGGGGACTCAAGGCCCATTTGTGGGCAATTGGACATCCCCTTACAGAGGAGTCTTGGGGAGGAGAAGGGCCAGTCAGGGTGCAGTGAAGTAGCAATGAAACATAGAACTTCCCTCTAGTTCCTATAGACTTCCTCGCTCCAACTATCATGATCCCAGTTCTACCTTACAAATCCAGCTGGACTAGAAATGGTACACTGGTATAGATGAAAACTGGAAATATAGGGAATCCAGGACAGATGACCCCCTCAAGACCAGTAGTGAGAATGGAATTACCGGATAGGTGGAGGGAAGGTGGGGTAGAGAGACCAATGACAAGAATCTGCACATAACCTCCTATCTGGAAGACAGTCATTGGAGGAGTGGGCAAGGGGAAACGGCAGTGTAAGATATGACAAAATAATCATAAAGTATTGAGGGTTGGTGGGGGAGGGGGGAAGGGAGGGGAAAAGATGGAAGGCTGATATCAAGGGCTCAAGTCAAAAAGCAGATATGTGGAGAATGAGAATGGCAGCAGGAAGGTTCTTTTGTGTATGTATTGTGATAAGCAATGTACAAGCCCCCAATAAAATGATTTAAAGGAAAAGAAAACCAAATCCTCACAACTGGATCTATATGAAACAGCATAGTAAATGGAGAAAAGCTAGAAGTTTTCAAGGGCTTCATCTTGCCTGGATCCATTATCTGTGCTCATGGACGCAGCAGTCAGAGATCAAACATCACCTTGCACGGCTCAATCTGCTGCGCAAGACCTCTGTAAGTGTCGAAAGCAAAAATGTGAGTTTAAGGACCACGGCACACTTGACCCAAGGCCAGATATTTGCACTTGCTAAATATACATGTGGGCAAGTTGAACATTAAACACGGGAGAAGAGTCCGTGCATTTGAACTAGGATGCTCGTGAAGAACATCGAAAGTGTCATGGATTGCCAAAAGAACAAACAAATCTGTCTTGGAAGGAGTGCGGCCGAAATGCTCCTTAGAAGTAAGGACGGTGGGTCTTGGACTCATGTGCTTTGGACAAGGTGGACTGACAGTGGCTCACACATAACAATTGTGAGGATGGCGCCGGGCCTGGCATTGTTTCATCCTGCTGTCACCGTGAGTTGACACCCAACAACAGCGACAGCACAATTCCTTGTCCCGTAGTCCTTTCTGTGGCTCAGCAGCTAGGTGAACATTTCAAAACCCACCACCCGCTAAAGAAAGAGGATGGGGCTTTCTATTCCTGTAAAAGGTTACATAGTCTCAGAACCTCACAGGGACAGTTCCACTCTGCCTATGGGACTGCTATGAGGCTTCATCAACTCATTGACAGCAATTGTGGTTTGTACCTGTGGTTAGGATTCATTTGAAGGAAATTATCTGCTATCTCGATGAACAGGACTAAGGTGAGATCAAGTCTCTACCCGGTTTCCTTGGGGGTGTGGTCTGCTGAACGGCAAAAGCCACACTTCCATCAAAGCCATCCTTCTGTATATAAGAGCCATCTGGAAACATCTGGAAAGCAGAATTGCTAAGACCATCAGAAAAACCACCAGTAGAACATGCTCACAAGTGGCAGAGGCACCAGACTGTGGCATGAAGCCCATGGTACCGAGCAGAGGAGCCTGATGGAGACCAGAGGCCAAGGCAAAGAGACCGTGAGAAAGAACAGAGGAGCAGTGTGGAGATTGAAATTAACAATTTTAAAACTACTGTCTTTTTTTTTTTTCATTTAGATCACTTTATTTGGCACTCGTACACTTCTTATCACAATCCATATACACACATCGATAGAGTCAAGCACATTTATTTATTGATTTATTACTTTTTTTTTTTTTTTTTAGGCATCACTGCCCTCAAGTGGTGGGAGTAGGAGGCCCAGCCTTTGCTCCTGGGAGCCGAAATCGAACCTCCATCCCAGTGGGCCGCAGTCCCGCGCACAACCACTACGCCACCGGGGCTCAGCCCCGAGTCAAGCTCATTTATACATATGTTGCTATTATGATTTTTTCCTCTTTTAATTAAAAGATCATTTTGTTGGGAGCTCTTAAAACTCTTGTTACAATCCTTATATCCATTGCATCCATTGTATCATATGGATACATATGTTGGCTTCATTCTTTTCTAGCCATTTACTTTCTATTGAGCCCTTGGTATCAGCTTCTTTTTATTTTAATCATTTTATTGGGGACTTGTACAGGTCTTAACACAATCCATACATACATCTTTGTGTCAAACACATTTGTACATTTGTTGCCCTCATCATTCTCCAAACATTTGCTTTCATTTGAGCCTTTGGTGTCAGCATCTCATTTTTCCCTTCTTTGCTCACCCCTCCCTGAACCCTTGATAATTTATAGATGATTATTATTATTATTATGATGTCATATTTTACACTGTCTGGCATCTCCCTCACCCTCTTTTGTTGTCTGTCATGCAGGGAGGAGGGGGTCATGTTTAGCTCCTTATAATCGGTTCCCTCATTTACCCTACCTTTCTTCAACCCTTCTGGTGTGGCCACTCTCGGCACTGGTTTTGAAGGGATCATCTGTCCTGGATTCCCTGTGTTTCCAGTTCCTGTCAGTACCAGTATACATCCTCTGATCTTGCTGCATTTGTAAGGTGGAATTGGGATCATGACAGGTGAAAGTGGAGGAAACATTTAAGAACTAGAGGAAAGTTGTATGTTTCATTGTTGCTTCACTATACCCTGACTGGCTCATATCCTCCCCACGACCCTTCTGTAAGGGCATGTCCAATTGCCTACAGTTGGGCTTTGGGTTCCCACTCCATACTCCCCCTCATTCACAATGATAATATTTTGTTCTTTGATGCTTGATACCAGATCCCTTCAACACCTAGTGATCACATAGGCTGGTGTGCTTCTTCCATGCGTGCTTTGTTGCTTCTCAACTAGCTGGCTGCTTATTTACCCTCAAGCCTTTAAGACCCCAGATGCTATATCTTTTGATAGCTGGGCACCATCAGCCTTCTTCACATTTGCTTATGCACCCATTTTGTCTTCATCAATTGTGTTGAGTAGGTGAGCATCGTGGAATGCCAGTCTAATTCAACAAAGTGTTCATGCATTGAAGAAGTACTTGAGTGGAGACCCAATGTCAATCTGCTACCTTAATACTAAGCCTATAAATATATCACAGATCGATTTCCCCATCATCATATATAAGTATATTTATATACATGCTAGTATTTAGACCTCTATAAATGCCCTTTGCTGCTTAGTTCTTTCCTCTGTTTCCTTTTACTTTCCTCTTGTCCCTCTATCATGCTCAGTCTTCATTTGGGTTTCAGTCTTTCCTCTTGGTTACATTGCCCTTGATCAATCTCTACCAGGCCTCTCACATTCTCCTTGCCACTGATTTTGGATCATTTGTTCCCTTGTCCCTGGGTTGCTCAACATCACTTCCTTTCCCCTACGTCCCCCTCTCATGACCACCCCAGAAACATCTGCCCCATGGTTTTCTCCTCCGGATAGTTTATCCAGCCTATGTTACCTAGTTAGACCTGCAAAGATAATAAATGCACACAAAAAACTAAATAGAGCAAGACAAAGTGACTAAAGAAAACAAAACAATGTCAATGACAAAAAGAAAAGCCTGTAAGTAGTTCAAGGTCGGTTTACTGACCTTTAGAAGTATTTTCTGGTCCAGTCTGATGGGTTGCCACGCCCTGGCCCCAAAGTCTATTTTTGTTACTCTTTCGGGACTTCCTTGCTCTGCTCCCTTGCTGTTCTGTTGCATGCTCTTAGTGTTTTGCCTCGGTGTGGTAGGGTCAGATGGGAGGCAGTTCCCACACTGTGTCTCCAGTGTTGGCCCCTGTAGGGCTTTGGGTCAGTGAGGGGTGTCACGTCTCATGGTCTATGGCCCTCTCTGAGCATTGCCTGCTCTGAGTGGGGATAGCGCCCTCAAGGCTTGGATCAGTATGCACTCCGCTTTCTCTTCCTCCCCCTTCATTTTGTTCCTTGTGCTCTCATCAGACATGTCCCTCTTCCTGAGCTGTAGCTTCAGTGCTGTCCTCTGAAATGAATTCTTCTGGGGGAGGGGCATCAGCTCCTCTTTTTATCCCCCCCTCCTCCCCATACCCCCATGGCCCCTTGATAGATTGTAAATTGTTATTTTCATAATCTCACACCAATGCTTTCCCCCCATAGTCCCTTCCCCCCATGTTTTCTGTTGTTCCCGCCCCCCAGGAGAGGGGCATATGGTTGTGTCAATCATTGTGATGAGTTTCCCCCTTTGCCCTTCCTCTCCCTTCCTTCTGCCCTTCTGATATCACCTCTTCCCCTCCTGTTCCTTTATTCCGTGTCTGGTGACTTCCCACCTCTTAGCTATACTTGTGTACCTGCTCTGGTCAATCTGAATTGAGAAGCAGTACTGGGGTCATGTGGGTGGAGGTGAGAAAGCCTCAAGGAAACAGAGGAATATTGAACTATTATTTTTTAAACAATCAACAGAGAGTTAAGGATGGTAACCCTATCATGGGTTTTGAAAGTAAGTGATTACATTTTACATCTGGAATCAAGATATATACCTTTAATAATAATATAGATTGTTTATAGATAATTTTAAGATAATCATGTTTTGATTTTTCAAATCTGCGCTTTAGGGAAAAATAAGAGTGAATGAGATTAGAATAATAGGGCAATCAGATATGAAACAGTGTGAGCACAGTGTTATGATTTACCTTTTTAAACAGAAGGCCTGAATACTACTAGAACATGCATCTTGAGCATGAGAAAATATGCTTTTACAATTATCTCTCTAGAACTTTGACTCTGTAGAAACTGTTGAGTGTCTTAAAGTAAACAATTCCATGGATTCTTCAAGGTTCCTTGAGGGTAGGGAAATACTTTTCTGTTTGCTCATGAGGTCCATGACTCACTGCCTTAGGCAAAACCAGTTCTCCCCGTGTCCTCATCATTATCCCCAGTGTAACAGTGAAAATGATCACCACTGACTTCACTTACTGTGTGGGTGAGAAATATCCTTCTCATCATCACAGTCTAAACTGAGATGGTAAATACGATAGTAAACATTGTCCACATCTAAGTGAACTAGATATCTTTCATGCCAAGTTCAGGTATTAGAATGTGTTAAGCATAAGAGATTTCCCTTCCTGTTTTCATAAGCCTATAGATGCTGCCAGCTGTGTACTGTCAATAGTGACATACATTTATAATCCTTATTTGGGATAAAAATCTGAAAGCTGGTTGCCTATTCAGATTGAAGGACAGTTTTAGAATGCCCTGTTTGGAGAGTAAAGTTCAGTAGTGAAGTAAAGAGGCAAATGAAAGAAATGTGGACTTATAACAAAAATATAAAGTTCTAGTATTTTTCGAGCTGAGAAGAATTTCAGCCGTCATCAGTTAAGTCTTTGTGTAATCGCTGAGATATAAGATGGAAAAAGGAGCACTCTGGTTCTGTATAAGTGTCTTCGAAGGTAGCAGGAGAACTCAAGGATGAGAACTCCTTGGGGATAGCATTGGGCTTCGTTGTAAAGAGAAATCTAGTGTCTAGGGCTCTGGCTATTAGAAACGGGGTAGGCATTCTTAAGAGAGATGACAAACTGGGGGCTGAACCTTATATGTACATTTTAATCCAGGGATCTCTGTGAAGCCGTCTGAAATTATCATTTAAACCAATTCTTTAACTTGCTTTTTAACTAATAGCTATGACTAAATAAATAATGTGATATTAAATCTAAAATATACTAACCATGAAAGTTTCAGTCAGGAAAACAACAAACTATCCCAAAATCTCACTCTCTGCTCCTTCCTTCCTTCCTTCCCTCCCTCCCATCCATCCATCTATTCTTCCTTTTTTTTTTCCCTCTCTCTCATGCCACATGTTCACTGTGCATTAGCAGAGATCTATGCTAATGTGGTCACTTATGTCAGCAGGCTGACAGAACTCCGTCTTCATAAAGGTTTCCATGATTGCTGCATTCGAGGGAAGAAGGCATCAATAATTACCTAGAAACTCAACAAGTGCACCCAAAAGAATCACTTCAGGACAGACGCTCCCTTCAGGACCGAGGGAAGGTGGAGTAGAAAGGGGGAACCAATTGCAGGGAGCTACATATGACCTCCTCCTTGGGGACAAACAGGGAAGTAGGTGAAGGGACACATCAGACAGTGTATGCGATATGACATAATAATAACAATTTGTAAATGATTAGGAGTTCATGGGGGTTGGGAAATGGGGAAGAAGGGAAAATACGGGTAGCTGATACAGGGACAAAAGGATGTTTTGAGAATGATGATGGCAACAAGTGTGCAAATGTTGTCTGCATACATTTGGAGTCATTAGGACTCCACCCCTTCACTCTTAATCCTCTCAAGCCCAAACTGACACCGGATTATGTACATAGATGCCACTAAAACTTGCCGGCAGGAGTCGTTCTACCCTGCCCTATCGGCTTTCTATGAATGAGAGTTGACTCGGTGGCAGTGTGTTTGAGTGCATTAATGGTATGTATCTACCTCATTGGGTAGTTGTGAAAGTTAAGTGGGATGATATTTATAAAATTTATGATAGTGCCTCACCAGTGACAGTCACGGTGTTTGTAATCCATGCTGACGCAGGTGTGTCACAGTAGAATTGTGCTCCGTACGATTGTCAGTGGCGAATTTCTTGAAAGTGGTTTGACAGACCTCTTCCAAGGTTGCCACTGAGTGGATTTGAACCTCTCACTTTCCCACTCACCCTGAAAGATGCCCAAGACAGTACCTAACTAAACACTTAGGAAAATGCAACAAAAGTTTGCTGCTATTGTGGCTTTCATTATTTTTGCTACGCTGTTGTGAGTTGATTAGTAGCTCAAGTAAAAAAAAAAAAAAATCATGTCCACCTAGAACAGTGGTTTTCAACCTTCCTAATTCCACGGCCCTTTCATACAGTTCCTCATGTTGTGGTGACCCCAACCATAAAATTATTTCCATTGCTACTTCATCACTGTCATTTTGCTAGTGTTATGAATCAGGCAACCCCTGTGAAAGGGTCCTTCCACCCCCACAGGTTGAAAACCACTGATCTAGAGCCTCAAAGTGTGACCTTGCTTAGAAATGGGGTCTTTGCCGATGGAGTTAAGATGAGGTCAGAGTGGTTTATCCAGTGGGCCCCAAATCCAGTTAGTAGAAAATGGACACACAGGAAAGAAGGCCAGGTGAAGATGAAATCTGAGGCTCAAGTGATACATAACTACAAGCCAAGAAATACCCAAGATTGCCAGGAGCCCCCAGAAGCTGCAAGAAGCAAGGAAGGGTTCTTCCTTAGAGCCTTCGCATGGGCATGCCCCTGCTGGCAGCAGATTTCACACCTTTAGGTGCCAGAATGGTGAAAAGATACATTTCTATTGCTTTGAGCCACTCTGTGAGTAATTTTTTACCCACATGGGAAACTAATGGAGCTCCTTATTAGGCGAAGGGTACTGTACTACCTACTTTATGGGGATGCATTTCTCAAACAACTTCTAAAGTATGTTATTATCCTCATTTACAGATTGAGATGACTCAGAGTCAGAGATGTTAAACAAATTGCCCAAGGTTCCAAGCTAATAAATAGCACCTGGGATTTAAACCTAGGCATCCTGACCTAAACTGTCTCCTGCCAGATAGCAAATAAATACGAACAGAAAATTTCAGCAGTATACACTCTTCTTAGACGACCTTATCCTGTGTGTGCCTACAAAAAGAATTTATCTTGAATTTTGTGTGTATTTTGGTATTTTGGTAGTTTGAACTTTGGATTTTCTCCCTTTGGTTAAATTTAGATGTCCGTTTCACACTGTTCTGCTGTCCTCTGAGGCCTACACAAATTGAGAGATGAGGAAAGTTGGAGCCACGGTGGTTGAATGCTCCCAGAAACCCAGCTCGGTGGGAACATTGTCAGCCAGGCTCCTGACTGTAGTTCACCGCCTCTTAACTGGCTTGGGGGCCTCCCCTGTGGTTAATGTAGCACGTACTGCTGTACCCAAACTGGGAGGTTCTTGGGGGATGTCCTGCAAACTTCCCAGCGAAGTTGTTGTAGAACACCCGCTAGACTCTTGCCCCTCGGAGCTCACGTTAAGAGTCATTGTTGACGCTGGCAGTGAGTTTGGCTTGGGTTCTGAGTTATAATTTACCCATTTTGTCTTTTACGTACTCTTTTTTAAACACCACAAAGGTATGTTAGAGCCTTTGTAATAAGAATAAATGGTGACAGAGAAGATACCTTTGTGGGAAAAACCGGAATGATGACCTTAAGAACACCAATAACTTCAGGGGAAGAAGGGGGGAGAAGTGGGGAACCGATATCAGGAGCTCAAGTGGGAAGAGAATGCTTTGAAAATGATTGTGGCAGCATATGCGCAAATGTGCTTGACACACTGAATGAATGTATGGATTATGATAAGAGATGTAAGAACCCCAATAAAAGTATTTTTTTTAAATGATGAATTTGCAGACCAATCAGACAGGCTTCCATAGTTCCTCTAGTCAATTGCAAGAGCAGTGTAATCATAAAAAATACAGATGACTATGTTTTTTAATTGGACTCCTATGTACTAATGAAAGCATACTGTGCTTCACCATTGGGATAAGTTAAAATCTACTTCAAAAACTGAAAATAAAAAAAGAATACCAATAACTATACATTTAAACTAAATTTGGAGTAAATTTCCACAGGCAAAGAATTGGTAGTGGAATTAATGAAGAGCCAAGTATAAAAGGGGACTTTAAAAAGTTTGTGGGAAAATCCCTTTATCTTTCATTCTGGTTTTCCATGAACTTTTTTTTCAATTTTCAAAATATTTATTTAAAAATACAGGCTGCTTTGTTATTCCTCAAAATTTAATAAGAAAAAATGTTAGCACTTGGTATCTTTATCCAAAAGGGGTGTATTCTGCTTCTTTACAATTCTGTTGGCAGTGCATTTTTTTGGTGGCCTAGAAAATACTTTCCATACAACTTTGTTCAGATGTACCAATACATACGGTAGAAGCAAAGAGTCCTATAGAGAATTATAAAAAACATTTTTCCTTGCAACTTTTTTAAGTGTTACTAAAGTTGAATTACAAAGTAAATAATAAACACCTTCTTGTAATCTTTTGAAGCCAAAATGACTTTTATATTTCTCATTTTATTTCATCTTCCTAAAAACATTTTCATTTTGTTTTTTGTTTTGTTTTGTTTTTGTTTTTGGGCATCACTGCTCTCCGGCGGTGGGAGTAGTAGGCCCAGCCCCACTGCTGGAATTGAACCTCCGTCCCAGTGGGCCGCAGTCCCGTGCCCAACCACTGCGCCACCAGGGCTTAGCCCCCTAAAAACATTTTCAAAAGCAAACATTGAAGACTTTCTAGTAACTGAAACTTCAAAAATCTATTGTACTGTGTTGTATTAAAACACCCCCAGCCCTCGAAGCAGCCACATTTGAATAGTTACCTCACAAAGTGCTGGTAGCAGCCACATCAGTCCTGGTCTGGTAGCCAGTCCCGGAATCTCTGGGTTGTGACAAATTCATTACATTTAAATCCAACCACCTCCTTTCCAAGTGTGGGCAGGTGAGAAAGATGTTTGTGGAACTATGAAAAAAAAATACCAGAGTTCTGTAGGAGAATCAAGTTGTCTTTGATGCACTTTAATATATTTATTTAATGAAATGAGCTAATCATAAAATTGTGACCTACTATAATTGCAAAATTTCCCAAAAGATAATTTCTCAAGCCTTGTGAAATAATAGTTCCCTCTCACCATCTTTTTAACCATCAGTCTCTCATTCACTCTCTCCCTCTACCTCCCCGAATTTTCTTTTCATGCTGCAATTAAGAGACCGTAATCTAATGCAAAGCACTAATGGGAAAATTCCACTGTCTTTTCATTGCATTTCCTCATGGACCTTTTGAAACCCCTTCACATATAAGCCTGCTCTTGTATTAGACTTAGAGTCTTGGTTTCGGAAGCAGTCTGGGCACAGCCCCACGTTGGAGACAGTGCTCAGGCTGTGCTTCAGGGTCCCAAAGTGGAGGGCCTGGGCAGACGCAGTAGGAGAGGCCTCCTTCTCCAGCCAGCTGTTCATCCTGGAAGAGCTCGCTGGCTGGCCTAAGAAGTCATCAGGCTTCTCTCGCAGTGGAGGAGCATGGTGACTAGGGTCCAAAATGTTTGTTACTCGGGGACAGCACTGCCGACACATTGCGGGTATTGTGCCCAGTCGGACCCCACACACACTGGAGTGCAACGCTAGGGAGTGCCACAGAGCAAGGAGGGGAGCAAAGCAATGAAGTCCCTGAGGAATCCCGAAAATCAACTGCAGAATCAGCAGGCAGGGCGTGGCGCTTCACCAGATAGGATTGGAAAACAGAAGGGTCAGCAGATATACCTGGGACTATTTATAGGTTGTCGTGGTTTTTTTTCTTTTTCTCATGGCTATCCATGTAACATAGGAGGAGGATATCCAATCCTGAGGAGAAAATAACGGGGTCAGGAGCTTTGGGGGGACATGGGAGAGGAGAAGGTCACCCAAAATACCATTTTATCTTCACATTTCCCAGTGGAGTGAAGACTGTCACAGATGAGATGAGAACAAAACGCCCAGCATTTGTCCCACGCAGTCATGCAGAACATGAGGATTCCAAATCGCCACCATGTAGCCAGGAAAATTCCTCCAACACTTTCAGTTGTGTTGGTTGGAATCAGACAAACATCATATTTAACAGGTGTCAGTCTTGTAAACAGTATATAAAAAAAAAAAATCCCATGAGGATGAAACCTGTGAAGACCAATTCTGCTTTCTAGAGCCTGTGTCCAAAGAAACAGATGAAGAGACTGATCAGGGGAAAAAAGAGGAAGAAGTACTTAGGTAGAAACACTTCTAAGAGAAGAACAATTGCCCTCAGTTGTCCTAAAGTTGCAAGCATGTGTATGAACGGGAACATAGACAGCAGGTGTATTTAGAAATGGGTCCCAAAGGACATTATAAATTACACCTTGTACCAGGAGAGAAGAAGAGTAAATACTTATTAGCCTTGAGAGTATCCACCTTGATAGCCTTGGCCTTTACCTGAGACACTTATACTATCCTCCGCATGTGTGTCAGCAACACCTGCTCAGTGAGGTCATTCTCAGGCAGCAATACTGATAGACATCCTACCGCAGCCTCCACCTGGAGTCCCATCTCAAAGTCCCACGGATGGTCTGCACCTCTTGCATAGCCTAGGTGTGCTTGAGTAAATGTGACCATTTCAAATTCTAAATAACTGCCGCCAGGGATAGGTTCTCTTTCCAAGTAGGAGAGTGGAATAGCTATGTCTTGGACAGGCTTAGCATCTGCAGGTTTGAAGTACCAAGTGCACATACACTGCTGTGGTCTAAGAATGAAAACAAGCCTTCCACCAGTACCTGTTCCTGAGGGACTAGCAAGGAGAGTCTTAGAAAAAGACACTTGTATTCTGATACTGTAAGTATATTTGGAAAATAGTAGCGCTCATGGAAATATGATGCAGAATAACTTCCTCTGGGAAGTATGAGCTTGAAGTATATAAATTTTCCCAGAGAAAATTCAAGAAATCACTGGAGTTCACCACAAGCTCAGTTCCTCCAGCCACCCCAGATTTGAAGGCAGGCATCAGAAGGTCCATGGCCCTGAAGAGCTCCATAGCAGCCCTGGCAGAGTGGTCTCAGGAGAGGTGTGAGAGACCGCTCTCCCTCCTGGAGGCCTAGCCTCCCTGAGGCACAGTCCACACACCTGCCAGCTCCCCAGGATCAGTGCACCAGCAAAGCACCTTTCCATGAACCTTTTGACATTTCCTCATATAGGTTTGAGGTATGTTACTGACTCAATGACTCAATTTTAAATATACTGGTTTTTTTTTGTTTTGTTTTAGGAAGAAGTAAAACAACTTATTTGTCCTGGCAGTGGCATGAAAATGTACATTTATTGGCCTAAAATGTATTATAATTTTCAAGATTGAACCTTTTATGAAATTTCAAGCAGTATTTTTATACTCATAATCTTAGTCTGTATTTCTGTAACTAAGTGGGGTTTTAGTATAATAATTGTAGTATATTTATGTTCTTTGGGACATTTCAGGATATAAATTGAGTTAACCATATATTTCTGGACAGTAATAAGAATTACTCACTGCAGGAATCTCTTGCCACAGGAGAAGGAGTGAAGAATTTTCAGCACTTCTCTTGCCTTCAATATCATAATTTGTGAATTATCTGCCAGGAGCAGGAATCTAATCTGTGCTACAGTTTGTTATCATGGAGCTATATTTTTTTTAACATTGATGTTCTAAAATTTAATGCAGCGTTTGAAATAAAATAAAAGACTTGTAAACTTATTTCTTATAAAATGAAAGACTAGTAAACTTATCTGTTTACGCTCCCTGATAAGCATGTTACCCTCCTCTGTCCTGTGGATTTAAGCTTAATGAGAGTGAGATAATTTATCTCCACGTCTCTGTTCAGTAATAAGCTAGGGACTCCTGCCCTGGCGTCTCTATAGCAGCAGTTCTCAACCTGTGGGCTCAGTCCCCTCTGGGGGTTAAACGATTCATAACAGTAGCAAAATTGCAGTTATGAAGTAGTAAGGAAAATAATTCCATGGTGGGGGGGTCACCACAACATGAGGAACTGTATTAAAAGGTTGCAGCGTAAGGAAGGTTGAGAACCTAGAGAATGGTATGAAGAGAGGCTGGTCAAAGGGAATTTTTAAGTCATCTAATGAGACTTTTTAAAAGTGAAATAATTATTACAGAAAAGTAGGAACAAAAGCAGACTGAAAGTCATTACTGGAAGGTTGCTGTGAGTTAGAATCAACCCAATGGCAGTGTGTTCAGTTTCCGGTTTGGTAACATGATTGAGAATTTTGATGTCTTTCCTTCTAATTTTATTTTCTTATATATCTGTTCTTTTAATACAATGTTAATCTCTAGAGTACACTTTCTCATAAATACTCCATTGAAGACTTTGTAACAAAATTAACAAAAATAACTTTCACAATCTTTTGTAGTTTGCAAAGCACTTTTCATGTATCACAATATAGCATTTACATATGAGGGTTTTGAAAGCGCATCTGCTTTGTAGTGTGGTGTATTTCTGTTTTGTGTTTGAATAATTCAATTATAACTGTACTTGCTAGCTAGGCAAGTCAACTCATTTAATACAGAAGGAACAAAGCAAATCACTCTTCAGATCTTTATTCCCAGAACCTAGTCTCCTAAACTAAGCAACAGCATGAAGAGCAGCAGGCAATTCTGAAATGGCAACTGCTGTAAGGTTTACTAAGTAGACTAAGCACCAAGAATCTTGAGGAGACCTGATTAATTCTGGTCACCATTGTCAGAGGTATGGCTAATACAGTTTTAAACTGTATTTGTTGTTTTTGACCATAAATCAGTAGTTTATAGATCAGAAAGTTTACATCTAGCCATTAGATCTGATTTGTCACGATAAGGTGATGATCCTTGAAGATCCATGTATAAAAGCTGAAGGCCTGTCGTTTTGGGCGCTTCCTGGAAACTAGTCATGGAGCGCAAGAAGTTGGACATTGTGGGAATGTCAGTACTCCGCAAAGCGATCTATTAATACAGTGCAATCTCAATCCAAATCCCAAGACGTCGCTTAATTGAAGTGAAAAAACTAATGAATTGTTTGTAGGAAAGACAGAGTCCCTGAATGGCAGAGCAACAGAGCGACAGAACAAAGTAGGAGGCTTTAGTCCCCGCCACCGCCAAGCACCGCACAGCCCAGTAATCAAAAGGTGGTGCTTTTCCACCACAGCAGTGTCCCGCTCATGCTTCTGCCCAACAAGGACAGCTTTGCTGGCGTGGCAGTGGGAATTGCATCCACCTTACTGTCCTTCTGACTTCCTTTTTGTTTCTAAATCTCTTTTAAAAAAAAATCCTTTAAAGCATACTCATTCTTCTTCAGCGAATAATGTAAGACCATGACATAGGCATGATTAAATTCCCCAGACCCTCAGTTCTCTAGGGAATGTACTGTGTATACTTGTGCCTAAGCCAAGTTTTCCAGCACGTTTTTACTACAGTTTTCATGGTAAAATTGCAGGTGCCTCAGCTGATTTTCAGGTTGGCTTATACTCGAGTGTATCTAGTATGTTGAAACAGAACATTTCTATTTTTAAATTTTTAATTTTTTAAAAAAAATTTTGTCTTTTAATTCTGTATTTTTCACAAGCCTTTATGGTCTCCTCATAAATCAAATACCCTGATATCAAATACCCTGTTCCTTACTAAGCCCGTATTTTCTGATGTCTTTCAGATCTTGAGTGCATCTGTGACTTTATTATGATAATTAGCGGTTACTCTTAACTGGTCATCCCGCCCATCCAATTCATGTGTATTTTCTTTCCAGCTTTCTGTCACATTTGAGGATAAGGTAAACACTATTACTACTAGGGTTTCCAGTTTATAACGCACACAGATTTCTTCCAAGCCAAACATGTTGAAACATGTCCCTGTGGTCATTGTATGGCTACAGACAAAATCTTCCAGTCATGCACTTGGCTGAGTCTCATTAGGATGTCTTCCAAAAAGCAGTGGCTTCCAAGAGGATCTGTTGGCCTGTAACGTTTAAGCAGAACGGTCACTTCAGAAGGTTTTGCCGACATTTGGGGGAAAGGGGTAATCGTGATTTTTTTCAAAGGATACAGGATACAGGATGATCATGGGTTTATTAGATAATTGCATTGGTGGGACAAAAGAGGGGGGCAGGAAAATTGCACCAAACAATCTATTTCATCATGACAATGTACCTGCTCGTTCTCAGAGGGTAGCAAGAGCTGACCTATACATTTGAATTGAGAAGCCTTACCCCATCCACCCTGTAGCCCTGATTTTACCTCTTCAAATATCTTTTGTTTCCAAAGCACAAAGAACCTATAAAAGGAGAAAAATGTGAATTCCTCAAAAATGCCACTGTGAGTAAATCAAGGAGCCCAGAATTCTTCACGGAAGGGTTAGAGAAAAACACTCCCTTCTGAAGTATATATACCTTCTGCAAGCGTATGGAGGATTTGCTGAGAAAACAATAGCTATACATATTTTGTTTAAAAAAGGTTTCTATGACTTTGTAGTAATACTTTTATACCTACCCTCAAATAAATAAAAATTCCCTTTACACATTTCAGCTACTACCACTATGACAAATGACTTTTAACTTTGTAATCTTATTTACTTCAGTGTCTTCAATACCTAAATATGGTGTCTGATATATAATAAACTCTGAAAAGTAGTATTCACAACTTTTTTAAAGCTCATTCCATCTTAATAAAATTCCTCCTTTCTAATAAACTCTTCATGAGAATCATCAAACAGTGAGTGGAAGGAAATATGTGTACCTTCACCAAAGGATGGGCCTGTCAGTCCCAGGGCTATGAGTGGCCCTGGTAGCTTAATGGGTTAAACATTAGTCTGCTAACAGAAGTTGATAGTTCAAAACCACTCCACAGGAGAGAGATGAGACTTCTGTCTGCTCCTGTAAAAATGTGCAGTTTGAGAACTCAGAAATTGTAAGAAGCAGTTCTATTCTTTCATAAAGAGTCAGTCTGAATGAAAATCTGCTTGATGACCGTAAGTTCAATATTACCAAACAAGAACATAAACTTTCTGTATTTTGAATGACTAAGAAAAATAAGCTTGTTTCTTTTTTTCAAATAGAAAATTGGTTTGAGGGACTGAGTACTGTTGAAAATGCCTTTTCTGATAAGCCATGGTTTTTAGGCGTAGCAAAAGGCACAGGCGTCCCTGTGGCATAACGATGGCACGTGGGGCTGCTGATGACAAGGTCACTAGTTTGAAAGCACTAGCTGCTCAAAAAGAGAAAGACGACTTTGTATTACTGCAGAGTTAGTGTAGGAAGCCCACAGGGCCTGTTCTTTCCTGCCCTGTAGGGTAGCTGTGATTCACAATCGATAGCAATGAATTTGAAGTTTCTAGTTTAGTCCTAGGGCATAGCCACCACCACCACCACCACCCCATCCCACCCCACCTCCATGATTACCCCCCAACAAACACACCTCTCACAAACCTTTTTACTGCTTCACAGTATCCCATGAAATTACTTAAGAAAATATACCACAGATGAGATGCCAAGTTTTATTGAGTTGCTTTGATTTTAGTTCTAGCGCTGATCCAGAAGTTGTCCTATTTATAGCCCTCTCCGTGTGTACTACTAATAAAAGCAGTACTTAACTAGGCTTTGTTGGAAGACCAACAGGGCATGATAAAAGCCAAAATGGTGGACTGTGTTTCAAAAGGCAATACCCTGTTTGCAAAATGGCAAATTTTGTTTTGGCAGAAGAATGCTTTTATTCCCCCGGTATAGTCGCCGTGCTGTATAACTGATACAATACTGTTTTAGGTTTTTTTTCAACACATGTTATGTCCTAGCAGTAACAATTCTCCATTAAGGCTCCATTGAAGGGGAAGGACATGTCTAGTGATCCGACTATACTGCTGTTATTTTTAAGAAAATGTCTGATTCAAAAGCTTGTAAAATTTTACTTTAAAATATTCTAAACAAGGATAGAAGTTTTTATCTTTGTTTCTAGGTCTAACCTCTTTTTTCTTTTTTGAAAATGTCTCTAGATCAAGAGGATATGAAATTGTAAAATTCTGTAAAGCAGAGCTCCACATTACTTCACATCGTGATCACATAGTCAAGGTACTAAACAAATATTTACTTTTGAAACATAAAATCCTATATATTCAATACAGGAGTGGGTTATTTTGTGGTACATTTGACCTGTTTTTTTCCTGACTCTCCACATTTCTCCTTTTCTTCATAAATACAAAACTTTGAAAAGTTCATGGGAACAATTGATACATTCCTTCATGAAGAGGTCACTGAAGACAAAAGTGTTGAAGAAATCACATGGTGCCTGGCTGTCAGGAAAAATAGCATCCGAAATGTTAAAGACTTGACTTAAAACAGGTAGCCATCTAAGCGAGATAACAGTTCAGTCCTATGAAAGCAGCACACCAGCTGGTGTGCTCTAAGGGTCATACATTCTAAGCGCCCCGTTTGCAGAAGGCTATGAAATGGATGGCAGTGAAAGCCCCAGAATCCGTTTGCACAGTCCCCATGTGAATTAAGCCACCGGTGAACCACCGCTGACCTTAGTCCAAGCACATGAATGGCCTCGCTGCCAGACAAGGCATTAGAAAGTGCATTTTTACACATGTGATTAGGTTAAAATCTAGGACACTGTCATTTGTTCTCCCTTTTGACTCATTTTAAATTTGGTCTAGTTTTTATTATTTTTGACTTTTCTTTTGATTGAGATTTTTTCTGTTTTGTTTATTTGTTGGGGTTTTGTTGTGGCTTAGTGTTTGATATGTTTTTCCTCATGTGAGATTCTGGATAAATCTATAGAGACAGTAATTAGCAAATTACTTAATAATTAATAGTTCCTTAGAATTATGGCAGGGGGGGTTGGAGGGGAGTAAAGAGTTAAAAATAATGAGTACAAGAATGAAGAACGAGTTCTAAAACTGATTGTAGTGATGATGACACAGCTCTTACAATATATTTAAACCATCGAATTGTATTATGGTTTGTAAGTTATATGTCAATGAAACTGTTAATCAAAGGAATAAAGCTAGGCAAAAAAATCATGCAATAAAAAAAGAATGAAAAGATAATGAGTTTCCACAAACATTTAGAAACCTCACAAATAATTTACTTTAAAGTTAATACAAGGGAGCTTCAACATATTTGTGGGCATGTTTCTTACCACTTTTTTTATGTAGAATCAAATTTCTGTACTACTGAGTGCGTGGAGTCTTTGCTCCTTGAGGCAGCGATGAAGCTGCAGCATGATGAGGAAGTGGTAGGAACTACAGTGGCCTGAGCCCCTGCTCTCGGTCTAGTGTTACTGCATCGTACACATTTAACGGAAAATGGCTTCTAACAACTCGGTTTGAAGTGTTATCCATTTGAAACTTTCCCCTATTGTTAGGTTAGCTTATTATCTCAATATTTTTCTATGAAATTTTCAAAGCTTCCTGGTATTCCACTTCACTAAAACATGAGGAGTGCATTCCTTACTAGAATAGTCCAGTTTTTATTAATAAACTGGGTGTAAAATTAGATTTAAGGTACATGTGTTTCACAATTTCTATTTTCTATTCTTAATTTTTTTCAAATTATTTAGAACTTTGTTTTCAAAATATATTAAAAAATCTAACCACCTTTTTGCCAGGTTACCATCATCTTTTAGCTAGATTATTTTGCAAGTTGATCTCTTTGCTTTCCCCTTTGACCTCCTCCAGTGTGCTCTTAAAATAGCAACCTTTATGTTACCTTGGAAAATGTTAGATCTTAACTGAACTGACAGAAGTTATGTGAAAAATACATTTGGTCTCTCCTCCAATTTTCCCCACCTGACTAAGAAGGACTAGCTACTTAGGCTCATTGTATATAACCATAAGTCTCCTGGGATTTGGTTCCATGGTTTGAAGGCTTAGGGTTATGGTTTCAAGAGAGATTTCAGTTAGTTGGCCTGATAATACATTTAATGCTTCTGTTGTACCTCCTAGTTTATTGCATAGCACCTAAGGCCTTAAAAGCTTGTAGTAGACATCCAAGGCCTGACAACTGCTCTCTGTTTAGAGGTAGAGGGAGAGTCTGAAATAGGAGGACATGAAATGTGTGGCCACTTGCCTACTCTGCCATAAGACTGGGTGAACTGGAGGGTGCCCAACTGCCGCTACTGAGTATGCTTATAAAGATTCTGTAGAAGATCCCTGAGCAAAGGGGTAAAATGCACAGTGGAATTTTTTTTTAAAGGCATCACTGCCCTCAGGTGGTGGCAGTAGGAGGCCCAGCCTTTGCTCCTGTGAGCTGGAATTGAACCTCCATCCTAATGGGCCGCAGTCCCGCGCACAACCACTGCGCCGCCAGGGCTCAGCCCCACAGTGGAATTTTATATTCTAATGCACTCCAGACTTTCTGGAGCCATCAGGGCTAGATGAACCCTTGAAACTATTGCCTTGCCTCAGTTTTTAAACCAGAAATAGGAGCTGCCCACTGGGCCACCAAATGCTACGCAGGCCACCATGAAAAACCTCCTCCAGGCTTATCAAGGAAGATGAGACTAAGTCAGAAGACTAGCCCAGATGTACCAGGAAATGAACATGCCCAGGGATTTCTGATCCACACACCAACTAAAGGACTATGGATGCCACTGGAGAGAGAAGTCAAAGTTATGCAGTGTTGGCATTGTAAACAGGATGGTAAGCAAGCAGGCAACAAGGAGTGTCCTTTCTTTATCAAAGGCAACCAAAAGTCAGAACAGTTCAGACTAGCACATGAAGCCCCCAGGTATGACATCATCCAAGAGAGAATAAACGACATGAAAAAGATGGAAGGCTACAGCAACTTGAGCAGCTCCTGGAGGACTCCACTCCACTTCCTCAGAAGATAGAGATACGCACAGGAAAAAAGGCAAAAGAAAGAAAGCGAACGCACAAATATTCCAAGTCAAAGAGTTCAGACTCTGACAAAAGAAATGGATTCATTCCTCATTTTCTTCTCAAAATGAGACTCTTGTGGCCAAAGAACCAGGGAAGAAGCATCTGGAGAGAGCCAAGCCGAGAGTCCGCCTGGCCGTGAGCTCTCACCTCCCTCCCCATCAGGTGCCACCCACAGGAGGGGTGTGGCTCTCCCAGGTGCTCGTTTGGGACAGCTGCTGATAACTGTCAGGAACCCTGACACCTGAACCTCCTTTGACTGGCCACGAACTACGTGATTCATTGAAAAGGCCTCCTTCGGCCACCAGACTCTCTGAAGAAGCTTCTGTGAGCCCCGCTCAAGTTGAGGCTACTGATTCCTACAGATATAGTTCATAGGCTGCGTTCACTCTGATGTTGACAGTAATAAAGCTGATTGTTGTGTTTATTTTTTAAAAATACACAAATAACTTTGTAAAGTCTTATTAAAATCAGTAACTTAGCTGAACTAGGAAAAACATCTGCCTTGAGCATTCTGCATTTTAAAGATCAGGTCCTTTAGAGGATCACAGTGGCAACAGCATCTTGAAAGACAGGAATCTTAGGAGCTGTGTGTTTATGTTAATGAGAGAGGGCCAACTCAAGGAGGGGAAATGGCTCTCCACCCCAAAAACGTAGCCAGTGTCACTGACCTGTACACGTGTAAAAGGTTAGTATGTTTTGCTGTGTGTTTTCAACAACAAAATTGTTTTTATTTTTATTTATTAATAAATCATTTTACTGGGGGCTCTTAAAAATTGTTTTTAAAAAGCTTAGGTTATCCTTTTCCATCTCCTTAAAGCCTTTCCTTGATGACCCATTCTCAGAGTAACAAAGTCCTTACTTTAACCTACAGAACCTTACGTGATCTTATCATTCTGTTAGCTCTCATAGTATTACTGGATCTGCTACATTTACTGTTAACACGCTTGCCTCCTCCTTCAGTCATACCAAATCTCCTTCTTTTGCACTCCTTTTTTGCCTTCTCTCCTGTCTGGACTGTGCATGCATGCATAGCTCTCTCCACCCTCAAACCTGTCAACAAAGGTTCACTTAAGTGAAACCTTGTACGTACCCAACGTGGTTCCCCTGCTCTAGTATAGGTTCTTACCATTATGAATTTGAATTTTACTTACCATATTTTTTGACTCTGTCTCAACTGATCTTCATGAGGGCATGAATTGTTTCCAGTTAGGATCACTGTCAATTCCCACGTGCATAAAAATATACCTAGAATAATAGATGCTTAATGAATAATTAATGAGTCACCCTCCCAGAAGTTTAGTTTCTAGGCTAGCCTACCACATTCCTAAAAAAAATCCTATGAGCCTAGGATCTCAACTCTAGGAATAGTCATATTTTTGTCCACCTCCCCATCCAACACCCAAACACACACCTACCTCCATACGCCTTCCTCTCGAAGCAACTCGACATTTTTCCTAATTACCACTTTCTACTTCATCTACCCCCCCAAAAATAAGTACTTAATTGCCTAACCTCAGCTTTCTTATCCCCGGTAATCTTCCATATCAAGCCTATAGTGAAACATTTCTTAAATGGATTTCACTTAGCGAAATCCTAGTTAGCTGCCTGGTGAGATATGCCAGTCTTCTCCAGTCCTGTAAAACAACTGATTCTTGCCCAGAACTCTTGCACACCCTTAACACAATATTCACAGCTGGTAGACTGTTCTCTAATAAACCTTTTTACATAAAATTGATCATTTTTGTCTGGCCCAGGGCTAGAGCCTCCCCCTGTCATTGCTCTGTTTTGTGTACCTGTCAGGGATTTGCCAGTATAGTTTTTACTCTGCAAATTAGGTGAGTGTGGTCCCCTGAAACAAGATGAGACTTTCACTCCAGTAAAGAGCCATAATCACAGAGGGCAGGTCCACTCTGCTTTCGAGGGTGGCTATGAGGGGGATTCAACTTGATGGCCGCACGCTTTTAGTGACGGTGCACTGAGAGGGTTGGCCAATTTTTCATATTGTTGAAAGGACCATTTCATGAAACTGACGAGGAGAGGAGCCCTAGCGGTGTAGTGGTTATGTGTTGAGCTGCTTACTGCAAGGTCAGTTTGAAACTCCAAGCTGCTCTTCAACAGAACAGAGGCTTTCTACTTCTGTGACACTGACAGTGACAACAGCAAAAGGCCTGCAAGGAACCCAGCAGCAGAGCCTGTGGGGACAGGCCCAGAACAAGGGCTGTGGCAGAGGTGGTAGGGACGATAGAAACCTGCTGCTAGGAATGCTGCAGGAACAAGAGGGCTGGACAAAGCTGCTACCTTGACTTTCAAGTGGGTTCTTAGTCATGGAGAAGTGTGTTGCACTCAAGAGGCCTGTCCTGAGGGCACTGAGGAAAGGCCTGGATTGAAGATGGCATGGGGGGAGGGGAGGAGGTAAAGGGAGGCTGCGTGTTTTGAAAGAGGGTGGGAGTTGTTCTGAGGGGAGCCTTCTAGATTTTGCCTACATGCTTCCTGATCCTGATTCCAGGTTTTAGCTTGTTGATCCTGATCCAGGTTGTACTGTATCACTATCAGTATAGTCTGAGTTCTATATGCACAGTGCAACATATTCTCATGTCTAGCAGAGAAGTAGGGTACCTTGTCGAAGAAGGTAGTGTCAAAATTGATAAAAAGGTGGGAGAGTCTGATTTCCACCACAGAAGAATCAACCTTGTGAAGATAAACAAAGCCTGATTCCACCATATGATAGTTAATTTATATGTAATGTATCAATTATGGGATATCAGAAAATAGCACATACATTTTCAAATTCTTTGAATTGTAATGTTAACAAAAAGTTGCCATGGAAATTGGGCCCATTGTTTTTCAATGGATCGATAAAAATAAATCGCTTTTCTCAAATTTTGTCATCATTGAAGTGTGGATAAGAATTGTAAAATACGAAAAAAAAGATTGTAGAATGGCCATGCATTTAAGTTGGTCTTTAAAGTCTTTTCAGTTGTGTTTTTTTAATGCACCTAGAACTAGATAGCCTAGTGAGAGCATGGTAAGCAGGCTATGGAAAATGTAAGAAGAGGAGCTCAAGTAAGGGTTGACTACTCGTGGAAAGGACTGGGTAGTGCACATGGTTGCCAAGATCACAGCTGAGCAAAAGGAAGGTGCCTGTCATTGGAGGTGTGCATGTTGCTGTGATGCTGAATAGACACCAGTGGAGCTTCCTCACTAAGAAGGAGTCGTGGTGGTGTAGTGGTTATGCAAGGGGCTGTGACCTACAAGGTCAGCGGTTTGAGATCACCAGCAGCTCCTCAGAAGAAAGGCTGGGCTTCCCAATTCTGCAAAGACTAAACGTTGTGTATTTGAATTGTGCTGCTGGTGAAGGACATTGAAAGTACTGGGGGCTGCCAAAAGGACCCCAAAAAATCTATTTTAGAAGAAGTATGGCCAATGTGCTTCTTGAAGACAAGGATTGCAATACTGTGGACATGTTGTCAGGAGAGACCAGTCCCAGGAGAAAGACACATGTTTGGCACTGTAGCCAGGAACTAACCATGTAACCCGTAACCCCACTCTGCACTCTGTATGTATCTAAGAGAACTGAAAGCACATGTCCATGCAGAAACCTGCACATAAATGTTTACAGTAGCATTCTTTATAATGAATAAAATGAGAGAAGATGGAAATAAATCCACATGTTCTTTAACTGATAAATAAATTCTGGTATGCCAGCCCATGAAGTATTTCTCAGTCGCAAAAAGGAATGAAGTACCGATGCATGCTACAACATGGATGAACCTGGAACACAACATGCTAAGTTACAGAAGGCAATGCTAAAAGGCCACATACTGTCTTATTCTACTTTTAAGAAATAGCCAGGATAGGCGAATCTATAGACATAGAAAATAGATTAGTGCTTGCCAAGTGTGAAGACAAGATGGCATATGTTGACAGATTGAACCATAGCTGCTATTGGGTACAAGGATTATTTTTGGAGTAATGAAATGGTCTAGAATTAGATAGTAGATGAACAACCTTTGAAATTATAGAAACTATCAAAACTTATTTTTTAACATGACAGGTGAATTATATCCCAATTTAAGAGAAAGAAAGCCTTGACAAGCTCACATAACCATAAGACCTTTAAACATGCAACTCAAACCACTTCTGAGATTCCACTATTAGCCAAAATAGAAGATGACTTAATAAAATAATATCACCCTTGAATGCATTGCTCCTCCAAATAATCATCCAGATGAAGCCTAACAATCGACATTTACATTAGCCAAAAATATGAGAAGGGGAAGATGGATAAAGAAGCTAGATTGATGGAAACAGTATCCAGGATGGAAGCATCAAGAATGCTGACACATTGTGAAACATGTAACTAGCCACTGAATGAGATGCATAGAAATGTAATGAGAATCCTGTGTAAAATTTCTCTAACATCACAATAAAACAATCTTTTTTGTTTGTGTGTTTTCATTTTAATAAATCGTTTTATTGGGGCCTCTTACAATTCTTAAAACAATCCATACGTAATTGTGTCAAACACATTTTTAGATGTATGTTGCCAGCATCCTTTTCAAAACATTTGCTTTCTACTTGAGCCCTTGTTATGACCTCCTCAGTTTTTTCCTCCCTCCTCCACCCTCCCACCCTCACGAAGGCCAGACAAATTATAAATTATTGCTATCTCCATATTTTACACCATCCACTGTCAGACTTCACCCATGTTTTTGTTGTTCTCATGGTTAAACGTTGATTATAGTGATCGGTTCCCCCTTCCTCCCTCCACTTTCCCCCTACTCTCAGGGAGTCACTATTCCTATTATTGTTCCTGAGGTGGTTAATCTGTCCTGCATTCTGTGTATCAAGGGCTCTTATCTGTACTTGTGACCATGCTCTGGCCTAGCCAGATTAGTAAGGTAGACCTGGGGCCATGAAGAGCAGGTGAGGAAACATTAAAGAACTCAAGGAATGTTGTGTGTTTTTTTTCAGTGCTACACTGCACTCTGGCTATTCATACCTTCCTTGTGACCCTTCTGTGAGGGGATGTCCAATTGTCTAAAGATGGACTTTCTGTCTCCACTCCTTCCCACCTTCATTCTCAATGACATGAGTGTTTATTGGAGTTCTTATAAAGCCTGATATCTGAGTCTGTCAACACCTCATCATCACATATAGTATATGAAGTCTTAAAGTCTTGAGCATAAATGAGCAGCCATCTAGCTCAGGAGCAACAACCCATCACAAAAGAAGCTCACTTGCTGTGCGATCAGGAGGTACTGAAACAATTGGGTATCAGGCATCAAAGAACAAAAATCAAAATCAATGGACCAATTGACTCCCGATATCGCTGAAGACAAATGGATACAAAGGCAAATAGAGTAGAAGAAACGATGGTGCCCAGCTACCAAATGATTGAATGTCTGCAGTCTCAAAGACTTGAAGATATACAAGTCACCATTCAACGCAGAAACAGCAAAGCCCACATGGAAGAAGCACACCAGAATGTGTGATCAAGAGAGGCTGAAGGAAGCAGGTATCAAGCATCAAAGAACAAGAATCACATCATCACGAATGAGGGGAAGAGCAGAGTGGGGACCTAAGGCCCACTGGTGGGTAATTGGTCACCCCTTTACAGGGGAGTCACGGGGAGGAGGCAGACCAGTCAAGGTGCAGCAGGGCAGCGATGATGCATACAAGTTTCCTCTAGTTCCTGAAGCCTTCCTCCCCACAACCATCATGGTCCCAATTATACCTTACAAATCCAGATGGACTGGAGAAGGTACACTAGTAGAGAGGGGAGCTGGAGATACGGGAAAACCAAGATGGATGAGCCCCTTCGGGCCAGTGGTTAGATTGGAGCTGCTGGAACGGTGGAGAGAAGGTGGGGTAGAGAGACGGAACCAACTGCAAGGATATACACATAAACTCCTTTTTGAAGGACAGGAATCAAAGGAGTGAGTTAGGGGAGAAGTCGGGCAATGTATGATATGACAGAACAATAATAATGTATAAAGCATTGAGCGTTGGTGGAGAGGGGAAGGGATGGAAAAGCGGATACCAGGGGCTCAAGGGAAAGGCAGATGATTAGAGAATGATAACAGCAGTGAACATGTGAAAGTGCTTGGCACAGTATGTTTGTTTATGTATTGTGAAAAGCGATGTACGAGTCCACACTAAAATGATTTTTAATTAAAAAAAGATATAGCCTCTGGAGTCTTAAAGGCTTGAAGATAAATAAGTGGCTATCTAGTAGGGAAGTGACAAAGCCCACACGGAAGAAGCACATCAGCCTGTGTGATGATAAAAACAATCTTTAAAAGAAAGTCATTTAGGGGGACTTGTTATAAGGTGAGAGTAGTGTATAGAGATGAAACTGGAATGGAAGATTTGGATGCATTAAATCTGATGGACTGGGAAAATTGTAACAGGAAATGTGGTAGCTGATAAATGTCCTTGGAGCATATGGCAGGACCCCTAAAGGTAGTAAGGGCCCAGTTATGGTTGGGTATCATAAATGGATAGTCGCATCTGTTGTTTTGTGATTTTCTTCTCTAATAGGACCTCACGACAGAATCAAAGTTCATTTATGTCTGGGGTGTAAAAGAATATCATGAAAATGATATGTGAGCATATTAGGGAAAGAGTGTCAATGTAGTCATGGTTCTAAGAAGAAAAGAGGAAACCTATCATAAGATTGTTTGGCTAAAAATCATTTGTAGTAAAAAAAAAAAAAATCATTTGTAGTAAGACTGAGAGCCCTGAAATGAGAAGAGTTAGTGCTCAGAGGTCTTTGTATTTGATATGATTTTGAAAGGGAAAACTATAGGAAATGGAGAAGGCTGGATCTCACCTCTCAATCTTGAGATTTGAGGTAAGGGAGGCTGGCAGGTGGAGAGGAAATTAGATGCATGTCCAAGAGAGCAGTTAATGAAGTTGATTAACATACTTCTTGCAAAGTAAGGAGAGGTCATTTGCAAAGAGCCAGCTCCAGGAAAGGGAAGTACAAATGTTCCTTCCAGAACAGTCCAATGCATTTAGGATAATAGAGTCTTGTTTGTGAGATTGTCCCCGTTGTGATGATTAACCAATCTGAAATTCCATAGCTAAGGTTCAAACTCTGATTCAAAGTGTTTATCCCATAATACCATTGTGTGAAGCCTCTGGGTAAAAGCTAGCTATCCTTAGATGAGTCCTTTGTACAAGGAAGCAGCCACATAATAGACCTATTCGTGTTAGCTGCTTTGGAAAACCATATATGTATATATGTTTTCCTTTTGTACATATTTGTCTTTTTCCCCCTTCCAGACCAACATTCATTACATTTCTTAAGTGTTTTGCATAGAATTTCAAAGTTCAGTGTGACCTGGTGCTGGGACAGACCACTGGGAAATTATCAGGCACAGATGCCACATTGAAGGCTTTTGCCAATTTGTAACTTGGTAGCCGTGATTCATCCTTATGGACCATCCGAAAGTTGATTCTTGCAGGATTTTAGCCATATTTGGGGGAATAGAACCCCATTTCCCCCCACCCCACCCCCCACACACAACTTTTTGGACTAATTTAAAAGCCTTTGAGTTTCGATGAATGTTCTCATTTCCTTCTTTTGTTGATCTTGGCCCCTTAAATATCCACCCACCTTATTACTCATTTCTCGGGGACTTGACTTCTCAAAAACACAAGAGGAAATGTATCTGTAGCCATATGGGTTGAATAAAACAAACTTTAGAGAAAGAAATGTGTGTTCTCTGAACTTTCTTTGTTTATGTGATCTGTTTATATGTTGTTAAGATTGTGTTGCCCAGCTGCCTCCCAACATTTCAGAAATGACTAAAGTTAATCTGGAAGCCTCTCTTTGAGGGTAATGTTGCCACAGTAAATGGAAAAAACACTTCATTTGTCTCCTATCAGATAATCCCGCTTCTTTTGAGGTGTGGGTGGGATGCCAAGAGCTCCATATGCTAAATTTTTGACATTTTTGAAACGTCCTTAACTTCTAGAAAGACTATTACAAGGAAGCCAATCAGTGTATTTTGGAATATACATCTGACTGTACAAGGACACTTTTAAAAAATCATGGACAATCAGAATGAAAAGATAGGGCTGCGGCCCATGGGCTTGGCGGTTCAAATCCAGCGGTGACTCTCAGGAACAGCACTGGGTAGCTCCCATGACCACCAGAGGCAGTAAGGCCCACAAAAAAAAAAAAAAGAAAGAAAGAAAAGATAATGGAAATTTTCCACAAACCTTGAAGCACCCTTGTCTAGAGAGAGATTTCTTACAAAGCCATGGTTCATGCAGTTGTAGAGGGTAACAAGTCCCAACCCTGTGGGTCAAGCTGTAGACTGAACCCCCAGGAGAACGTCCCATCTCAGCTCACAAATGGAGGGAATTGCATAATACTGAGAATCATGCCTTGTCGGGTTGATCCTTATCATTGATCATTACAGTCCACCCTTTGTCAATTTGACACTTGCACAGTTCTCTAGCCGTAATCTCTAAATAGAATTATGAAGTCATATTTGTTGCTAGCTTAATAAAGCTAACACATAGAAGCCAAATATATAATAGCCTCTTGTACATCTTATTAAGATATGAAAAGAAATATATATATATATGAGCTTTAAAATTTCATGAAACAAACTGAAAGATAATAGAATTTTAATGAATATATGCATGCATACATGAATAACAAAACAAAAATATTCATAACAATGGAGTACTCATACCTACAAGTGACTAGCTAGACATATCTGGTATTTAGAACTCTCTTTTTCCACCATCCATGCCATGTTCCTTTTACCCTCAGCAAACACTTTAGTTGATTATACTTCTTTGCAAGATTGAGTGGCCCATACCTACTGTGTTTACTCAAAAATAAGGCAGGGTTTTATATTTATTTTTCCTCAGGATGATACCTTAGGGCTTATTTTCAGGGGATGAATTATTTTTAGGTACAGTATAACAATCTCCATTTATTCAAATATAGTTGAGTTGTCTTCTTCTAGAACATCAGCATAACTCTCCAAACCCCTAATTCCATCCTGAATTTCTTGTGACTATTTCCTTTAGAACCATTGGCCCCACTCTCTCATGTCGAGCAATAGAAACAAACTCTCATTCAATGAGCAGCTCTTATCCATGTACCCTTCTCAGAGTATATTGGGAATAACACTGCCAGTGATTTTATCCCATGAATTCCTCACCCAAATCACAACCTTTTGCAGGCTAGGCTGCACTGTTTCCATGCTGATTGCTTGTCATGTCACTGAGGAGACTTTCCCCTCAAAGCCTCGGCTGGCAGCACACACAGAATGTGCCAGGACCTGACAGGGGGGTCCGACCTAGTTGTTGAGGCTACTACTCTGGTCACCTCTGGGATAGCAGCTGTCACTCTGGGGCAGAGGAGAAGGACTGCCCATCTTTACCGTTCCGTGGGACGAAATGCATGGGTTGTGCAGATAATGGTGCATAGCCATTCCCATCACTAGGTCTTATTTTCGGGGTAGGGCTTACATTATGCAAATGCTTAGAGATCCTGGTATGACTTACTGTATGGGTCTTATTTTCGGGGAAACACGGTATATTCCTGAATGATCTTGACCGTTAGTTGTTAGGTGGAGATTGGGTTGCTCTCGCTTTCTACCAACCTTAAGTACAGCACATGTAACAACAGTAAGAAACGGCCCATGAGATCGCTTACATTCCAGGCATACATTTTTTACCTGACTTATGCAATATCAATTATATTTTCTCTTTGTAGTCAAAATAATTGCTCAGGAACTCCCTTTTTTGTCTGTTGGTCTGAGATATAAGGAGTCCAAAGATGCTGGGTTGCATTCTTTAGAAAAAATATCTTAAAATGCCCCATACCATGAGAACTTTACTGAGGTGTAGGGACTAAATTCTGTCAGGTTAATTTCCAGGATTCTAGCATGCCAGTATCTTACCAACAAGCCTAGCATCCTTGCTACCTCTTTCTTACTAGGCTCATGCAGCGTATGTCACACTGTGTCACCAGTGTGGCATTGTGTTGCAAAGAAATGACACTCAAAGCCCCTGCAGATTAAATTACACCACCGGGCTTCAGTGTTGCAATATCTCTGAGGTGAGACAGTGGAGGTGTATTGTTGGGCTTGCCAGCTGAAAGCAACGCACTTCTGGTGGCCCTTCAAAGCAAACGTGGGGAAAGGCTGCAGCCAGATCAGTAGCTGTATAGCAGAACCCGGAAATGTATTCATTTCCTCAAGCACTGAAACATTTGAAACAGCAACTGCAATTAGATTCACTACTTGCTTAAGTTTACAATAACCTACTGTCATTCTCCAAGATCCGACTGGCTTGCTTTGGTTAGGTTTGTTCTTGTTTTGTTTTGTTTTGCACAAGCCACGTCATGTAAGTTGAATAGGGATGTGGTAAAAATCGCATTCCAAATTCCACCACGTTACTGAAGCACCCTCGTCTGTGGCTCCTATTGATGTGGTGGCTGGAATTCTCCACTCTGTAGGTCTGCCACCAGGTTGGAAGCTTCTCCTGACTCATGCAGTTAATGGGCTGATGAACCCAAAATGAGCAGATCATTTGAAACTCACAGGGTTGCAGCTCATAGGCACTGACAGATTCCAGGATCTGAAGATCAGCCAGTAGGCCGCTGGCTCATGTACCAAGAACTAGAGGTCAGAGGAACACAAATTGGGTGCAGGATTGAATGGGCACAAGACACAGAGAAATAGGAGTGTGTGTGTGTGTGTGTGTGTGTGTGTAAACTAGCTCTCCTTTTCTCTCCCCTCCAACCCATTATCATGGGTGATGTGTATAGAGGTAAATTCTATCACATTAAACTCTTTTTCAAATAACAAATTTAGAGGTCAAAGTAAGGAAATAAAGTCATTGGGAATAGGGAAGAAAACTGTCTTTTATCCTTTTGGAAGTTAATTACTCCACTGAATACTTAGCATGGGGTATCGGTGTCGTCCGCATTTTTGTCAGGTTCTGCCCCAGTGGAATGAATCCTCGCTTTGCATGGCCTCCGTGCATTTCACCAAGCTCCTTAGCAGCCGCCCCTGAAATCCCTGCTGAGGGATCTCCTGCGTGAACTCTCATGATTTGCTTCTCAATTCTCCCAGCTGGTTGAGGCACTCTTTCTTGAGTGGTTTGCAGTTCCACTAAGTGGCTGCTGCTTGGGTCACTACTGAATGTTTGATTTGAATATCACTTTCATGATGAATTGCTGCTTTTAGCTGTAGGGGAGTAAAGTCCTCTGTGGTAAGCTTTAAAAAGGGAGGGGGAAATCCGTGGTAGTTCTATACCAAATAAATTGACTCTCTTGTCCTTTCGTCCTCTCGGTGTGATGACCCCAAGTCCTTGTGATGTATTTGCTTTTGTTTTCTTTCTCAATTCAGCATAGAAGTTTCCTGTGCGCAGGTGCACGCTATTTCTGCAATTGGTCATTATGGTGATAGAAAGCACGTTTCTGACCTGGAAGTGTGGTTTCTTTGACTCAAAACCACATCAATATACCTTCCATTCTCCACTTCCTTTGCATTATTTCCTTTTAGAGAGCTCAGTTTGTCATCATTTAATCTAAGGATGATTCATATGGGGCTGACAGCTGGTAATGCTGCACTAACAATACTTTATATAATATTATTCAAGTACTTGCCATCGTATTCTTTCTGAGTGTAAAGCATGTGCTGTTTGAGTCCTTCACAGTAACCCTACGGGTTAAGTGAGCAAGTTTATGTCTAAAAGGATGGCGTTGTAGAACAAAGAGGTTAAATAACTCTCTCAAAGTTTTTTTTTTAATTCATTTTATTGGGGACTCATACAGCACTCATCATAATGTATACATACATACATACATACATATGTTGTGTTACTCTCTCAAAGTTAACAGTGCTTCTGAGTTACTCTGCTTAGAAATATTTACAGAAAATGAGCAACACTTTTGAAGATCATCCTGGATGAATAAAAAGGAATTCTCCAAACTCTGCTTCAGTGGTTAAAACCTAACTGTTTTTAGTGTGGTCAGTTGATAAAGACCAGGATCAAAAGCTCATTAATTATATATAGTGGTTAAATTGATGAGTCCAAGTCAAGATAATAAATAGTTGGGTCAGTTTCTGTTCTGCTGCCAATGTGATAAAGTTAAGGAAGGCTGACTCTTAAATTAGTGGAACTTGAACTGGAAGTAATTAAGCCATTAATTTTTTTTTCTTTCTCTCCTCCTTTCAGAGAGATGGAAAACTTGATGACTAGTTCCACCCTGCCTCCCCTATTTGCAGACGAAGATGGCTCCAAGGAGAGCAATGATCTGACCACAGCTGGGTAAGCCCTGCCTGGCACACTGGGCCTCTGCATGGGCGTTAGATTAGAACAAGGCATGAGGTGCTAAAGAAGCCGTTTCTATCACGAGAATAAAAGAGGCATGGCTTGGGGTTCTTGCAGAGAACAATGTAGAACTTGTTTGGAATCTGCATTCAGCCATCTCTGCCAGTCTCTGTGGATCTTCCAGGAGAGATCAATCCTCATCTGTTTCCCAAGGAGCACTTGGTGGTTTCAACTTGCGGATCTTGCGATCTGCAGTCCAGTACACAGCCCGCTACACCATCTCTGCCCCAGAGGGTGGCTGTGCGTCAGGGTTAGCGCAGTGGTACAAGAAGCCTTGCCCATCAGCCCCTCTGCGGGAGGTAATGTAGTGCTGGGAACTCCATGGGGCTCTTTTCCCTGTCCTATGGAACAGGTCAGGACCCACTCAGGGATGACGGGGTGGTGGGTGTTTAGTCCCTGTGCCACTGATACAGCAATTAATGGGATCTAACTAACATCTGGGACTTCCAATTAGAGCATCATGGAGTTTCCACTGAGGAAATGCCTGTCACAGGAGTAGCTCTGAGAAACAAACAACATTTTCTGTTAGGATTGCCACAGAATTTAATATATCTTTCACGTCCCCAACGTCAGGTTTTTTTTTAAAGAGCAGATGATTTTGATTTTAATTCACTGCCTAGGAGATTTAACTGACAACTTTTTTGTGTTTTATTGGTCTTATTTCGGCCATTTGAAAAATACGTAAAGACTGCAGTAAAGGGTTAATAGCAATTAGCCTTGGAACTCTTTGTTTCAGTTGAAGTTTATTCCCCCCCCCCCCGCATATTTAGAAATTACTTGGCAAATAATAAATGTACTCACTAATATGTTGAAATGGTAGCTAGCCCCTAAAATGAATTATTTTAATATTCTTTAGAGCTCTTTGAAAAATAGATTATACTTTGTAATTCTGTTTCCTTCACATTCATTTCCCACCTCATTAATATCTGCCGTGGGACCTCACTGCTCATATGAAACTGTTCTCTGAGACTTTTCTAAAGGCCACCTCCCTAGTAAATGCAGTTCACTCAGTGAAAAGCTTTTGAATATCCATTATGTTCCAGATACTGTTGATGCAGTGATCTAATCAAAAAACTTGGCCCTTGTAGAGCTGAAATTTTACATAGCAAGTTAGATAATAAACTGGATAAATGAGTAACATATAAGGTAGTGTCCAAAAATACCAGAATCCCCCTGTTCAAAACTATGCATTACATTTTTTTTAAAGCAACCATATCACTTTAAAAGTACTCTCAGTTACACTTAATACAATTTACAAATCCCGATTCCACTCTTGGAAACATTTTTCAAACTTATCTGGATGGTTGACAGCACCTCCCTGGTTTTTTCCTTCGCCTCTTTCATGTCTTCAGATCTCTGTCCTTTCATGTCCCTCTGCACTCACGGAACCAAAAAGCAGCCACACGGAGCCCGGTCAAGTAAGTAAAGTGTGTATGGCAAGAGAGATATGCTGGTTTTTGCCAAGAACTGGCGCATGGAGATGGCTGCGTGAGCAGGTGCATTGTTGTGGTGGCAGAACCAGTCCAATCATTTCAGAACCTCTAATTAGAATGCTTGACTAACCGTGTGACTTGGTGGAACAAACTCCAAATGCACTATCCCCTTCACATAAAAGAACAAATGAGCACTGAGTTTTGTACATACTATGTACGTACTATGTTAGAAAGTAAAAACAACAACTAGATTTAAAATGAAAGCAGGGAGAGGATATAGGAAACATTGAAGAATACAGTTTTGCATCACCTGGCAAAAAAGGCTTTAGTGAGCAAGCGGCTTGAATAAAGACCTGAAAGCAAGTAAGGCTGCCAGTGTTCACTGGCGGGCGGCGGGGGTAGGGGGTGTTATTCTAAACTGAATACCCTTCTAGCCTGGAAGCCTTGAGGCTAGAATGTGATTATTTGCCAGAAGTAGCCAGGAAGCCAGGGTGGCTGGAAGCACAGTACACAGGGCGAGGGGCAGTGGAGGGCTACATCAGTGCTTTTCAAACTTTAAGATGCTTATGAAGTGCATGAAGATCTTACTACAGCATCAGAGTCTGCATTTACAGCATGCTATTCACAGGTGATTCCGGAGCTGCTAATGTAAGCCCGTGCTTTGAGTCTCAAGGAAGAAGCTCGTATAGGGCCCTCGAGATTGGACAGAGTAAGCACTTCGGCTTTCACTCTGAAAGAGAAATGTGGGAGTCACCAGCATATAGTTCATATTCAAAGCCAGGAGATTGAGTGAAGTCACGAAAGTAATGAGACCGGTGTAGATAGCAAAGAGAAGAGAGTGGCACACTGAGCTCTGGGATGCGTCAGCATTTAGAATGGAAGCCGAAGGAAGAGACCGGCATAAGGGTTACTGAAGAGGGTGACTGGGAGTGGCTACAATGGCAGCGCGGTCTCTGTGTCCTGCGAATGGTGTATAACGGTTCTCATCAAGGTTCCTCTTTGTTCGGAGGTACCTCTAAAGAAAGTGCTGGTTATCTCCTTTCCCCAAAGCCCAACCACTGAAAACCCCGTGGCGTGCAGGTTTGCTCTGGCACCCCGTGTGTGTCTCTTGAGCCAGCATCAGCACGGGGGCAGCTGGTTGGTACAATGCTAGCAGAGAACGAAGGAATGTAGGGTTCTGGAGGTCAAGTAAAGAAGCTTTTTTTTTTTTTTTTTTTTTTGGTCTAGTCTGGTAGACCATGTAAGGTGGAAACTGAGAAAATGCCTATTTCACGTAGAGTCCACTGGTGCGCTCAACAAGAGTTATGAGTGCATCACTCCTTTGGAATAAGTGTAAAAGAATACCTCTGTTTATTGCAACACTGAGCACAGTGGCAGTCACTCTGGTGTCAATTTGAGAATTAAAAATGTGTAGGGGTGGAGTCTAGCCTGTCAATCTGGAGACAGCCAATGAAACCTCTGTGTAGGCATGGCCTTCCCCTAAGAATTCTGGGAAATGTGGTATTCCTTCTTGGAGGCGAAGACCCTAACTCTCTCGGTTCACTCCCTTGGAGATACTCGACTGACAAGGCTGACTTCCTTCGAGACATCCCTGAGGAGAAGCCACATAAAGCTACTCTGGTGCCCTGAGCCAGACAGAGTCGAATTGTCCCTCTAGATTTCTGAGGCTAGGGTTCTTTATGGGAACAGAAATCTATATCTTTATCCATTGGAGCAGCTGGTGGGTTTGAACTGCTGACCTTATGGTTAGAAGCACAACTTGTAATCACAAGGCCACCAGAGTGAGAGAGAGAAGGACTGCTGATCTAATCACCTTGAGTAGACCAGAGTGTGTGTTTCATGCCAGGGCACAAATGGTGGCTGGTGGTAGCTTGGAACATTGCCATAGTAACAGAAGGTGTGCCCACCCTGCTCCTTTATCTTTATCCTACCTGTCATCCTTATGGCCTTTGACCTCGCTCTTTCAAGTTTTTCCTGCCTTGCTCTGGGATTCTGAGGATAGGGGCTGTTTTCCTAACCTACTGCTGTTAAGTATTACTGAAATGAGAGTGTGCAAGAGTGAATGACACTCGTGAGCACAAACGAAGTCAGAATGACAGTAAGAGAGTAAGTTGCCAAAGACATCCAAAGTGATGGAAGTATTTGGAAAACACCACACTGCTAAGATCAGACTGGATCTCGCTTTGCACCTCTTTTCAGAAAACATGCCAGGCATTGATTTCACAGTGCTTCTCACAGACTTGTGAAAGGACCTGAAAAATAGAAACCTTTTGTTCAAAAACAACTAATTTGATATTTTAGGAGGGGGTCACGTGAGTATGCTTTCCACACATTCATCTCTCATCAATTTCTTGGCCATAATTCCACTGGAACTACTTAAGATTGACATTGATGTTCCTATCTTCATATTTAGCAAATCATTTTGGGCATATTTTACTTGAATCAACAGTGTTGTGACTGATTGCCCCTCCTTCTTAAAAGTCTTTCTGCTTTCCCTTAGTGACAGTGTACCCTAGAGGGCTGTGCTGGCGTTTCCCATCATTGCCTGCAGAATATGCAGCATTGTCCATGACTTTCATGGGCCCACTCCTTCAAACACTTTCAAACATTTCAGGTCTATCATCATTCCTGCGCCCTCAGACATGTCTCTTGAGCAGTTTGGATGTGGCCAGTAGCCTCACTGGATGGGAGGAGTATGGGATGGTGTCTTCATAAACCCTCCTCTGTCATTTCCCCAAGCGTGTGATACCAAAATGACCCCCCCCACCAGCAGTGGGTGAGCCAGCATCACAAGGGGAAGCGCTGCCAAGGCAGTGTCATCCCTGAAGTCAGTGCCACCCATCACCCAGTATAGTAACTCATCACCACACATACACGTCGGAGTGCAGAGAGGTGGGCCGAGGCCATTGGGCAGAGAAGAGGGTCTCAGCTCTGGTGGAAAAGAAGGTGGGGAGATACTTTAGGGGTGGGACAAGGAAGTTCTGACTGAGAGGTGTGGATCGTTGGGGGGTTGCTGGCCAGCACCATGCCGTTCCTGCAGTAGATGGCGCCAACCTTGGTGATGCTGCCGGGCTTCATGTTCTGTCTCTATGGCATGTACACACACCCCAGGTACATGTGTCCACATCCTGTTCTTCTATTTGTCACTAGAACATTATCATCCAATCTAGAAGCCTCAGGATTATCTCGGCCTTTTCCTTTTCCTTCGTCAGTCAGTCACTAAGACCTCTTCCTTCTCGCTCATTAGTATAGCTTAGCTCTATCCCCTCCTTCCTAGTCTGCCTACTGTTGCCTTTCTCTGTGCCTTCGTCTCTCACTTCATTCGTTTCAGTCGCCTCCTGAAGCTGATCTCCAGTTCTACGAGACCTTGATCTTTCTGCCTGGAATAATGTTGCTTACCAATCGTACCTGTTCATTTCTCAAGACTTCCTCTCAAATCTTTCTTAACATCACCTCCAGACACATAAAATACATTATACCTTCTACCTTGCCACTATGGAGTTTATATGCCATTGTAATGATTAGCCTATAACCCTAAGGAATGTGTGTTCTTTGAAAAAATGAGTGCACATTATTCTCTCATTCACCTTCCTGCCACCTAGACCTTTCCTGCTCCCAAGTCCTAGCACCAGAAAGATGCATACAGATCGCCCTGTCACTTGGAGTAGCCTTTTCTCCTTTTTGTTTGTCACTTATGTTCGTCAATCAAAGGCCCTTCTGTATCTGTGTCCACTTCATTTAAGAATGAGATCTACAGGTGTTAGGTCTCAAGAAACAAAAAAATCATATCATTGTCAATGTGGGGGAATACAGAGTGGCGACCCAAAACCTGTCTGTAAGCATCTGAACATTCTCTGACAGAAGGGCCACAGGGAGGAGATGCACCAGTCAGGGTGCAGTATAGCAACAATGAAATAAACAACTTTCCTCTAGTTCTTAAATGCTTCACACACACACACCATCATCCCAATTCTACTTTACAAATCCACCTAGACCAGAGGATGTGCAATGGTACCGATAGGAACTGGAAACACAGGGGATCCAGAACAGATGATCAGTGGTGAGAGTGGCAATACCAGGAGGGTAGCGGGAAAGCGGGATAGAAAGGGTGAACCAATTACAAGGATTTGCATATGACCTCTTCTCTGGGGATGGACAACAGAAAAGTGAGTGAAGGGAGATGTCGGACAGTATAAGATGTGACAAAATAAGAATTTATAAATTATCAAGGGCTCATGAAGGAGCGGGGAGCAGGGAGGGAGATAAAAAAATGAGCTGATACCAAGGGCTCAATTAGAAAGAAAATATGTTGAGAATGATGATGGCAACAAATGTGCAAATGTGCTTGATGTGGATGGATGGATTGTGATAAGAGTTGTATGAGCCCCCAATAAAATGATTTTTTTTAAATGAGATCTAGTTTGCTAACTCATTTGGAACATAATGAGGTGTGTGGCAGAAAAGAATATTTGCAATTTATTAACATTTTTTGAAGTTGGTAATACTGTTCTTAGAAGATCTGTCAGTAAACACTATAGTCTAAGGAAAACCCCTATGAAATGCACCATAAACGATTTCTCTGCCCAAAAAAAAAAGATTTCTCTGCCTTCCAAGAACTCTTTGAGGAGACAAACTGCCTGAATAATTCCCCGTCCTTCTCTTCTTCATTGATAGTGTTTCTTTTTACCTTAGAGACACATAAGCGGTAGCATATTAAACTTGAATTCTTTGCTCAGAGCTAAAATACAAAGGCTGTGTGGAGGGAAGATGTAATTTCGGGGGGAAATGTTCTTAGTTTTGATAGGAGGCTTCCTTATGGAATTGATCTGGTTAAATCAAACACTGAGACTGTTTTTAAAACCGTATTCTAGGGAGACACGGTCTGCATTTTCACAGATAGGAGTCGGGAAGTCAGTTAATAAGATTGATGTGTGCTTTTGCTGGCAGTAAAATTTGTCTTGAATCTTGACAAACCGTGTGTTTGAATGCTGTTGATCTGTTATTCTTCAGGTTAGCCCACCCAGAGGTTCCGTATCATAGTGGAGCCACCCCATCCACCAACAATCCAGAATTTGTCGAGGATCTGCCCCAAGGTCAGTTGCTTCAGAATGAGTCATCAAATACAGCAGAAGGCAGTGAGCAGAGGCATGAAGATGAGGTAAGCTGTCCCTGCCCTCAAGCTTCTGAAGGAGTCTGGAGGTTGTAAAGTGTTTATCATCGGCTCTCACAGTCTTAGGTTGAGACCTACAGTATTTGTGCTTGTTTATATCTTATTTTCCAAGGACACCACCCCATCCCCCACCCCCCGAAGGCTAAGCTTTTTCCCAGGCCTAGGAAACAAACCACCTGTATAAAGTCAGCAAATGCCGATTGAGTGCAGGAATGAGTTCATTCAGTAGATAACTGGCGATGCACCGGCCTGCCACGCTTCTTCAAGGCCACATCTGTCCAAAGGAGTCACACCATTGGCCAAGTCATTTGCCTGCCCCTCCCCACCCCCCGTAGGAGGGGACCTTTTTCTAGTTTTTAGAGAGACAGTTCTAGACCAGCCAGGACAGCTGTCCTCTGATTTTAGTGGCCTTCACCTTGGTCTTTTTCTTTCTTCTTTTTAGCCAGGGAAAAGGTAACTCACACCCTTGAATGTTGTCTTCTTTCTTATAAAAGTTTTTTTTAATCTGTCATGGCATTCTTAAAGATAATAGTGAGTAATTTTTAAATATCTTAACATCCGTAGAGTAGCTTTAATGTTACTGAGTTTATACTAAACTAGTGCCAAATACACCATTTGCCCAATTGTAAATTATTGTGTCGTTTGCGTTTTGAAGTACAGCAACCTAATATTTAGATTTTTTTTTTTGCCTCCTGTTGATTTTACTCTTCTCTGAACTAAGAATTCTCATGTCTGTAACATTTTATTAACTGAGTAGGTTATGTATACTTTATAAAGTTATGAATTAAAAATATTATGTACCACGCATTTCATTTAGGAGGAGGGAGAAAAAAGACGGTGGTAAAACATCAAGGCTTTCTATTCTACTAGTACTTCAGTCCTTTATTAAAGAAGTCTGTATAGAAGTAATTTAATCTTGATTTAACTCGGCAGATAAAAACCTTATACTTTATAGCCTTTACATATTACCTAAGACTTAGATACTGAAAGTGTTGTGATCTGCTGTGCGAAATAAACTAGTCTTTAAATGGATATCGTGAGCACACCCTTCATGAATTATTTTTATTCCCTGTGCTATAGCCAGTTTCTATTTCTGTCCAACGCGTAGGGCAGCATTTTGCTCTGGTCCACGGTGGCAGTGTGCACTGCCCAGGTGCGGTGCTGGGTGTGCTGCCGCGTCCCTCCGGGAGGACTTTCTCTACCAGGGAGCCCCAGGCTTCCTGGGGCAAGTGTGGATGAGGGTGAAATCTTAGATGGTCTTAGCATCCTTCCTCTTGTCTGTGGGGATGTGGCACAAAAGGCAGCACGTCTGTGCTGTGCTACGGAAGCAGGTCAGTAGGGGCACAGTCTAGAGCCTGTAAGTGAAAATTACTTTATCGTGACTGCTTTGGAGAGCTTTGAAGACCCCGTGTCTTATGTGTATAGGAAAATGCAACTCTTCACCGGTTTCATTTGTCGGTATGTGTTTTTGTTGTGTTATATCGGGGTCTGCTGTTATTTGGTTCTTACTTTTTAATTCTGACTTGTGTTGCAGCAAAGAAGTAAACGCGGAGGTTGGTCCAAAGGAAGAAAGAGGAAGAAGCCCCTGCGAGACAGCAACGCCCCCAAGTCCCCCCTTACAGGATATGTTCGCTTCATGAACGAGCGTCGAGAGCAGCTGAGGGCACAGAGACCCGAGGTCCCATTTCCAGAAATCACCAGGATGCTGGGCAATGAGTGGAGTAAACTGCCCCCCGAAGAAAAACAGGTAATTGTTCAGATTCGAGATCTTCCGCTTGGTCTTGTTCTCTCCCCGAAAGAGCTCCTGTCCGAAAGTCAATAGAAAGGATCGAGGACGGTGTCTCGGGTTTGGTCACAGGAGAGCCAAGAAGACCCCACCGGCAGGTCCATCTTCGCTCTTTGCTCTGGGACTGCAAGGTTAGAGTTGTTCCTGGGTCTGCTGCAGGCCTGTGCTGGACCTAAGGGACTTACGACACCCCCACCCCGCCCCTCAACCAACGCAGTTCCACTCTATCTGATTTACATGAGCTTACATAGATTTTTTTTAAATGTCCCAATATTGAGAAATCCTGCAACGTCATGCATTCCACTGAGTTAAAGGAGAAATATGTGTTCAATAAGAAAAAAGTTCCAAAGGGTCCTTTGATAAGATTCTGTAATTTTTTTTAATGGCTTAAGGAAAATATTTCACTCGCTTAATAAATTTCTTTTGTTCTGTTTTATTGCTGTCATCTTGTGTAACTACAATTCTGGCAAATTTGAACTAGCGCGAAGGCCACTAGAAGGATTTCTCGCCTCAAAAGCAGACATTAACCCTTTAATGTTCAAGTTGAAGCAAACCTACCTGTTGGAGAGGTTTTGGGTGTGGGGGATTGATGACCACACAGTTGGAGGTGGCTGACTCGGCATAAATGCAGTGATGGTAAAGCTCATGGGGGAAGTTTGGAGCTAAAGTTCCAGTGTCTGAAAGGTACTCCCATTTCTCTTATATCTTACTCTGTGAAATCATCTTTAAGACAAGATTCTCTCTTTGGAATTAGTCGAATTTAATATTTTCCAAGAGATCAGATTAATTTGCAACCGGAAGCTTTGTGCTTCCATTTGTTAGCTAGCCAGCAGAAAGCAGTGTTTTTTTGCCTTGTGGTGACTGAACACAAGGACAATGAGCTCTGCATAGCACACTGGTTCTATTACGTTGCTTTGGTTGCAATTCAATGCATAGTCACTGTCTCAGTTGGCTTTTGTTGTTCTTTGTTGGTGTTTTTCTGCCAATGTGCCAGTGTAATAGCATAGATGTAAAGAACAAAGGTGGAAATAAGCGTCTTTGTCTCCAGGTACAGCATAGCCTAGAGTGGTCGTGCTGTTTGGTACGACCAAGTCTGTTTCAAAAGAGTAGAACTGCCCCATGGGGTTTTCTAGGCTGTCCTCTTCCCAGGAGCATTTCATCAGGCCTTTCTCTCCTGAGGTCAAACGACCACCTTTCAGTTAGTACCCAACGCTATCTGTGCCTCTTGGGCTCCGTGTTAGTTAAGTCAAAAGACTCAAGTGCAACTGCCAGCGAGTTGATTCCAGCTCATAGCACCCTCGAGGGTAAAACTGCCTCTCGGGGCTTCCAAGGCTACCTCCTCACAGGAGCAGAAAGCCTCGCTGCCTCTCCCAAAGAGCAGCTGGTAGTTTCGAACTGCTCGGCATGCAGACAGCAGCTCAGTGCATGGCGGCGATGCCACCAAGGCTCCTGACCACTCAGCACGACTTAGGTAGCATAGGGGTTTTTTGTTTGCTTTGCTTTGCTTTAATTTTCTTTGAGATTAATTTCAAATGTACTGAAAACTGTAAGCATAAAAACAATAGAGAGCATCCAAATACATTTTGCCTGAATCAATTTCTTATTAACCTGATTTATCTCGTTTCTCCCATGCCTTCTAATTCATTTGTCCTATCTCTTTGTCATACATACTCACAAATCACACACAGGATTTTCTTCTTAATCCATGGAAGGTAAATTATGTGTATCGTGGTCCTTTTTACTCCTATAAAATCTTTGTGTATTTCCTAAGAATAGTGATAATCTCTTATAGAGCCACAGTCCAGTTAGCAGTTTATTAGTTTTATATTAATACAGTATTTCTGTGTAGTATGCCATTCATATTCCAATTTTATCAGGCAACCTGGCATCATTCCTTTAAAGCATTCTTTTTGCTTCCAGTGCATTTTCCAATCTAGGGTCATGTATTGTGGTTGGTAGTCAAGTCTCTGGTTATAGTCTGTTTTCTATAACATTGATAGTTTTAAGAATCTATAGAATAAATAGATTCATCACTTTGTCTTTGTCTGTTTCCTCGTGTTAGATTGAGGATGGCCCAGAAGGATAGGGGTTATCCTGCTCAGGGTATTGCATATGGAGACACACACTGTCTGTTGGTTCTCTAGTGTCAATGTGAATTTTGATATCCTGTCTGAGAAATAAGCAGACTGTGAGGAGATGCTTAAAGAACATGCAGGTAGCCCATACCACCCCAAATTTATCCATAGATTTAGCATCTGCTGATGATTCTTTTTTTTGGGGGGGGGGGCGGGGGGTGGCATCACTGCCTCTGGTGGTTGTGGGCGCTCCCCAGTGCTGCTCCTGAGAGCCGCCGCTGGGTTTGAATCGCCAAGCCCGCGGTCCCGCACTCAACCACTTATGCCACCGGGGCTCAGCCCGCTGCTGCTGATTCTTACCTGATCCAGCCCTTGCCATGATGATTACAAAATTATTTTTATATTCCTGTGCTTCCTTTATATTCTTCAGAAGAACCTCAGCATGTCACTCAATGTAAAAAGTCCTTCTTTCCCCCTATTTATATATTTACTTTTCTATTTAACACCGGTATGAGCAGAAGAATTTCAATTTTTTTTCTAAGGTGTATATAACTTGTTACTGTAATTAGCCCTTTCGGTGCTCGGATTGTCTCTTGTTTCAGCCTTTTGGATGCCCCATACTCTTCATAGGTTTTTAACATAAGACTGTCGTGTGTCCACCCAATATTTTTATAACCAAGTTCTTATACTTAATGCATGAATGAAAAGGACAAGGCACTAAACAGAATAATCCCGGTAGATCAATATACGTTATTTAAATAATGAATAGAACAAAGCACAAAGCAATCAGAGCGTGTGGATGCAGGCTCTCAGAGGAGTCCATTTCGAGTCCATAGTATGAGATCATTCTCTTTTACATACTTCCTGTCTCTCCAGCTTTAGTGCTTTACTCGTTAGGCTCTTAAAAGGCCAGTTGATGTATGAGATCATTTGCTCTGAATGGTTTAGGGATAGAGAAACAAGAGTATTCTATTCCTTCCCCTGGGAAGGCTAAGTATGTCTGGGTGGTAGTCGGACCTCAAGACGACACTAGAAGCTTTGTGAAGTTTCTCTGTAGGCTTAGAGGGATAACTATAATCATCTCCATGACTTTTTTATGAAAGTAAATGCCAAAAAAAAAAATCAGTCTTCATTAAAATGGTCAATAACAATAAATAGTCCACAAGGTCAGAATCAGCTCTTTCTTTGAGTCTCTCTTTCTCTGTTGGGACTATTCTTGTTTTTCTACTTCTCCCTCAGAGCTTCTTGACCAGGCACATTGCTCTCCATCCTCTCATTAGCCTGTGTTCTGTAAGCACAGCTCACAGAGCAGAACTGTGCCTGTGGGTTTCCAAGGCGAGAGTCAGCGCAGTAGAAACCCTCTTCCTCTTCCACGGAGTGCGAGGCCTCACACTGCTGGCCTTGCACTTGGCTGCCCAGCACGTCACCAGAGCTCTTCCCAGCACAATGGTCAACCTCGCTGGAAAGAGCTCATTGCCTGTCCTTCAGTCTTCCATGGACTGTTTAAAGTCCCTTCATGAGCCATTGATATTTTTACTACATACCATTTTCTATTTCTTGAAAATAATTCTCCCGTCCCCCTCCTCCCCCCAGCGCTATCTTGACGAAGCCGACAAGGATAAGGAGCGTTACATGAAGGAACTGGAGCAGTATCAGAAAACGGAAGCCTACAAGGTCTTCAATCGGAAAACCCAGGATCGGCAGAAAGGCAAATCTCACAGACAAGGTATCAGCACTAAGTGTGTTTACATTCTGCTGTGCATAAAAGAATGTCAGAAAGGCAACTATCAGAGTGGGAAAGTGTTAAAAATCTGTTTCTGTATCAGCTCATTCTTTGAGGGGAACAAGGATCAATCACCCTAGGAATAGTTTGTTGGGAAATCTTAATCCATCAACCTTACAGCCCTGACCTTGCACCTTCAGACTGCTTTGTATTCCCAAAACTCAGAGAACATTGCATGTAAAGAAACACAGTTTGAACCCTTCAAGGATGCCGAAAACTGCTGCAGTGGCCGGGTATATGTGGGAGAGTGCCCACTTCTTCAAGGAAGGGTTAGAGAGATGAAAACACCACCCCAAAAGTACACGGAGCTTAAAAAGAAGACCTAGATGGAGACCTTGAGAGAAGGGACCTCACAGTTTGATATTTTTGTTTAATGAAATTTTCTGTCATTTGTAGGAATATCTCTTTATTCATTTTCATAGATCAAACTCCCTTCTAGGCATCCAGGGTGTGGCAGTAAACAAGAAAGACAAGATCTGTGTCTTCATGGATCTTTTCTTTTGTTGAAATTACTAACCACACACCGATGAGTATGACTTCAAGTTCTGCCTCCTCAGGAAAGCCTGCCAAGAAGCCCCCTCCACGACTAATCTGTCAATTCCATAACCATTGCATCTTCTCCAGACTTGAGAACAAACCCTGCTACAACTTTCTTGTACCGGATGACCTTTAGTGCGTATGTTCTCTCCCTCACCCCACAATATCCTTCTCCACAGTACAGCCTGTGTCTACTTTTCTTGTGCCTAATTGTATAATCGGGCTATGGGTTTCCCTTTAACACTCGCTGACCAACTGGGTAGTTGATAAAGAAAGACATGTGTTGTGAGAGTTTTCATATACCAGCAGTTTTTGTCATTTGACACGTGTATGTATTTGAGTGTTGCTATTATTTTCTTTTTTCTTACTTTTTAATTTAATGTTCTCTTATTCTTTCATATTTTAGACGCAGCCCGACAGGCCACTCATGAGCATGAGGTAATAAGCCTGTGTGTACATGTCATCTAGATATACATATACAAGGAGACTTTAAGAAGTTCATGAAAAAATGGAATTAAAGGAGAATGGTATTTTTCTATGAACTTCTTAAAGCCCCCTCCTATAGAGATTTCATAATGCTGCTATTTAAAATGTTACTGGATTTTATTTCCTTTTATGGATGTCATAGTTTTTCCTACTCAATTTGTATTAGATGAATTGCTGTAGTTCAGGAGTTCTTAGCATAGGACAGACCCTTCTGCCATGAATCTATCTTTAAACTGCAGTTCCTAACCCCAGCCTTTCTTGTGGTCCAAGAATTTTGTTGACTTTAAATACCAAAGATAGCCGGAATTTGGAGTGAAGTGTAGGCGTGTGGCCTGCCTAGGAGCTATAACTTTTCATCATCTTAAAACCTTAGCCCTGCTAGACAGAGGATGTACACTGGTACAGATAAGAACTGGAAGCACAGGGGATCCAGGACAGATGAACCCCTCAGGACCAGTTAGGAGAATGGTGATATCGGGAGGGTGGAAGGAAGGTGGGGTCGAAAGGGGGAACCGATTACAAGGATCCACATATAGCCCCCTCCCTGGGAAACGGCCAACAGAAAAGTGGGTAGAGGCAGACATTAGACAGTGTAAGACATGACCAGATAATAATAATTTATAAACTGGGAGAGAGAGGGAAAATGAGGAGCTGATACCCAAGGCTTAAGTAGAAAGTTTTAAGAATAATCAGGGCAACAAATGTATAAATGGATGGATGTATGGCTTGTGATGAGTTTGTATGAGCCGTCAGTAAAATGATTTAAAGACCACTTTGCCCTGGTGGTGTGGTGGTTACCCATTGGGCTGTGACCTGCATAATAGGCACTTCCAAACCACCCGCAGCTGCTTGGGAGAAAGACTGGGCTCTCCACGGCTGTAAACAGTTCCGGTCTCTTTACTGTAGCCCACAGCGGGGGGGGGGGGGGGGGGGGGGGGGGGGGGGGGGGGGGGGGGGGGGGGGGGGGGGGGGGTTCTCTGGGAATCAGCGTTGACTCGATAGCAGTGAGTCTGAGAGCATTTGCATGAAATGAAATATTCAGCTACATGATAGAGCACAGATAACAGTAACGTGGTTCTGTATCTCTTTTCCTGTTCCCTCACCTTAGGGCATGTCATTTGATTAACCTACGTAGGTACGATTGAGGTCTCTGTACCTGTATGTGCCTGCTAAAGAGCTAGCAACATAAATGTGACCTTAGGAGCCTAGTGGCCCTGTGGGCTTGGTGCTCAGCTGCTAGCTACAAGAGCATTGGTTCAAACTGCGCCGCCCTCCCCAGGAGAAAAGATGCTACTGTTACCTTGGAAACCTTGTATAACGTCACTGTGACTCGGAAGTGACTCAAAGGCCGTGGAGATGATTACTTTGTGGTGGGAAGAAATACGTAGTCTGGATAGTTAGGCTTTCAGAACTCTCAGTGTCTCCCCATTGCTTTCCAAATTATATTAAAACTCAACCAGGTCTCTTCCAAAATTCTTTAACACCCATTTTTCTTTTCTATTGTGTATTTTAGATTCGTGAATATTCACTGCCTCTGACTGCCCAACCCTTCCCTAGCTCCTGTGTGTGCCCATGTTTTTTTTTTCCTCCTCATTTTCCTATTTCTTCATCTCAAAATTCTAATTTTCCTGCAAACCTTATTTCCTCCTCCAAGCTTTCCCACTTCCTTTTTTTAGCCCTCCCAGTTCTCAGTACTTCTTTATGTGCACTTAGTGACCCCACCTGCTTCTATTACTCATGCTCTAGAGTTGTAATCTCTTCAGGGCAGGCACAGTCTATTCTCCATCTCTGTGTCCGAGCTCATCCCACCTCACACAATGCCCTTCGGTGAAGAAGATAAACTTCTTAAGTGGACTTAGTTTTTACTGATATGCCTTTCACAGGTGCATTTGCTTGCATGACAGCTGCATGTAGATGTCTACATAAAGAGAGGAGTCAAAGAACCACATGAAAAGCAGAGTCTTCCAGTAAGCAAGCTCTGCTACTTCCTATCTCATAAACTCTTTTTGTATAAATGGAGTCGGGGGGGGTTGTTGTTTTTCTTCTTCATTTTATAAATTATCACTTCATCCCCAGTATCTTTGAAGAAGGAAGAGCACATAATAATGTGTAAAGCAAGGGAAAGTTTGGGTCTCTGCTTTCTCAAATATGGCTTGAAGGTGCACATGAATGATTTCTATGCTTGGGTCTGTTAGGTTTGTTTTACCATACTGAGAGTCCCAAAGGTAAATAATAATACAGTCCCATGCTAATTGGAAGTCTGATCTTCAGTTCTGTGATTTTTCTTTCTCCTACCTGACTTCTGTTTTTCGTTTTTTTTTTTCTTTATACAAGAATCTGTAAGAGGTTGTCTTGAAACAGCAGTGGGAATTTGAAAAAGAATTTCCTGATGTACTCTTGAATTTTCCAAATAACTTGCTCAAGGGAATCCTTTCTTCAAAATAGTAACCATTTATCTCGCAGTGGTAGTTTTCATACTTAATTTGGTAACCTCCCATATTAGGCACATCCTTGACTTAGTGTTTCTCCGTACGATTGCAAAAGAGAATCTAGACCGTTTCCTCAGCACTCAGTCTTCCTTTCCAGTCACATTAATTTCAGCACATAGATTTTGCCAGCCAAATTGTGTGTGGCATTTTTAGCTTCCGTGAAGTTGAGATAGTTGCAGTTAGGAAAGACTTAGAGGGCCGAGCCCTGGTGGTGTAAGTGGTTGAGTGCGGGACTGCGGCCCACGGGCTTGGCAATTCAAGTCCAGTGGCGGCTCTCAGGAGCAGCACTGGGCAGTGCCCACGACCACCAGAGGCAGTGATGCCCCCCAAAAAGAAAAAGGAAAGACTTAGAAGATTTAGTCATTCATCAAAGCTGCTACTGTTAATTTGAGAAATGACATTTTTTTATTAAGATAGATTTTTTAGCACAATATTAATTTCTATGTTTGTAGAAAAGAGGGAGTCTTTGTATGGTTTCCCTGTTGCGGGATTACACGTGTTCACACAAACAAAATGTAATTGGTCGATGAAAAGCCAGCATTACTTTGTCACACATGTCCTGTGGGCTCTGTAAATCTCTCTGTTGTTATGCCTCCATCAGGGGAAAGCTCTTAGGAAAGACCTTGACCCAATTCATTGCCCTCACTTTACCAGTTTTTAACTTTACTTTGAATCATGGCTTTCCTAAACTAGGCAATTTCAAAACAATTGCAATTGAGAGAAACTGCTCTGATCACTTCTAAACATAGCTACACAGTCATTTCCTCACATAGAACTTTTTAGTGTACTTGGAAAAACGCATGGCCTTCAAGTTGATTTCAATTCTTTGGAGCACTGCAGGGCCGTTTAGAACTGCCCTCTATGGTGTTTCCACGAATGTGGATCTTTCCAGAAGCAGCTGCCACGGAATGACGGCTCAGTGCAAACCACCAGCTTTCTCACTCCCAACCAAACACTTACCCCAGTGCCATCAGGACTCCTGTTTTAGTGTACTGGGAATCAGGGTGGGGTTCGGGGGAGCATGATGGATTAAGAGCAGCCTGGAGGCCCCATGGAGAAGGAAGGAACTGACCAGACCTTGAAGATGGCAAGGGTCTTGTGTGTTGAGAAAAGGGAACATCCCAGATGGGTGAAATGACTCAAACAGAGATAAGAGCAAATTCACCTATCTCACCAAGTACCTGAAACATCATAGGTTTAAAACGCAGGCTTCCTTCCCGTTACCTACCCTTGGAGGAGTAGAATAAGAATTGTGCAGTAGAATAGTCCCAGAGCTCATCTTGGAGTACCAGCACCACAGAGGTTGTCTTAACTGACCCCTCCTCTTGCCAGTAAGGAAAATCACTTGCCTAAGATGGAAAAACTCCCAGAACTACTCGTTGAGTTATGTAGAGGCAGAAATCCCACTGAAAGCCAAGCCTCTAGATCCCGACCTAGCATTCTTGGCAGCACTTAAGATACTGTATAAAGTAAGCTAAGCAATGCAGAAGGCTAAAATTGGCCCAGTTGTCTGAGATGTCAGCACAATTTGTTGCTCGTTAGACAGAAACTGGTGTCTGTATTGTAATGAAGCCTGTTGTTTTCCTTCCTATGTGGAACCTGGATTCCCAAGACATTGTTGCCAGGGCAGGTCCTGGAGAGTGTAGGTTATTGCTAAGGACACACTGGCCTGAGAGCCATTTTGCCTCGCAGTGGAGCACATCAGCCTGGTATGCAATTTTATGAGCATTCCCTGAAGTAAAGGGCACTTCAGATAAGCATATCACACACTCTGAAATTCTGGCTGTAAGCCTAGATCACAACAAAATATGTTCCATTCAAAATGACTGCTGTTCCACTCACTATGTAGAATGAAAACCAACATGAAGAGTATTCTTGCTGCTCTCAAATCAAAAGCCAATCCACTAGACCCAGGAGCCAGTGAGGGTTACTCTCAGGAACCTTTCCTACAGCTCATTCACGGACTAAGATAGAAACAATAATTTTGTGTCTCCTTTAATTTATGAGAAATGACAAAATGACACTCAGCCTGAACAAATTAGACCCTTTTGATGAAGAGGTAATCAAATCCTATGATTTTAATCCCTTGAGCAATCCTTGGAGCAGCTTAAGTGTATTGCAGCCCCCCCGCCCCCACCCCCAGGAGGATCCCTCCAGGCCAAGTAATGTGTTCAGTAATGGAAGAGTGCTGATAGTTTTTATGACCACTCTTCCGCTAAGTAGAATTTCTGAGTTGCCTTTCGGAGACTGAACAATTCTCTTTAATTGCTTTAATGTTTCCTATTTTTCACTCTTAAGATTGTGTACCAAGGGGCAGTGTCTTATTGCACCTGTATTGTGCTTCCTCTGCCTTTTGACAGCTCTAACAGAGAAGAGAGGGTACAATACTTCTGTGTAGAACCATGGCCTATTGCCCTTGGAAAGGATTGTTTACTCCAAAGTAATAGGAACCAAGCATCCCTGTCTGCTAGGCTCATTTAGACCTGTTTAGAGAAGCCTGTAGGACACTATTTAAAGTCAAAGTAGGGTAAAGTCATCCTACTACTCTAAGTCATTTTATGCCTTATACATGTTGTGCTTATGTACCTTAAGTTTTCTGTTTTCCAGGAAACTTAACAAAGAATCAGAGTTAGAGCATATCGTAAACCAGCAAAGTAGAGAGAAGCCACTGCATAGGGTACTCTAGTCCCATCCAGAACCAACCTTTCTTATCTTCCCATTGAGAGCCAAGGGAAACTAGCTTAGGCTAGAGCTTTGTATTGCTCTGGGGCACTTGTGTTTCTGTGGGAGGAGGATGATAAGGTAAATATTAAATGGGCAGATAATTCCTCAGGTAAACACAGGTATGCATAGAATACCATCTTATCTTGATCAAATACTTACCTTGAAGTTGGAATGTGATCTGGTCAGGTTTACATTGGCAGCCCCAAGAAGTTTTTCTTTGGTTTTTGTGAGAAAAAGAAGCACTCTTTTATTCACTGTTTCCCCCAAATGATTCTAAAGGTCCCAAAGCCAGACCCTTACAGGACTGGCAGACCGATAGCAGGTGAAGTCAGGGTGTGGCTCACTCTGTGCCCTCCCGGCTCCTGCAGCCTTTCTTGTCACCTGGTCCTCCAGTCCCACCAGCAGCAGGGACAGGAAGAGTGACAAGGACACCTGGAAGCAGGTTCCCAAAATGCGGTGATAAATTTACACGACTTCCAAATCACAGGGATCTTCTTTCACAGCCTACGTGGTGGACGTGAGGCAACACATTTCCATGTTGTGGTTTTTCAAACCTCAGACCTCAGTCTTGATGTCTCACTGGATGAGCTGCGCTTGGGCGAGCAGTTGACCCAACCCCAGCCCTGTAACAAGGCAGACACCAAGATGAAAACAGGAACTTGGCTGACGGAACTCCCTCATCGGCTGTGAAGCACTTAGCTTTTCTCCCGGATACCACATCAGATCTGAATTTTTATTTAATACCCAAAGTATTCTCAGATAAAAGACGAGTGGTAACAGGAGTAGTAAAAACACATTCGTTCTCTGGCTTGCACATATTTTCCTTGTTGTTTTGTTTTTCCTGCCTTCTAGTTAGTGGCTTAAGGAGCCCTGCTTGATGTGGTGGATACAAGTTTGGCTGCGCTCTGTGTGGTCGCCAGTTCGGAACCACCAGCAGCTCTGCGGGAGCAAGACTGGGCTTTCTACTCCCCTAAATCACAGTCTCGGGAACCCACCGGGGCCAGCAGGGAGCCAGGGACTTGCCCTTCCTCTCCCTTCCTAAACACGTTCCTAGAAGAGTCATGTCTGCGTTGGGGTTTGTTCTTTGTTTTTTTTTTTTCAAACAGTTCTTCATATTACAGAGGTTTGGAAATACTCAAATTCCACTAGCTATTTCTTCAGTACTCCTTCCCCACTGTTCTCCTTAACATCTTAAATTATGCCAGATTTTGAATGCTGTGCCAAGAAGCTTATAATTTATATTCATAATACTTTCAACTTCACATTCATTGTAGAAATGACAGCTAACACATTAGGAAAATATTGACTTTATACTTAAAAACCGCTGTGCAGTATATTTTGCAGTGGATTCTGCGAGGCCATTTCTAATAACTCATTGGTTAATTACTTTTAGGCTTTGTTTTCTTCTAGTTCACGTAATCCCAGCATTCTTGTTTTCAGAGATTGGTTCTTTTCTGGCATTTGTTCAGTTTGTTTGTTTGCTTACTTGTGTGTGCATTTTTCCTGTGTTTAAAGAAAATCTAAAAAAAGCCCCAAGTATAGGTCATCCTTTGCAAACAAACAAAAGTATCAGCGGAATACCATTATCACTGCTCAGGGCTGGCAAATGCTTGCTTAAAATTCTTATTGTCCTCGCTACAAATTCACACTGACTAGTCAGAGAGCACTTGATACGCCTAACCGATAGATATAACCGAATAACCCCGACACTCCCGCTCCCAATCCCCACGGCATCCATCCTCAGACTGGTGACTGACTCTTCAGAGCGCAGCACTAAAAAATGACTTTAAAATTCCCCATTAGAGAGATTCTCAACAGTTATATTGACACAATTTACAGATCATAAAATTGGTGGGGGGTTTTAATCATTTGTTTGTTTGTTTGTTTGTTTGTTTTGGGGGGGCGCATCACTGCTCTCTGGTGGTAGGAGTAGGAGGCCCAGCCCCACTGCTGGAATTGAACCTCCGTCCCAGTGGGCCGCAGTCCCGCGCACAACCACTACGCCACCAGGGCTCAGCCGGGTTTTAATCATTTTATTGGGGGCTCTTAATCACAATCCGCACATACATCCATTGTGTCAAGCACATTTGTACATTTATTGCCATCATTATTTTTGAAATGTTTAATTTCTATTTTAACCCTAGATATCAGCTGCTCATTTCTCCTCTCCTTCCCCCACCCTCCGTCTCTCCCTCACAAACCCTTGATACTTTATAAATTGTTACTATTTTTTCATGACTTACACTGACCAATGTCTCCCTTCACCCACTTTTCTGTTGTCCATCCCCCAGGGAGGGGGGTTATATGTGATCAGTTCCCCTTTTTCACCCCTACCTCACCCTTACCCTCCCCCTCCTGGTATTGCTATTCTCATTATTGGTCCTGAGGGGTTTATCTGTCCTGGATTCCCTGTGTTTCCAGATTCTATCTGTACCTGTGTGCATGCTCTAGTCTAGCCAGATTTGTCAGGTAAAACTGGGATCATGATAGTGAGGAGGAGGAAACATTAAAAGAACTAGAGAAAAGGTGTATGTTTCATTGGTGCTATACTGCACCCTGCCTGCTTTGTTCCTTCCTTGTGACCCTTCTCTAAGGGACTATCCAGTTGTCTACAGATGGGCTTTGGGTTTCCACTCGCCCTCATTCACATGCATACAACTGTTTTTTAAGGTTTCACATTGCACAGCACAGAATATTGAACCTGTGGACTCATCTGGAAGTTCCATTCAATGGGAAGGTGAATAGGTTCCCTGTGCAGCCTCACCTGGACAGATTGAGAATGACCTGCTCACCCTGCTCATTCTCAAGGAGAGACTTGGCCATTGTACTGTGCAGCATTCAATTTTTCTTTCTACGAATGAACTATTCCGAAAAGCCGGTGACCATGGTTGCCTAACTCCAAGAATGTCATCGGTGTCACTAAACTGCACATGTAGAAAGTATTTGGCTTGGTCCGTGTTTCGCTTTGTATATTCTCAACAACTGCAGCAAAAGAGATAAAAGGTTGAGGAAGGAAAAAAGTATGACCCGTTCTGTTGCTTTGGGTTCACAGAAAGAAGCAGAGGTGAAGGAGCGGTCTGTTTTTGACATCCCCATATTTACAGAGGAATTCCTGAACCATAGCAAAGGTGATTTCCGGGGATCTTCTGCTCGTGCTCAGGTTGGGGACAGGGGGGTGAGTTCTCAGGAGGAAGTCATTGTTGGCAGTGAGGATAGTGAGAGCCCTCCTTAGAACTTGTCTGCAAGCCCGAATCACTGCCTCCCTTGCCCCTCTGGATTACAGGTAGTGACTCAGACCCCCGGGAGGAAAGCTAGACCCGCATTCTCAAAGATCTTTTGCTCTCTGAACCAAAAGGAATCCATGTAAATCACTCATTCACTTGTTCCCAAACTCTTTACCACGGTCACTTGTTCCCAAACTCTTTACCACGGAACCTTTTGTACAAGTGAACACATACACGCAAGTCCAAAAGTTAAAAGAAGTCAGAGCAAAGCTCATCCCACTGCAGTGATGAGGGGGACCCACAGCTGTACTTGGCCTGTCCCTTGGGATCCCTCTGCGGAGCCCTCAGGCTTCTCCAGGCACAGCTTTAAAAAGCCAAAGCAAGCAAACAGCTCTGTTCTAATACTTGAGGGGATTGCAACTGTTTCTTGCGATCTTATATATAGAATATGAACAACTTTAGGAAATTAAAAAAGCTCAGGGGAGCCGGGCATTTCGTTGCCGGAATTGCTATGGAATGCCATAATGAGAAGAGGCAGCCGAGGTCGGGCAGCGAAACGCGTTCTAATTAGAGGCAGCCGCGCAGCTCTTCCACCGAAGAGTGGCTGGGGCTCCTCGGAGACGCCCTCTAAGTGCTCCGTGTGTTCTGGGGCGGGCTTGTCGCGCAGCCCGCGAGGCAGAGCTCCGCCAGCTGCGCAAGTCCAACATGGAGTTTGAGGAGAGGAACGCGGCCCTCCAGAAGCACGTGGAGAGCATGCGCACCGCCGTGGAGAAGCTGGAGGTGGATGTCATCCAGGAGCGGAACCGCAACACCGTCCTCCAGCAGCACTTGGAGACCCTGCGGCAGATGCTGGCCAGCAGCTTTGCCAGCATGCCCTTGCCAGGTGATGACGGGGGCGGGCGGCGGGCCGGCCTGGGAGTTCTGTGTGTGGTGAGACTGGTGCGGGGACACGTCACGACCCCTCCAGAGGGAAATCAATCAAACACACCTTTTAAATTTTTGTCATAGGTTTCAAAATTGGCTATACAATCATCCACAATCGGGCTGAGCCCCAGTGGCGTAGTGGTTGTGCAGGGCACTGTGGCCCACTGGGACGGAGGTTCAATTCCAGCAGTGGGGCTGGGCCTCCTACTCCCACCACCGGAGAGCAGTGATGCCCCCCCCCCCCCCAAAAAAAATCATCCACAATCTCGGAGTGTCTAGTCATTTACATTTCCCCCATTGATATTTCAATGTAATATCTTTTCCTTGATATTCAGAACAATAGAAGCTGAGTTTAAATTCCGAACGGAGCACTTTTCTTTCATATCTATGTTAGCTGTCTCTGTTTGTTTTTGTCAGAAGGCAGAAAACAGACACTAGTACGCTGGAACTTCAAAAAAAGTCCATTATCTCTTCATTCCACTTCTCCTTGAACTTTGTGAAGCCCCCTCTATTTCTTATGTATGCTCTCATCTCTGGCTAATCCCAGTAGAAAACGGAGAGCATCTCAAATCTGTAGGTGTTTTTATTATACGTAGCTGCACTTCCACATTGTATGACAGTTACATTGCCAGCCTCTACATGGAGGGTCTCTGGAATAATTTTGCTGCCTTCTAGAAGACTCTCTTCTACGAATATAATCATTTTTTGTGGAACAGAGTATATTAGAGTCACCATTTCTGTTGCTCTGAACTCACTTAACTATTTTTTAGTTCAACTGAATGGGGAATATTTTCTTACTCAATTATCTCATTTCAGGAAGTGGAGAAACACCGACAGTGGACACCATTGATTCATACATGAACAGACTGCACAGTATTATCTTAGCTAATCCTCAAGACAATGAAAGCTTCATAGCGACAGTTCGGGAGGTGGTGAACAGACTTGATCGTTAGGGGATGGTGAGTGGGTGTTCACTTGCTAAGATCCTGGGATTATAGTATGAATTGAGTGGGGGGGGGGGGGCAATTAAAATTCTGTGGTATGGTAGTTAACTATATTAAATAGTATTTATTCAAAAACTAAAACAGACTGAGCCCCGGTGGCGTAGTGGTTGTGCGCGGGACTGCGGCCCACTGGGATGGAGGTTCGATTCCGGCTCCCAGGAGCAAAGGCTGGGCCTCCAACTTCCACCACCTGAGGGCAGTGATGCCTTAAAAAAAAAAAACTAAAACAAAAAATCACAACAGATTTTTAAATTTTTATTTTTTTCTTGATTCATCATAATTTAATGGAAGATTTTTGGAGCATGACTTTTGTGGGTGATCCTGGGTTCTGACTTTGTCATGTATCAGATGAATTTGTGGACACTTACTTTCCAGAGAGTTTTAAACATTGGATGAAGAGAGCCGAGAGCAGTGGTTCTCAACCTTCCTCATGCCGCAACCCTTGAATACAATTCCTTGTGTTGTGGTGACCCCCCAACCATAAAGTTATTTTCACTGCTACTTCATAACTGTAATTTTGCACCTGTTATGAATCAGGTGACCCTGTGAAAGGCTTGTTATGCCCCCACAGGGATCATGGCAGACAGGTTGAGAACCACTGGCCTGGAGGAAAGCACCCAAGAATAGTACCTGGAACAAAATAGGTGTCACTTCACTGTGAACCTTATTTTCCCTGGAAAATATTATTCATCCAAAACCAATAGATGGTGTGCGTATATAATCTGGATGAGACGTTCTTTCATTAACCATTCCACTCACCATTCCTACAGCAACTGTTGTAGGTTAAGTGTTGATGTGAACTAACTTTGGAACACAACTAACCTTACAAGTAATGCCCCGGTTAAATAGATTAACAGCCAACCAAATTCTGAATAACTCAGAGAGGAAAGGAAATTAAACTTTTAAAGTCATATACCCAGCAAAGGATGAGTAGTATGTGTCGCACCCTTCCACAGGAGAAAAAGTACAGTTCTAAACAGAATCTGCCAGTATTACGCATGATACTGACCAGGTATCATTTATCATTTCTTAAATGAAAATGCTCTTTTTTTCACTCAGATCCTAGCGACAGGAGACTCTATCGGACGCCTCGCACCAATGGGTAGCTTGGTAGCCTTTTGGAAGCTGATAAGTAGACATCAGCATGGTCTATTACACGGAGCAACGTGTCTAAGAATAAAGAAAACCCATGACCCTCTGTCTAACGAGACAACATCTGCTCCTGAGACAAGGGCAGAAGTCTTCATCCTTTTTGGTCATGTTCTTGGACGGTAACTGTACAGGCCATTCATTATACTTCTGCCTCAGCGTGCTCTGCTGGGGAACGGATTACTGCCCTTCTAGTGAGTAACCAGATGGAACGGACTATGCTTCTAAGAGATGACTGGCCTCCCTGCAGAATAAAGAAGTGGCATTACTGCCGCTGTGGATGAAGGGAACAGCTTGTAAATCTAGGCCTGGGATTTTCAAGAGCTCATCATCCTTCTCATTTTCACACAGTGCTTTCAATTAGCACTCTTGTCGGCTTGAAAGGAGCGAGCGGGGGAACCGCGCGAAAGGCTGTGAAAGAACACCCTAATTGATGACATGGTGTCTGCTCACATAGGTGTAGGGCAGTTACTGCAAAGGTGGAGCCAAAAGTGGTTTTCTGTTTTGGACGTTTTTACCAATAAGGCTATTCCTAAAGCTTTTCTGGTTCCAAAGATACAGATTGCACTCTTTTTCTCTCTCAGAAAACCTAGAATGTCACCGTTAACCTTGATTTTAACCTATAAATATTTTCCCCTGGACAAAATAATATTTGAGATGCATGTTGTTACATTGCTACAGATTCCTACATTCTGGCCATGCAAACATGACTAAGAATAGCTAGTTCCCCATACCCCACCCCCCACCCCCTGACTGCCAAAATGAAACAACCGACGACAAAGACTCTGATTAATCCTAACTTGGCCTCATTATACAAATATGTACTGACAGTGAGGCCTGACGGCCACAGCACTCACGGTGCAATTAATTGTGCTGACATGAGCTTGGCATAGGTTTCATCCACTGTCAGGAGCCGGTGAGTGAAGGGAAGCTAATGGTGTACACATTTGAGAGCATATAGAGCTACAAGGGACCGCTTGAAATACCCGCATTTTACATATGGAGGACCGGAATCCCAACGAGGTCAAATGTCCTGCCTAAAACTACCCGACTAGAAGCAGTCCGAGTCCAGGATGAGAGCAGAGACCTCTGTACCTCAGCCCCTGGGGATCAAGAACATTGCTGCAGGAGGAGGAGGGGAGCACTGGAGCTTGTTGGAATGAAAGCATTCGGCTAAGCAGAAGTAGGGAGAAAGATAATTCAGGATATTTTGTGCTCCGAGTAGCCTGTCTTAAAATTATTTTTCTGGCTAGCCAGTAGAAGAATTCCCTCAGCTGTCATCTTTCTTTGTGGCTATCTCATCTCTGCAGAAAAGTGGAGTTGGGAGGAAGCAATGGGGGTTGATTTGAGAGATGACCACATCACTATCAAAGACTATCAAAGTCCATAGATTGCTCGCTTTCTGAAGGACAAAATGATAAGCTGTTGACTGCTGGAAGATTGAAAAGGAATTTTTCTTATGTGATTGTATTTTTATCAGTGTGACAGAACCTATGGATTGTCTTCACACAGTACGTTCCTATACTTGATGAAAATTGTATTTGATTGGCCGTACGTTCTCTGAACCAAAATAGAATCCAGCACTAATTTCCCATCATCACATTCGCCCCTAGTAGCTGCTTTGCTGTGTTCGCTGACAGCTCTCCTACCTCCTGTTGTTGCTGGACCGGAGCAGGCCCGTGGCTCTCCCTGAAATGTTATCAGGGCAAAGTCCCTGCTCCTAGCTGCGTGAGCTCTTCAGTTCACAGTCACCCTGCGCCTCATGTAACCTCTGTGAACTAGAACAAAGCACACCCCCCAGCTTAGCAGCCTAACCCCTACTGAATTGTGCTTGCTGACTTTCTTTTGTTTGACTCTACAGGTAGTCAAGCTTCAGGATGTTCTGTCGGTCATTTTATTTGTGAGGAATGTGAAGCCATCATGGAAATGGGGGCTGGAAGGAGGTCCAGATCAACCCTCCTTGGGAAGGAATGGTCAGTGAGTTAAACACCTTCACCTCAGGAAGCCATGCGAGGGACCCGCGAAAGGAACTTGTGTGGAACTCCTGCAGATTTGTCCTCCTGTGAAGCTTTGGAAGTGTACGGCCTCTCTCATGCCTTCCGTTTCTTCCTGTCTCCATTTCTCCTTGAGGGGACCTGCATGTCTTCTGCAGGCTCGGTGACCCTGAGACTGGTACCTTCTGCTGCGGGAAGGAAGACTCCCATTGCCCTCCTCCAGATTGTGCCCCTTTATCAGTGGAGCAGCTCCTGTTTTCTTACCTAGCTGTCACTTCTTTTGAACCGCCTGTGTGTGGGGTTAGTTTTTGCTTCCCTTCACTCCCAGCAGGCTTGACGTCTCCATTCTCTGACCTCTGGACTTTGTTCCTCGGGAGGCCTCCTCTCCTTGGACAGACCCAATCTGCTCCCATCATTGCCCTGCTGGGACTCCAAAGAACGATGCCGCATGTTGACAGTGCCCTCCCTGCGGAGCGAGGCTGTGTCTCCTGCTCCACACAGTGCTCGGTGGGTGCCCGCCCTCACGGAGCCTTTGTGGTTACAGCCCTGGAGGAGAATGCTCCCTCCTCCTCAGTGCTGCCTGCTGTTCTCCAAGCGTTGCTGCGCACGCACGTTATGCTAGCCCCAGTAAGACTCTTCTGCTCCCATCTGCTGTCAAAGTCCTGTGCATTTTGGGCTGAGGAAAAGCTCATTGGTAAACAGAGGAGAAGGGGAAAGGGTAGCCTCTCATTTGGTACTGGAAAAACCTCCAAGTTTGTCATAGCTGATAGAGGGAGCCCTTGTCTCTGAGTGCGCCGATTGGGGCATTTAGAGAGGTGGAACATCATCCAAAGCGGTCTCTTGAGCTAGGCCAAGCTGGCAGAAAGAGCACCGAGGAATCCTCATGGATTTTTTCTTTTTTAGCCACTGAGTTTTTGTGAAAAGAACAGACTTTCTTTACTTCTCTCCCCTTCTCAGTAAATGGTTGTTGGTTTTGATTTTGAGCAGTGAAAGGAGGGGAGGTCTCATGATTCATACACACCTCAGGGCCTTTTTTCTTTGGGAGATCTAGAGCTCAAGGCTGTGGGTTGCAGCTGAGAACTTTGCAAGCAAAGCAGTCTGCTAAGCCCATCGTGCAGGCACGAGGCCACTGAAGGCAGGTGGATGGCCGTCTGGCCCCGATCAACAGCCCACGGGCCAGGTTGGAAGCCAGAGGCCTTGTCACGTTGACGTACCACCCTGCCTTTCAGTCGCTCCTCATCTATTTCTTTCTTTGCCTGAAGGGAAATAACAGCAATTTTTTTTAATGTCATAAGAGCACACATACCATTTCTGCGTGCTGCGTCCCACGAGTCACCTCTCGGCAATTTAGCTAGCCCCTCTCTGTCATCGCCGCACACCGAGACAGCTTGCCTGCTTCTCTGTAGACTCTTGCATTTGCTTTTCTCCCCTGCTGTTCCTTCCACTTTTCCAGACTCTGCCGGCTAAGGCCACACTAGAACTTGGTGTCTCCAGGAGCAGGACATTCCAAGCTGCCCCAGAAGTGTGTGTCTGTCTTCCTCCTCAGATCTCAGCTACTCCTTTGTGCCGCATTTTGTACAGCTGTCCTGGCAGAACTATTGTAACCAGGAAAGACTGTGACTTGGCCCAAAGACCATCCTTCTCTAGACTTCAGATACCACCCCTTGACTTGAAACATGTATATTTAGGCTACACGAGCTCCCAGGAGAGCCTGCCCCCTTGAAACCCTTTCCAGAAAGGCAGCACCCTCTTTGGGAACTCTGGCTTTCCTCGTGGCTGCCTATCTGCCCACTGGAAGCCGGGATTTCAGCTGCCACAAGACGGTCAGGTTCAGTACCACAGAGCCTGCTGCCTCTGCCCTCTGTGCCCACAAGGAGGTGGTCAGGTAGGCTTCCCGCCAGCACACTCCAAGCCCCTGGTCCCCAGTAGCCATGTAGATAATACTGTGCTCCTCAAGAAGCCTGGGTTTGCACTGCTGCGCCCTTTTCAAGTACCGTGTTGTTGCCTAGTCAGTGTTACGGAGTTCCTTTTGTATGATCTCTACTAAACGCACCACAGGGGCCGCCGAGGGGTGGGGGACACAGTGTTTTATTTCTGAAAAGGTAAATTTTAGGAGACAAAAAGTTGTGTACGCGTGTTTGGAACTGTTGAAATGCCAAGTTTTCTGTACAAGTGTTTTGTAATTAAACTTTTAGATTTTTGTTGTTTTTTAAGACGTTGAATATGCTTGCTTGACATTTGCCTCATTAAAACTTTTCTATGTTGAATCTTCCTGGTTTTTTTTAAATAGCATTCCATTGCGCGTTCAGTGAAAGTTTGCACAGCAATTGGGTTCCCGTGGCACAATTTCTATTCACAGTCCTGTGTCATTGGTTACGCTTCTCCTTATTTCCATTGGGTTTCTGCTGTTCTAGCATCAGTTCCTCATGTGTGGGGACACCCCCCCCCCCTTCAGCCATAACATTATTTTCGTTGCTACTTCATAACTAATTTTGCTACTGTTTTTAATCGGGCGACCGCTATGAAAGGGTTGTTCAGTCCCCACAGGGGTTGCGACCCACAGCTTGGGAACTGCTGCTCTCGTCTCTGTGGATCCAGTAAGGCTGGCCTTTTTGAGAAATCTGAGTTCTGTTCTACGTTTTCACCCATCCTGTCCAGGAGCTTCTGTTGTGGGCAGAATGGTCAGTAGTGAGAGTCAGGCACCATCTAGTTCACCTGATCTCAGGTGAGAGAGAAGGTGATGTGGCTGTGTGAGCTAGCAGCCCTGAGGAATCACCTAGTTTAATTTTACTTGCATCGTGATAGGAGAGGCTGTAGAGAATTCTCTCTCTGTCTTTTTGCCTTAAAAAATTTGTCAACTCTACATTAATCATCAGATCTTTTTGCTTTTAAAACACACATTCATTTTACTAATTGCTTATTCAGAATGGGTCTTAACGTGTTTCAGAAATCTATTCTTTTAATGTATGTTAAAACAATACAGTGAGTTGTACTTCATTTTAGTATGGCAGTAGTAGCTTTGGTTGTTTTTAAAACCAGTGACTACAGTCCCTTTGATGAAAGATCTTTTGATAGAAAAGAGAAATCGTGCTTAAGTACTTGTTTTTAAAATAACCACTACTTAACTAATCAGAATCCTTTTGGAAGGAAATCTGTCACCTATTTCCACATGCCTTTAAAATCCTAAGGGTACAGTAATCTGGCTCCCACAGCCTGGTGCTTTCCAAGGAGCCACTTGTGTAACACTGAGCAAGTGTTGCTTCATTTCAACTCCAGCGTCCTCTTCTGACATAACACAGGCCTCAGCTCTCCTACACTGCTGTCAGAGGACAGGACGAGGAGCGGAACGGAGGGTGCTCTGGGGGATAGGAAGTGTCTGCTAATGAGTGCCAGGAGTGACTGGTGCCTCAGGTATGCTTTAGTTTGATGCATTTAACAGAAACCCAAAGTAGCAACAACTCCATGGAGAAGAGCCTCTCTCATGCAGAAGCCTTCAGAAGGGAGGCAAGGCGCCTGAAGACTCACATGGAGGCTTCTGGCTGCACCAGAACAGGCCTCCTTTCTCAAGGTCACCTTGTGCTCTAAAATAGCCCCTTGACAATCAGCCAGCACTTTGAAATTCCTGGCAGCCCAGAGAAGGAGAGCGAGCAGAGTTAGAACGGACAAACCTCGGAGCTGGCGCGCCTCACTTTCAAGTCTTCCTGGACTCACACTTGGCTCTTCCACAGGCATTGCACTGGCTAGAGCTCAGTCACGTGGATTGGACATTAACACACACACACACACACACACACACACACACACACAGTATACGGGTTTGGCTAAAGAACCAGGCGAGAATGGACACAAGTACGCAATTCACAGTTCATCTCAGGCCGCCTGTGTTCCACACCATGTGTGCACAAAGGCACCCCTGCTGTTGCATTGAGCAATGCACATCCACTTGCCTTTCTGGGTGGGCTGTTCACCACAAGGTCAGCGGTTTGAACCCAAGCTGTTCCTCAGGACCAAGAGGAAGCTTTCTGTTTCTGGAAAGGTTGACAGCCTGGCAAACGCACCACGGCAGTTCCGCCCACCCTACAGGGTCTTTGGGAGTTGACTTTGTGACAGGGAGTCTGGGTTGTTTTTGTTTTGCCTTTGCTTCCTGGCCCTCTGAAGATTGTCTGTGTGCTTCGTGGGCATCATTTTGGGTTTTGTTCGTTTCTTTTGTTTGTTTTTCTCATTTTATTCTGTTGTTTTTCCCCAAACACCAGAAAGCTGTAAACTAACTTGAGGCATTTCCTGCTCCCACCTTACTCCTGAACAGCTGGCGGCCAGTCTTGTTTGGTACAAGCCAGCCTAAACAGGTGGTTAACATTTCCTCTAGTTGTTTGTTCCCTTTCTCTAACTGCATGGCATCTGCTGGATTTAAACAACACTGGGACGAGCTTTCCCTAAGGGTAGGGAAACTGAAGTACTGCTAGGAGGAAAAGCTCATAGCTACTTCCTGCGCTCTGAAATCATTTCCTGCCTTAGAACTGAGCATTCCAAGTCAGGGGCTTTCTCTTTGTTCTCTTTGTTTATATTTCGACACATAATCTGCACATAGGCTATGTACTTCACAGTATCTATGGCAATAAACTCCAGCTCATCAGAAAGGTGAGGTGAGACTATTCCTGTACATCTACTCATCCAGATAAAAGTTTTCATGGGAATGTGGGTCTCCAGAAGGACACTTTTGTCAGGGGTAGAAATTCTTCTTGCCTAATGGAATGTCAGAAGCAAAATGATAAGAGGGTATAGGAGTAGCATTGGGAAATTAAGAGCAAGACCAATGCAAGCTTCATGGAAAGAAGGATGTTTGCAAGCCACCAACATAGGACCCGTGGACAGATGCCTAAGATTTGGGTGTAGAAAATAAAACCGTAGGTAAGAGTGGTGATCCCTGCCCTCGGTCTTAAACCTTGCATTTAACATTTCAGGGCCAGCGTTCTCTCGTCGGTTCATATGTTCTCTTCATTTTACATCAATGCAGTCTTTATTTGGGACTGCAAAAGTGTCTTATCAGATATGGTTTCCATCCTCCAGTATATAACAATTGTTAGTGGACTAGACATCTCCATACACACGTCGTTCACATAAACTGTTCTAACCACAAGTATGCTTGTCCCAAGAAGTTTGATAACCTGTTACCTTTGGGCCCGCTCCAAATCACGCAGGTACATGTTTCTGAGTAGAACTGTGTTCCATGGGGCTGTTGGTGGCTGCTTGTTCTGTGGATTGCCAGGCCTTTGTACTGCATCACCCTCTACAGAGATTTGAACCTGTCCATTCATGACCATGTGCTTAACCATTTGCACCACCCAGAAATTCCAAAGACTCCTACTATGGGTAGATCATTTTTAAAGAGAAATGAACATTGATTGAATTTCACCAGGCAACTTGGTGATCTGTGTGACCGCAAAGGTGGGGGTGGGGCTGTGAGGAGAGGAGCTGAATCTCGAGGACCTGCAGCTTGACTTTTTATCTAAGGGGAACTTTGGGATGTAAATGGGAAAAAAATCAGAAGTGACCGTTCATCTTAGTTTTGTTTGTCTGGTTGAGGGTGAAGAGTAACTGGACATTAACTTTCAATCAGTGGTTTCTCAAAGTGCAGTTCATGGCTGATGGATAGATGAAGTCAGTGAGTGGGTCAAAAACATTTTCAAAAACTGAAGTGGGAAAACTCGATGCATTTCCATGTGTGCTGGATTACAGTGGAAGATGTATTTCTTGTCATTTGACAGGGACTGTTTTACCACCTTTGATGGGAGTGGGCTGCTGAGTTTGTCTGGCCCGGCCTTCTTGCTACTGGTGAGACTTCAAAAGAGTTGCCTAAGCTACCCTGTAGCTTAATTTTCGCACGTATAAGGACATTCACAATTTTGCCCTACAGAGTTTTTTGTGGGTTAAATTAATTGGTTCACAGAGAACATTCTAGAATAGTAACCATCACTGAATAGACACACATACTAGCTTTTATAATTTGTGGACAACTTGAGGGGAAAGGAAAATGACTAGATACATTCGTACACAGGGGTACCAAAAAAACTCCGCTGAGGCTGAGCCCTGGTAGCGTAGTGCTTGTGTACCGGACTTCGGCCCATAGGGCTGACAGTTCAAATCCAGCAGCAGCTCTCCAGGAGCAAGGCTAGGCTTCCTACTCCCACCAGGGCAGTGATGCAAAAAAAAAAAAAACTGCTGAGCGGAGCTTTCATAGTCCACTTTCCCACCCCCACCCCCTGGGGAGCATCGAACACACTCTGAGCTAGTGCACCCAGTGTGGTCTGGGAAGGTTCTCTGGTCACAGTGAAACTTTCGGCAAAAAACTGAAGAGAACAGCAATGGGGCTGTGAAAGTGTGCTCCCTGCTCGGGAAAAAATGCCGCAGAAACTGTTGTGACGTTGAACACAGCTTACAAGGACAGTGCTATGGGAAAAACGCAAGTGTCCAAGTGGTTTTCTCATTTCGAAAATGGTTGAGATGTCGACTAATGACAGGCATTGTTCTGGACATCCATCAGCTTCCTGGGCAGATGAAAATGTCGATAAAATCCATGCATTTGTGCTTAAAGACCTACCACGGACCATTGAAGAGATAGGGAAGTTATCTAGACTATCTTGGAGCAAGGTTCAGCAAATTCTAATGAAAGATTTGGGAATTAGGTCTGCAAATTTTATGCCTTGGGTTCTGACTGACCAGGAAAAAGAGTGTGGAGTGTAAACATGCTGTGGTTTGAAATAACAGCTCTGAAGTGACCCACACTTTTTTTCCAAGGTCATTACCGGTGACGAGGCATGGTCACTATTATAAGACGCTATTCTTATGCTCCTGAAAGCAAACATCAAGTCATTGGAAAACGGCATTGTCACCCTGTCTAAACAAAGGTGAAGTGAAATCAAAAATCAAGACGATGGTCATTTGTTTCAGCTTTGTTTGTTCAAAGAGCATTTTATTGAGGCTCTTACAGCTCTTATATCAATCCATACATCAATTATGTCAAGCATATGTGTACATCTGTTCCATCATTATTTTCTAAACATTTACTTTCTATTTGAGCCCTTGGTATCCGCTCTTTTTCCCCCCTGACCCCACTCCTTTTTTTTTTTTTTTTTTTAATGTGAGAGGGATAGTGCATTTGAAGTTCACTCCACCAGGTCAGACTGTTAATCAAGCTTTCTATTTAGAGGTTCTCAAAAGGTTGCATAACAGGGTACAACCGAAAAAGGTCCAATTTGTGACAGCTGGAGACTGGCTTTGCCACCACGACTGCGCACTTGCTCATGCAGCCATCTCGGTGTGCCGGGTTTGGGCGAAACAGCTGCCTCCCGTCCCATGTTCCTTACTGTCCTGGCCCTGCGCCGTGCAACGTTTTTTTTCTGAGAATGAAGAGAGACATGAAAGGACGGTGACTTCATGACATAGAAGAGAGGAAGGAATAAAATCAGGAGGTGCTGTCAGCCATCCGAACAGATGAGTTTGAAAAATGTATTAGGTGTAATGGAGCGTACTTTCAAGGTGAAGAGGTTACTTTGTAAAGAAATTTAAGTACATACCTTTGAAAAAAAATCAGGGCGGTTTTTGTTTTTTGCTGGGGGGGGGTGGAGTGGAAGGTAAGGGGGTTCCGTTCGCATGTATACTTTTTCTTTTTTGTTTTTTGGGGCATCACTGCTCTCCGGTGGTGAGAGTAGGAGGCCCAGCCCCACTGCTGGAATTGAACCTCCGTCCCCATGGGCCGCAGTCCCGCGCACAATCGCACGTATACTTTGTGTGTGTGTGGCATCACTGCCCTGGTGGGAGTAGCTGCTGCTGGATTTGAACTGTTAACCCTGTGGGCTGCCGTCCCACACTCAACCACTGCGCCACCGGGGCTCAGCCCTCTGATGCATACTTTTATATGCAAAATTCTGACCAGCCTCACTGCTGTCAAACCTGTGCTGATTCGAGGGGAGTAGAAAGCCCATTCTTCCTCCCTTGGAGCTGCCGCTGGTTTCAAACGGCGCATCGGGGGCTGAGCCCCGGCGGCGTAAGTGGTTGAGTGCAGGACTGCGGCTCGCGGACCTGGCACTTCAAATCCAGCGACGGCTCTCAGGAGCAGAGCTGGGTAGTTCCCATGACCACCAGAGGGCAGTGATGCCCCCCCCAAAAAAAAAAACAAACTGCGGATCACAGCCCAACACATAATCACTATGCCACCAGTGCTCAAGGGGACTTTGAAAGTGGAAAAACTAAAAGAGCGTGGACTTTTTCCATGAACTTGTTGAAGACCCCCTCCTACCTGCCTAGTACTTCGCTATTTTTGGTGGTGAATTTACTGTGGTAAAGTATATGTAACAGTACCTGTCGTTTTGTTTTGTTTTGTATATTCAGCAACTCATTTTATTTTCACTCATCCAATGCAATCCCCTCACTTAGCCTGTTCCTCCATGTGTTTCCTGTTTTTTCTTTTCTTTTTTGAAAAATCATCTTATTGGGAGCTCATACAACTCTATTGCAGTACATACATACACATCAATTGTATCAGACACATTTGTACATTTGTTGCCATCATCATATTCAAAACCGTTTCTTTTTACGTGAGCCCTTGATAGCAGCTTCTCATTTTCTCCCCCCTTCCCTACCCTTGCTCCCTCATGAACCCTTGATAATTTATAGCATATCTTTTCATGTCTGATGTCTCCCTTTACCCACTTTTCTGTTGTCCATCTCTCCTGGGAGGAAGTTATATGTAGATCATTGTAATTGATAGCCCCTTTTTCCCCTTATCTTCCCCTTACCCTCCAGGTATCACTACTCAATATTGGTCTTGAGGGGTTTATCTGTCCTGGATTCTCTGTGTTTCCAGCTCATATCTGTACCCGTGTACAATCTCTGGTCTAGCCAGAATTGTAAGGTAGAATTAGGATCATGATAGTGGGGGAAGGAAGCATTAAAGAATTAGAGGAAAGTTGTATGTTTCATAGAGACTCTACTGCACCCTGATGGTCTCGTCTCCTCCCCATGACCCTTTTGTAAGGTGGTGTCCAATTCCTACAGATGGCTTTTGGGTCCCCAATTTGTACTCCCCCTTCATTTGCATTGTAGCCATTGGGGCGGGGGGGGGGGGAGATTACTGCCCTCTGGTGGGAGTGGGAGGCCCAGCCTTGCTCCTGCAGAGCTGCTGCTGGATTGAACCACCAAGCCAGTGGGCCGCAGTCCTGCACTCAGCCACTTCGCCACCAGGGACTCAGTCCTGGAGCCATTTTTAAGAGTACAGTTCAGCATCTGCTTTTTTTACAGAGATTGTGTCATCAAACCCCTGGCTTCGTAGAGGAGGACACCTGTGTCCATTTGTAGAGGTAAGTACATGAAAGCTCAGAGATGCTGAGCACACTGCACGTCCCCAGAGTTGGACCCGGTAGCTGTGACTCTCAAGTCCCCAGCACCACACCGTCCAGGGCCAGCCAGTGAGAAAGGGATGCAGAGGGGCAGCCTTGGCGTGTCTCGGAGAGCCGGAATGAGGTCTCCTCATCCGCTGTTGCACGTCCCCCTTGCACCGGGAGCTCGTCCACATCTTGAGGATTCCAGCCCAATCGATCAGCCCCTCTCTGCACAGAGCTTACGTACTGATGAAGGAAAAGAGCTCAGAAGTAACCTAGCAAACTCATCTCATCCACTTGCCAAGACAAGACAGAAGGATACCAACAGATGGAGGGAAGACCGCTTAGCACGAGGTCCCTTGAAGAAAGACCGGATCCATTTGAAGGAGCCAGCTGCTGGGCGTTGACTGGCTCCCGGCCCCCTCCCCGAGTGTCAGTGCCCCATTTGGCTTCAGGGCCTGCTGGTCTTTTTGCAGATCCCCCAGGCTTTTCTTCCGGGAGGTTTCCCTGGGTGGCCTTGAACCTCCATCCCTCAGATGACAAAACCAGCTGGCTAACTAACGGTCGCACCACCCGGGGGCCTCCAGCGCTGCAAAGGGCTGAGGAAGGTTGAAGCTGGAGTCCAGACAGAGGAAGGAGTGGTGGAATTGCCAGCAATCTGGAAGAGAAGTCCTTGTGAAGATCGGGAGGAGCCCAGGAAGGTGTGGGAAAGAATTTAAGGTGGTTGTGAGTGCAACGTGGAGGGCGCTCTCCGGGAGTGAATGAGCAGATCTGCTTTGTGTTTTTTAAGAATCACTCTAACTGCTGCTGTGCTGGGAAAGGCAGGGATGAGCGAGGCATCAGAGACCAGTTAAGAGGTTGGCACTGGAGTCCAGGGGAGAGCAGCAGTTGCGAGTGGGGGGTGTGGGACAGAACAGATGGATTCAGGATGGACTTCAGAAGTGTGATGGGCTTAAGCTGCTGAGAGATCGACAGGGAATGAAGGGGAAACACACACACACCCTTTTTTTTTTTAAGACAATAAATGAGCAACTGATGAGAATGGAGGTTCCCAAGTCTGAGATGGGGTAGACTAAGGGGTAAACGATTGTGCAGGAAAGATCCAGGACTCTGGAAGCCCGGCCTGTGATCCCCACCCCGAGCCATTTCTCTCAGAAGCAGAAGTTTCTTTGCAGCTCTTGGCAGCCTGCGCTTCCCAGCGGTTCGGCCTGCAGGTCTGCATTGGCCAGAGCTCCAGTTATTCCGGCTGCTCATTCAACTATGAAATTAAGGAATGGTCTCCTTTTTAATTCTCCAAGCTCCTTAGGAGACGCAGGTTTCAAACCTTGGCGTCTGCGCCTGTTTAAGATTGGCATAAAGCTGCCGAGTGTTCTGGATATAAACATCATACCATGACCGGAGGGCGAGAGAATCCCCAGGCAGCTCATGGGAAGCGTGCGGGCAATGAGCCCGGCTGGAAAGCACTGGGCGACGTCCGAGGAGGGGTGAGGTGACACAGCCAGGAGGTGGATGGAATCCGCAAAGGGGTGCCAGCGCGGGGCTCTTCCTGCTGTCTTCCAGGACAGAACGTAGCTCAAGGCAGCTGGGGCCTCACCGTGGAATGCATAATGATAACCTTCTATTTTCCTTGGGGGCTGGTGGGGTTTTTCTTTATTTCTCTATTTTTTTTTTCCCAATGCACTTATATTTATTGAAAGGGGCTCCTGTGTTTAAGGGAAGACTCCTCGAGCACTCTTTGGATTTAATCAGCCTTGTAGAGCAGCGGTTCTCAACCTGTGGGTCACGACCCCTTTGGGGGGGGGGGGTGTCCAATGACACTTTCACAGGGGTCACTTGATTCATAACAACAAAATGATCTGGATGAAGTAGCAACGAAAATAATTTTATGGTTGGGGGGAGTCACCACAACTTGAGGCACTGGATGAAAGGGGCACGTGGCTGGCTGAGACCCACTGCTGGAGAGAGTGAACATTGAAGCTCGAGTCACTCAAGCTGACACAGCCCTGTGACACTGAGCGAGTTCGTCTCCTCCAGAGGCCCACCAAGTAACGATGAACGTGGACGTGAAAACTAGTGACAAGGCTCAGGAAGGAAAGAAAGCACCGCCGTGCCATCGAATTGATACTAACTCCTAGCCACCCTGTACCCGAGGCTTTGGGGAGTAAACCTCATCTTTCTCCCCCGGAGTAGCTTCGAACCATCAACCTTGCCGTCAGCAGTTCTGCGTAGCCCACTAGACCCACCAGGGTTCTCCGTCTCCTCCCTGCTTTCCTTCTTTTATTACTACTGCCCCTGGCGCTCCTGTCAATACAGCGACCTCAAACCAAGCCCACGGCCATCCAGCTGCGGTTAATTCATAGCGACCCTGCAGGACTTAGCAGAGCTGCCCCCGTAAGTTGCTGAGATGCACCTTATTAGGTTGGAAAGTCCTGGCCTTCAACCGGAGATGTCAAATCGCACTGCGCTGCCAGGGCTCCTTTAGCCACAACAGAACCTGATGGAAATATCCTGGACATGTAACAGCGGGTGCAGTGGCTGTGCTGTGAAGGGATGAGGGTGAGGAGGGCTTTACTGAGAATATTTTGAGGAAAACGATATGGCAGTCCCTTTAGTGCATTTCATGCGTGCTCCAGTACTTCTGGGAGCCTGGGGCATCGTCCTCTCTGGGCGCCTCATCCTGCTGGGGCACAAAGCCCCCACCACATGGCTGGTTTTCGCAGACAGAGCCATGTTTCTCGCAGTTCACAGGTTGGAGATCAGCAGTGACTCTGGGGGTGGGCTTTCCCCTTCTCTCGGTTCTGGAGGGACGTCTCTCTGCTCCACGCACCTGTGAAACTGCCTCTCTTCCAAGAGATGGGTTCTAGCCCCACCCACCGGGTCCTGCCTTAGGAACAGGGCAGACCGCCACTCCCATGGGTGACTAGACCCACCGGTGTCGTGAGGCACTAGCCTGCGGGTTTGTTCTCAGATCCCCCCTGGGTACACCTGTAGAATTTAAGAATTATATATTCTGGTGAGAATTCTGACATAGTCAATCCGCAACACCATGGTAGTGATTGAGGGAGAAAAAAGATAGTGATTTGAAAGCCGGTTATAAAGACTTTGAAAGCTATGCCAAGGGAGGTTGACTTGTATTTTGAAGGCAAGGAAGAGGCATCATGGGGTTCTTTTGAGGCAGTGAAGTCTAGACAAAAACTAGACCAGCAGTTCTCTGTGTTGTTGATGCCATGAACCCCTTTGGCCATCTAGAAATCTCCTTGGAATAATGTCTTTAAGTGCATAAAGCAAACGGCATAGGGTCACAAAAGAACCCAATTCTATCCATATAGTTGTCAAAATATTTAAATTCCATATAAGAATAATTGTGCTTCGTGATAAAGCACTGAACAAAATGATCTAACAGCAGCTCTGAAAGCTGCCATCTTTTTTTTTTTTTTCAGTTCTTTGATGCCTGATACCTGATCCCTTCAACGCCTCATGGTCACACAGGCTGGTGTGCTTCTTCCATGTGGGCTTTCTTGCTTCTGAGCTGGATGGCCACTTGTTTGCTTTCAAGCCTTTAAGACCCCAGATGCTCTATCTTTTGATAGCCAGGCACCAACAGCTTTCTTCACCACATTAGCTAATGCACACATTTGTCGTCAGTGATCCTATCGGAAAGTGAGCACGCAATGTTATGATTTATAGTTCTTGAAACCTGATAACTGATCTCTTTGACACCTTTTGGTCCCACAAGCTGGTGTGCTTCTTCCAGGTGGGCTTTGTTGCTTCTGCGCTGGATGGCTGCTTATTTACTTTCAAGCCTTTAAGACCCCAGATGCTACATCTTTTGATAGCTGGGCACCATCAGCTTTCTTCACCACCTTTGCTGATGCACAAGCTGCCATCTTTTTGTAAGGTATGATGGCCATAAATGGTATTTCAGTATCTGCAGTGGCTACACTGTGACATGAACAACCTGATGATGTTGGCAAGAGGTTGCTAGTTCTGCCAACACTCGGGGCTCATTGAAGTGCTGGGCTTCAGTTAGTGGCTTATGAAAATCAGGATGTCAGTCGCGCCCTATTGCCATCTGTGGTCTTGGAATAAGACCTCAAGGACTGAAGGCAGATGGAGCTAAACTGGTGAGAGGTGAGTCAGCCCTGGTCATCACACTGACTGTTACTCGGGGTGACCCACATACGTCAGAGCAAAACTGCTCCACAGAGGTTTCAGACGTGGAGTGCCAGACCTTTCCTCCCAGGCACCTCTGGGTGGGCTTGATGCTCCAGTTAGCAGTCAAGTGCCTCAACTGTGAACCCAGGGCTCCCAGACCGGGTTCAGAGATGGTCACAATAACCCAGTTGTTTAAGGACAGAAAGGCCTGAAGGGAGGTGTGGAGTGGAACAGACTGGAGAAACATTTGACCGGGGTTCCCCTCAATCCTCCAGAAGGAGTTTGGGGGACATCCAGTCTGGCCAGAAAAGGCCACTAGGAACACAGCAGAAGCTCACTAGGCTGCTGTCTATTGGGCAATCTGGTTTCGTTGATTTATTCAAATGGTATTTATTACCATCTCTGGCAGACACTAAAGCAGCCTGATGCTGACATGGTTGCGTGCTCAGCTGCTAATCAAAAGGTTGGCAGTTCAAACCCACCGGCTGCTCCTTGAGAGCTACCCAATGGAGCAGCCCCACTGAGTCCCAAAGGGTCGCCATGAGTCAGAATCAGCACACAGTAGCAGTTTGAAAGGGCCTCGTTTACACTGTGGGCTTGGGGAAGCCCTCTCTGAGGAAGTGACAAGATAAGACTCGAAAACGGGAGCAGCAGGCAGGAAAAGAATAATACAGGTTGCAGGCTGAGCCCCGGTGGCGTAGTGGTTGTACGCGGGACTGCGGCCCACTGGGACGGAGGTTCAATTCCAGCAGTGGGGGTGGCCTCCTACTCCCACCACCGGAGAGCAGGGATGCCAAAAAAAAAAAAAAAAAGAAAGAATAATCCAGGTTGCGGGCCAGTTGTTGATCCCTGGAGAACCAGACTCATTGGAGCTGGAACAGAAAAACAAGGCATTCAACTGTGCACGACGGTCTGAAAGACCACCTTAAGGAGCCCCGGAAGCATGGTGGGTTGTAAACTGGACTGCTCACTGCAAGGTCAGCAGTTCAAGCCCACCAGCCACACCTCAGGAAAAAGGGGAGGCTCTCAGCTCCCCTGATGACTTACAGCCCCACAAACCTGAAGACAGTGCTGCCCCGTCTGCTCGGTTCTCTGTGAGTTGGAGTCAACTTGACGGCAGGTTTGGTTTGAGAGGCAGTGGACACTTGGACTGAGTTAGTAGCCATGGAGGATGAAGGGAGGAAAGGGAGGGAACAAGATAGACTAGACTGGGCAAGAGGCAGAGGTAGCCTGCAGATAGAGCTCAGCTTCGAACAGATGGAGTTGTTTTTAGCTGTGATGGGGTCACCCTGACTCAAGGCAACCGCAGTTCATACAGGAGGACCGGTCCACTGTGGTCGATCGATAGTCTTCACTGGCTCGTTTTTCGGGGGGCGGTCACCAGGTCTTTCTAGCCTGTCTCAGTCTGGAAGCTCGGCTGAACTGTTCACCAGCAGAGCAACACTGACGCCTCTCTTTAACAGACCAGTGCTTGAGGTATGTCGGCTGTGAGCCCAAGCCCTGGTCTCCTGCACAGAACATTCTATCCCTGAGCAGCAGTACCCAGACCTCGCCCCCACTGATGCCTGCCCCACCTGAGGCTTCCGGTGGCCTCGCATAGGACCATTAAAGATGGGAAGCCTGGATGGAGAAGGGGTGGCCTGGGGACCGGGTTAGATGCTGTGGGCATGTCCGTTTGAGAGGCAGACTCTCGGTATAGGTATCAAGTAAGCATCTGTAGTCACAATTCACAAGCCCAGCTAGGTCTCTGCTGGGAATGACATTTAGTAAAGACGCCACAGAGGCCTTTTGTGTTCGCTCTTCCCACCATACCCTGACCCGCTCCAAATTTTCCTGGAACACAATATCTGACCCCACCCACGCCTGCCGCCCCAACTAAAGAGTTCCCTGTTTCTTCCTTGTCCCATTAGTCACCTTTTCTATTGTGTCGTCCTGCCCTTGCCACAAGAACAATCTCGGGGCCCAGCTGCAACCTTAAACCGCAAGGCTGAATGGAGCGTTTAATTTCAGTTGCTGGGCGGGCTTGGTGCAGAGGGGAGCTTGGCGTCTACACAGACGATGCCTCACATCCCAGTGGCTTGCAGTGAACTCATATCTGTCCTTGCTAATTTTACATCAGATACGAATGGGATATTTACTGATCACCTTCCTAGAACTGGATGGGGACGTAACAGCAGCCAGCCCTATTAATGACATAGAGAAAAGGGGCTTTAATTATAGAAAATTGTGCGTTGTGATCCTGCCAAGAAGGGGTTTGTTTCCCTGTCGCCCGAAGACCTGCCCCACAGCTAAATGGGGTCAAGATTAATCACATCTTGATCTTATCCAAAAGCCAAAGGAGCTTTCTCTTTTAAAGATCATGCCCATTAGCTCAGTGAAGACGTTTCTGCAGGATAGTCCGTCGTGAGCGCCAGGCATTTAATGAGGGAGACAAGTGCTTTGTGGAAAGCGGTAACCTTCACCATCGAATCTGACAACGGAAGAGGACCCGCTAGCAGTGCCAAACAGGGCTCCCGTTCAGTGCACCAAGGCAAGAGGCACCTCGCTGTGTTCCATGCTCCGCGGCGGGCAAGCCTTACATCTTCTGAGGAAGAGGAACGGGGTTCTGCTTGTCTGGCTGGTTGGGGTTTTTTTTAATTAGGTTAGGATTCTGCATGCAGGAAGCAGTCAGCTGACTCCAGGCTGCAGGCCACAGTGGCTTCCCGCAGCCGTGAAACTGAACTGCATCAAGGAGCAAAGCAGTCAAAAGAGAAGGATGGCGTTTCCCCAAAGCCTCTGGAGGGGCCTAATGCACTGCCCCGAGGTATGGGCAGGCGCCCTGGTAGTCCAGTGCTTGTGAGTTTGTTGGGCTGCTAACTGCTAGGTCAGCAGTTTGAAATCCCCAGCCTCTCCTGGAGAGCAAGATGGGCTTTCTACCCAGCGGTTGTGAGTCGACATCCGCTCGATGCCAGGGAGTTTGGTTTGGTTTTTGGTTGGGGGCTGGGGGTGGGACAGGGGGACCCTCAATGCTCACCTCTGTCTGTCTCCATGGTTTTTCCTGGCCCCCAAACACCATCATCCTGGAAAAAAAAAAAGTGTCACCCTGTCCCTTGACTTCCAGCGCCCAGAAGTCTCTCAGCCCAGGAGGTATGCGAAGTGGAGGCAGCGCCCAGCTTCCTGGGATGCCGGACAGGACAGTGTGCCAGGAAGCAGGGCTGACCCTCCTTCCCCTGCTCTGACCCTCTCCAGGCGGTGACTGACCCCCCTCCCCCGCCCCCCCAACGCCCTGCAGACAGGATGCTGCCACAGGTCCTCTGCTCCCTGCGGATGCCATGTCAGCCCCTCCTGCTGCTCCGCTTCCGGCTGCAGCCCCCAGAGTCAGAGATGGCAGAAAGGAAGCATGGTCCCCAGGGTCAAACAAAGGGGGCCCTGGGATCTGCCTTGCTGGACTGACAGGAAGAAGGGGGAGCTTGATGCTCCCTGCAAACTCCCCCGCCTGCACAAGCCCCTGCAGCACACCACAAGCCAGTCAGTCCATTGTGTTCTTGGATATAAATATTGACTCCAGGTAGTGGGAACATTCTGTTCGTAAAGGAATGTAACCTATTTCTACCACACTGTATTAGACTGATGTGTTGTTTGGCCGACAGGAGGAGAGATGGCTGGCTTCTGAGGCGGCGGAAATGTGGACATTTAAATGCATGCGGGCCTCAGGAGTCCAGGGAGAGGACGCTGAATAACCACTAGCCCTGGCCTGGCGGCCTCAGGCTGCCCTGCTTGCAGCCAGGTCCCCCCCACCTCCCCCCCGTCCCACACACACTGCGTGCACATAGCTTTGGCATTTCTAATCGCTGGTAATTTAGGAAGCTGCTTTCTGGGGGAATCAGAGCTGGCTTCTTTAGGACCTAGAAATGTGAGGCGTTTGCGGTTTGGGGGTGGAGGCTGGCCTGGCGGGCCAGAGCCAAGAGCTTTCAAAGCACTGGGAGGTCCTGTTCCAGTTTTCCTTCTTGCCCTCCACGTGGGAGGGCAGGGCAGACAGCGGCTCCCGCGCAGACGGAGGTGGGCCCTGCGAGCATTCCACCGGGCTGACCCAGCCCAGGACTCCGATGCGCCGCGGGCCGGCCGCCCCGGCGGAAGCAGATTCCCCACATTCCGCAAGTGCTCCTGGGGAGAAGGAGAACGAATGAGAAGGCGGGGTTCTCGATGCCTGTGCGTGCTCGCGTGCATGCCAGCACCTCTCGCACGTCGCGGACTGATCCCCGGCCAGCGTTGCGTAACAGTGGACGGGCGCGGTTCCAGATGTGTGGGGCCAGCGGCCTGCGGCCCGGCGCTCCCGGGAGAGCCGCGCCCTCTACCGCCCCGGCCGGGGAGCGGCGCCGGGAGAGCCCGCGAGCCTGGGGGCTGCGCCACGGGCGCGCGGGCGTGGAGGGGGGCTCGGCGGGCCCAGCCCGCGAGGCGCTGCATTCCCTCCGTCCAGCTGGCTCTCGTTGTCCTCCGTGGCGCCGAGCCCGCCCGCCCGAAAGCGGGAGGCTGCCCAGAGCCCCCTCCCCGCCCCCCTCCCCGGCCTCCCGCAGCCTCGCCTGGTCCCGTCCCCGGCAAGGCGCAGAAGCGGCGCGCCCCGCGGCCCCGAACGGCAGGCCCAGGGCGGGCGAGCCGGCCAGGGGGGGCAGCCCCGGAACGCGGCTGCGGGATGCCTGGCTGGCTCCAAGGGGAGCGGAGCGATCCGATCGGGGCGCCCACCCGGGCACGCTGGCACCTCGGAGGGGCCTCGAGGGTTGGCGCGCTCGCGGGGCTTGGCTCCGTGGACACGCTCGGAGCGCGCCGACGCCCCCTCGGCCCTGCCGCCTGCCAAGACGGCGGCGCGGCTGGGGGGCTCGGCCGGGCCGCGGGGTGGGGAGAGGAGGGAAGGGGAGAAAGGGGGGTGGGGGGCGGGGGGAGTGAATCGAACTGTTAGCCAACCTGGTCGTCTTTTGCAGAAAGAAGGGGGCACAGGCGAGGGAGCCAACAGGGTTTGTTATTTTGGAAGAGTTTTCAGTTTCTTTCTTTTTTGGTAAACCGATCTCCCTCCCCACTGGGAGACTACCGGCCCCCCCGGGACCCCCGACAACAATGCCCTGCTCTCCCGCGCTTCCCAACACGCCGGAGCCACAAGCCGAAGATCTTTATCTAGGTGGGAAATAGGAAAATCGTTTGGCTGATAAAAGGAAATACAATAAATAGCATCTGGATTCCTGGCAGCATTCCCCGCCCCCTGGGGCCCCGCCCCTCCCGGAGAAAGTGCGTAGGGGCAGGAAGAGGCAGGAAGACGCGTGCTGCCCCAGCACGTTTAAAAATAGCATCTCTCCCCCCCCCCCCCCCCCCCCCCCCCCCCCCCCCCCCGCTCCCCGGGCCCAGCCCGCTCGCTCGTACCTTCCAGAAAGACTTCATTACTGGATCCTCAGCCGGGAGCCTGCAGAGCCGCTGCCGGCGCCTGCTTCCCCCAGCGCGGGGCTTCGCTTTCCTGGAAGCGTTCGGGCTGCCCGTGTGATGTATTTCACTCCCGGGCCGGCGCCTGCTCGGCTCGTTTCAATCTGCGCACGTCTGGAGCTCACATAGAAAGTCCATTTTATTTAATGGGGTGTTAACTCTGTTTATTCTCTGGGACTTGTGCAGTAATTTTACACTCTGCAAAACGAGCAACGAGAACCCGGAGTGGCGGGTTGTACCTCTCTCTCCGTCCCCACTCCAGTGGACATCAGGCCCCAGGCTCATCTGGTGCCTCCATCCGGCGGCCTCTGCGGCCAGGGCAGGAGCGCGGGTTGAGCTGGGGAAAACCGGGGCGCCGGCTCACTTCGAGGGCGTCTTCGATTCTAAGCAATCTTGCTTCGGAACTCGCCCATCTCGTTTCTTCCATGGGGATGTCGTGAGGGGGTTGCACGCTCAAGCCCACCACCAGCTTCTGTGGGAATAAGACGAGGCTTTCCCTGCTCGTAACGATTTCCAGTCTCGGGAACCCTCAGGGGCAGCCTCCACGGCCCGAGTTTACCTCTTTTGGAGCGAGTGCACTGAGGAAAGCCGCAGATCTGCTACAATGGCAGAGAGGAAAGGTGATTAACTGGGTTCTACCAAGACACCGCCGGCGCACGCGCACACGCACCATCATCGTGCCCAGCTGAGCCCTGGTTAAGCAGAGGGTTAAGTGCTCAACTGCGGTCTAAAAGGTAGTTGGTTCAAACCCTCCCAGCAAGTGCCTTGATCAAAAGACCTGCCATCTGCACTCGAAAGGTCACAGCCAGGGGTTTTGCTGAGCCACCAGGAACTGAAATGAACTCAACAGGGACTGGGGCTCTCCAGAGCCCCACATGTCCACAAGACCCCGCAGCCTCCCGGGTGGCTGTGATGTGCCCGTTCCTTGTCTCCCTGGGCTTTTGCCTGCTGGAATGCTATTCTCCTCCTGCACACGGAAGGACCCGCGGGGCCTGGTCTGAAACTGCTGAATAAAGGACTAGCTGGCTTCTGGAAGAGCCTCAGTGTCTGCGTCAAGAAGCCACAAAATTCTATGTGAGCTGCACTCGAAGTTCTTCCCACCAGATCTAAAACCTGGCCTCATAGGACCTTTCCAACGGCCCCACCACCTGGACCTCCACGCTCTTTCTCCAGGCTGGACTTGCTCACTTCCCAGTGCCTTCTGTACAGACGTCCTGGTGTCTCTTCCAGCACCCTAGACCCTTCTCTATCTGACATCCCACCAAATCCTCACAGGAAAAATGCCAGCTCTCTAAAAACCCCACATCTCTTCTATCCTCCTGCTCCATGAAGAATGCCACACACTCAAGTTAGGTAGCGGTCATTCCAACACCTCTTCCCCCTCTCCTCTTGCCACTCCCCCTTCAGGCAGCCCCCAGGTGGGCTTTTGGGAAAGTCATGAGGCTCATTCATAGGCCCGTGGGTTGTTTCTTCTCCTCCTCCACTGCCAGTACCTGAGTAGTGCAAACAGTTGCTGCACTTGGAACAGGAAGGTTGGTGGTTAGAGTGTGCACAGAAGCACCGCTGAAGAAAGACCTGGGGACCTACGTCCCATCAAAAATCTGATACTGAGGGCTGAGCCCCGGTGGCGTAGTGGTTGTGCGTGGGACTGCAGCCCACTGGGTTGGAGGTTCAATTCCAGCAGTGGGGCTGGGCCTCCTACTCCCACCACCTGAGGGCAATGATGCCTAAAAAAAAAAAAAAACTCTGTTACTGAAAGCCTGTGCAGGCCCACCTCATAGCCGCTGGTGTTACCAAGAGCTTCTTGATGGCCTCAGTCAGTACCTCCCTCCCCTTTACCCCTCCTACAGCTCCCAGTCCGTCGGGATAGGCATTCTCTTTAGATAATAGTTTGAAAATGCCATGACAACATCTGTACAAGTTTACTTGATGTAATTGATGTATATGGATTGTTATATCTGTAAGAGCCCCCAATAAAATGGTTTAAATTTTAAAAATACATTTAGAAAGACAAGTTATCTTTCTACATTGCAGCCTGATCTTGCCAGCTCAGTCATTTAAGTGAGATAATAGTTGTTTTTGTTTTGATCTCATTTAAGCCTTGTGGTCATTCTAGTTGATGCACATTATTCCCATGTGATGAGTTGTGTTAATCCGAGTAGACTAGAGAAACAACTTCATAGACATGTATATGGATATAAGGGAAGGGTTTATATACAAAAGGAATGGGGCATTGAGAAGGCATCCCAACCCAGTCCAGTTCAAAGTCATAAGTCCGATATTAGTGCATATGCCCGATACCGGTCTCTAAAGTCTCCTTCCAACTCACGACGTCACAGGTCAGTGGGCGCAGAATCCCAGTGCTGGCAGGGGTCTCCCCATGGCTCCTCTCTTCCAGGGCTCAGGGTCCATCAACAGCATGCAGTGGTGGCAGAAGCAACTCAGCATTAGCAGGGGTCTCCGCGTGGCTTCTCCAGTTTCAGCGGTCTGACTCCATCAGGGCAGGGCCGGGCCGTGTGGCCTTTCCTCCAGCTCCTCAAGCAACTTGGACGCTGCCATCTTGTCTTGCCCGTAGTTCGTCGTCTCGGAGACTAACTCCCAACAACAAGAGATGTCCTCTCTTCTCCATGAGGAAAATATTTTGAGATTTCTAGAAGCCTCAGGAGAAAGCCATGCCCACACAGAGGCCCACACATTGGCTACTCAATGGCTATCTCCAGATTAACAGGCTACACTCCACCTCTACTTACATCTCAATCATGAAATTGGCATAACGAATACATGACCGCCACATACGTTGAATGATGACTGAAGGTCAAGGCCCAGACCACAGAGTGATCACACCTTGCAGCACCTGGATTTGAACCCCCGGTCTGTGTGCTATCACAAAACCCATATTCAAAAGCATAGAAGGTGGCTGGCAGGAGCCCCGGTGATGTCGTGTTCGGTTACACTAACACCCTGGGCTCTTAACTGCAAGGTCAGCAGTTCAGAGAGGAGGCCCTCTTCTCCTGTAAAGAGTTACAGTCTGGGAAAACCCACTGGGACTGTTCCACGCTGTCCTACAGGGTCCCCATGAGTCAGCTTGAACTCGCTGGCAATGAGTCTGGTCGTTTTGGAGCTCAGTGATGGGCAAACAGCACATGGCCAAGGTTATTTTTCTGTCATCCCCTCTCCCCCTTTAATAACAAATTCCAATCTCTTTATGCCCCAGACTCAGTGCCATCGAGTGGATCCCGACTCCAGGAGTTGACGCTCAGAGGACGTCTGAAGAGCACACCTTTCCTCTCTCTGAGGGAGTGGCTGCTAGCAGCCCAGGGCCTGACTCCCGGTACCACCAGGACTTCTATCTAAGGAGCCCTTTCTCCATAAGCCCCTTCCGATGTGGCCCAGCATCTCTCTCAAATGTGCCCCCTGCCACCCCTGTATCCCACATCTCCCCCACCCCCATCCTGCATAAAACCATGTCAGACTACTCCATGTCCTCTCGAATCCTCCCAGTTCTGTTTGTGATGCTTCCCGTGATCTGTAAGCACGTGGGTATGAATGCTTCATTTCAGCTGTTTGGCAAAGGTCAGACGGTCTCAGAAGAACTGTGTGTGTCACCTCTTTGCTCTCTGTCTTCCACGGCCACCTGCCCATGCACACTCCTCACAGCAAGGGTCACCAGAGACCTCTCCACGCAGATTCCCAAGCACCGCCTTGTCCGCTTCCTTCCAAGCTCTCCGTGGCATGGGGCCTGGTGGCTACTTTATATATATATACTTTTATATGTATATAAGATATATATATAGCCCCCCCCAAAAAAATGACCATTTTAAAAAATCATCTTATTGGGGCTCATACAGCTCTTATCACCAACCACACACTCACCCACTGTGTCGAGCCCATTTGTACATTTGCTGCCATCATCATGTAAAAATGACCATTTTTCAGTGAACAATAGAGGAGCCCTGGTGACCTAGGAGGTTACAAGTTGGACTGCTAACGGGAAGGTCAGCGGTTCAAAACCACCAGCCACTCTGAGGGAGGAACAAACAGGGTTTTCGACTCCTATGAAGAGGGGCAATCTTGGAACCCCACCGGGGCAAGTCTACCCTGTCCTGTGGGATTGCAGTGAATCAGCACGCCAGTGAGGAAGTGAAGTGGACATTTCTAACAATGCCATTCAGCGTGTGGGCCTACTGTCCTCAAGCTCCACTTCCACGTAGATTTCACCACCCCACACAGCAATTCAACACGATTCTTCCCGCTAACGCCTCAACCTCTTCCCCCGGCGCCTGGTGAACACGAGTAAGCTTTGGTCTCTGCCTTTGCCTCTTCTGCAAATTTCACACAGGTGGGGGCAGACCCTGCCTGTTCTGTTGTCTCTCCTTTCATTGGGCACAGTGCCTCCAAGGTCCGTCCATCAGCCTTCTTCCCTGTCTAGGTCCCGTTGACTTGTCAAGGAAACAGGGTCTGTTATCAGATATGTGGAATGTCCCACGACCTGAACTTGGCTGTTTCCTTCCTGGATGCGTCATTCAACTTGCTACTCTGCCCCTTCTGTTTCTAGAACAATACGAGTCAGTTCTAAGAACTTGATTAGAAACAGGCTCGACCTCTCGTATGACGCTTGTTTATGTAGACACTGCATCTGGCATGGCATCGGGAGACACCTGGGACTGTATTGTCCCCTCTTAGTCATATTGAGATTGCGTAAAGTTTCTGTGTTCGTCCAAGTGGACTAGAGAAACAGACCCAGGGAGACCCATACATGTATAAGAAAGAGCTCTATATAAGAGAGCAGATGTATATTAAGAAACATTCCAGCCCAGTCCAGATCAAGTCCCTAAGTCCCAGATTAGCCCATGTGTTCCACACCAGCCTGTAGATTCCGTTTCAGATTCACATAACACATGCAGTGACGCAGAATGCAGGAAGATCACAGGGCAGTGGGTGGACAGTCTGGTGGATCCAGTGGTGGTGGAAGCATTTCAGCACTGGCAGGGGTCTCCATGTGGCTCGTCCAGCTCCAGGGCTCTGGCTCTGTCAGCGTCCTTCCTTGTGGCTTGCTGACAGGAAGAAGCAGCTGAGTGTATCTGGGCCTCCAGTGAGCTATTTATCCATCTCCTTAGCACCTCCAAAGGAGATCATCAAGCTACGACCTGATTGACAGGCGAGCCTCCACCCCCTCACAAGTTCACAGACTATGTAACTGCCACTTTCCCATCACCACTTCCACAAATGTTTCATCATTCCTTGGTAACTTTTCCCACAATCAACTCTTCCACCAGGGCGTGGGACAAGAGTATTCTCATCTGATCACACCTTGATCTTTATTTATTTATTTGCCCAAGTACATTGTTGCTGTCTGCCTCTTGGTCAGCCGAGGATTCGTGGCAACCCCTGTGCAACATGAGGGGGATCGTTGGGGTCCTTAAGGTTTGCACAGACTTATTCTCAGAAGTAGGTCACCAGGCCTTCCTTCCTAGTCTCTTTTAGTCT